>JBBCBC010000026.1:1205580-1713250 GCA_037126765.1 Stenogyne calaminthoides | reverse complement strand
TCGTAACCGGAAGCGATTTTATGAGTAATCCGCATAACTCATCATTGACCTTGCATTTCTAAAAGCGTTCTATTCATGGAGATACGCAACCTTTTGTTGAGAATTTTTCAGTGTAATCAGTAGGATCGATAAAACCGATGGGTAAGTTAGGAGGATTCATCGAGGTATTAGCCTCCACGATCGGAATCGTAAAACTTGATCTTTTTACTTATGATTCTCTGCTTGAGCCTTAAATTCTTTGAATTTATCAAAGATCTCGGTTATCTTAATTAGGAAAATGTATCAATAAGCGTGATAATCATCGACAAAAGTAAAAAAGAAAATACTCGTACCACCTAAAACTTTGATTTGCATTGGACCACACACATTGGTGTGAACAATTTCTCTTCCTTTACAACTCTCTAAGCCCTTGGCTCCAAATGCCCTCTTGGTCATTTTACCTTCAACCACGGTCATGAGTCGGAAATGGCTCAATTTGGAAGACCCAAAGACCATCTTTCCGCCTTTGAATCCTTTTTTTTGGGTTAATCGCGAAGCCCTAATCTTAGGTGCCAAAGAAGTGTCTCGTTTCACGTCGGTAAGCGCTTCGTTCGTTTAAAATAAATAGATGTGTTATAGGATCGTTTTGTAGTGATATTACACGATTAATAATATAAAGATTATTCCTCAAAAGTTCACAGCCAGATAATCACGTTCTGAAAATTCGTAACTTATCTTTATTAAAGCTGACATGTTCGATATATTTACCGACACATCCAGCGAACATATGTTGGAAGGGACAGCATGTATTAATTAACTATTAAAATAACCGTACTTTCGGTAGATGAGAATTAATGCTTTCAAAACTTACTTGAAGCCGAACAAGTTTGTTCACTGACTTCGCCACTTATCCGGCAAGCGAGTATGCTCATGAAATAAAGTGAGTTTTGTTAAGCTAGCATTTTCGTAAGGCAAAGCGAATTATGGTCTGAAGATATGTTGGTTTGATCGGTCGAAATTTTGATCGGATCGAGCGAAAAAATCGATTGCTTTAGTCAAGTGGCGCAGGAGTCGAGGATGTCCGAATTGAGAAGGTGAACTCGGTAAACTGGAATGCTTGCAGAGGCTTCCGGATATGCCGATCTTGGCGAATGACGCTATGAAGGCTCGAGTGACTGAAGACTCGAACGACTGAAGAGCTTTCGGATATACCGATGCTCGAGAATGACTGAAGGCTTCGAGGATATCTTGATGCTCGGACAACGAAGGCTCTCGAATGACACTGACTCGAGGAATGACTGAAGGCTCGGATATACTCGATCTTTCGAATAGCGCAGAAGAGCTCGGATATACTTTCGATGCTCGGCGGACAACTGAAGGCTGGTATTGAAGATCGGATAACTGAAGCGCCCAAATAGCGCAGGGGCTCCGGAATATACTCGATGAGGCGATTCCGTATAGAGGTGATGCTGGACAAAAGGTAGCGAATAGAAATGACGGTAGAAGCCAAAGATTGATTTAGACTGACCAAAGAGTGTCTTTATAAACAAATAAATGCTGGTCAACCAGGGAAGTTGAAGTTTAAGCGACATTACATGAAGCTCTTGCGAGACCACCAGTCTCAGGCTCATCTTGTAAGAGCAATTTTCATTGCTTGTCGTAGTCTTATAAATAGAAAAAAAAAAAAGAAGAGAGGAAAAAATTTCCCGGTGGTGAGGTTGAAAAAAATTCAGATACTCTCATCGTTAAGAAAAATCGCATGTTTTCAACAATCATCTCATCTTTCATAAATTTTCCCGTAGAAGTTATGGTGTCTTGTATGTAAACCTGTACTGTTAAAACGTCCGCAGCTTGGAATGCCCGGGTGGTCATTCTTGTGTTGGTCGATAATTCTGTTATTTACCATATATAGTACCGTACCTTATTTTGTTTGTGAGTTATTTATCAAAATTAGCCACGTAATATTCTCGTAAAAAAGCGACTCACAACGATTGGTATTTGGAAGGAGGGTATCAAAAAAAACCAACCTATACACAATCTTGTAGATGGCCCAGGCGAGGAAAAAATATAATACTCAATCAAAGGAATACTCGGGCGGAGAGAAAGTCGGAATGAAGCGCCGCGTCAGAAAGAGGCTCAACGCCAGCTCACTTGAAATCGATGCGAAAACCGCCAATCTTAGAAGGAATGTTGCAATGATCCGTGGCTTGGCAACCAAAACATCAACACTGCTGCTGCGAGCCGCGAAGAAGGGCGAGAGATTAGCGAGTTAGAAGTTGAAGATGATGATGTCGGCCTTCATGTCACTTTGATAGCGAGCAAGTTAAATTAAGAAAGTACTGCAGGCGGGCAATAAAAGGTGATATTATGTCGGTTGGCGAAAGCGGTATCAAAGTCGAACCATGTCATCGTTTAGACGTTTGAGGCTCTCCGTTAAAATGGTCGGCAATCGTAAGCCAGCAGGATCCGGGAAAACGGTAAAATGGAACATTAAACCGCCGGTCCTCGTCGCGCGTCGAAACGAAATGAATTGGAACTAAATTGTCTATCCAGCCGATTGGGTAGTGAGGCGGTGGAAAAGGGACTACCAATCACAGCGTAACATGATGGGACCACGACCGATCGAAATGCTATGTCGAGTTCAAAATTTAGCAAAGTAAGCAATCGAAGGTTCTGAAGGCGGATCGCGGTAGCAACCGAAAGACTCACCGAGGCGGAAACGCAATACCCGCGCTACTTACTTACTGCCGGCGATCTGGGCGAAATACGAAATGCGAAGGTCGACCCAGAATTCACCCATGTTAAATCTTTGGTCGACGGCGTATTCCTGCTCGGCAAATATTAGAGATTTTAGCAGTCGCCGTAGGGGCGCCTTGCGTATGACGCGATCGCCGTCATTTCCATGGCGTTAAATGCGCGCCCGCGGATGGTTCTACTTTTGCCCTTCGTCAAAATCACGTCTTTTACCCGGTGGGGCGAAATTCACCATCCTATTTCTCGTCGTGTGTACTTTCGTCCGGCACAAAACAAGGATTGACATTTTACCTCGCTAAAGGCGAAGTCGGGCCAAAGCATACGATGAAAAAAGATTTGACAAATGTTTGTGCGATGGAGCCCGATTGAAGAGGATGCAAGATCCTCACGGTGGTGGAGAGACCACGAATTTGGATATGTGGAAAGCCGTGCATCGAGTTGGCGAACACGTATCGAATTCGAGCGACGGCCAAGATTGTGCCGTCTGAGATCACCTTCGCCGTCCACCGATTAAGGTCGGAAGCATCAATAAAGAGTTTTGGCAAAAAGTAATGAATGAAGAGGTATAAACCGGGGATCTTTAAACCATTTGAAGAAAAGAAGCAAATGCCGTGAAGTCTTCAGAGGCGTTTATTGGAAACAATATTTTAATCAAATTAAATCGGGGACACGTTTGGATAAACCACGAAGAATCATAATGGATAAAAAGTGACAATGCTTCCAAAGTTTCGCAGTTATCATGGTACGCCGGACATAATGCCGAAGAATATCATGATTTATACTTGACTTTAGAGTTATATGAAGAAAATAAATACTATGAGTTATCAAAAAGTAAGTGGCGAAGACTCCGAGCAAAAAAATAGGTGATCGTAGAGATGCGTAAAAGTGAAAAGAAACACTGACAGTGATCAGGAATCCGTAAGAGTCGGAATTACGAAAAGAGGGGCCACTACCATGAATAAATTCGGGAGTCGAGAAATCATGATTAATCTGATTGTAGTCGATGGGTGGATGCTATCGAACGCAGAGCATTATCGAAACCAGAACGAAAGAAGATGGAGATCGTGCGTCTGAAGCGTCCATCGGTGAAGGTCGCGAAACCGCGTCGGTGTATGCAGCCTCGCTGAATCATTATTTTAGGAAGATGATCTCGATGGCATAATCCTTATTTCTCTGGCAGTCGACGCTAAATGCTTCTCGGTTTGAAGGTGCATAAGCCTCGCAGTGAAATCTTTAGGGCGTGTCACGAACGATGCGATACGTCGGCCTCTGCTGCGCCCCAAATGGAAGCAAGTTGGGGACTTGAGTAGTTATATAGAACCACTGTGATCACGCGTATGGGTTTGGGGAATCTGTAACTTCGACCATATGGTATGATCGGGTTGGGAATCGAGCTAAGTCGACTTTAAATTTGGAATCACAGCGAACTAGAATCTTAGACTTTGTGATAAATCGATCTCAAATCTTATGCGGGTTTCTAAGTACTTACAGTTTATTTAGGAATTAAAAAACTGCGCCATTAGAACTTTATTATTCTTGTGTTAAGTTTCCTTTCGAGAGGAGCGGGTAGTGTAAAAAGCGACGAGAAAAAAGCTAAAGATTGTTTTGCTATCATGTGCACGGAAAAGCAAAATATCATTAACATGATGGAAGCAAACATAGGAGCTCGAATCGAAGCCCAGCGAGGCGAACATATTGCAGGAAGCGCTTATACCGGCATTTTGGCGCACACCTGCCATGCGCGAACGAGAATCATGATGGTAACTCCGTGTCCTAGATCTTCCGGATCTAATGAACATTGATCCGCTGAATAGGTTACGGATCTAGAACCTAAGTATGGGGTTTTGATCTGTATGGAGGTAGTTGGCGAACGAAAATTCGTCCCGAAGATCCTCGATTGGAGCCGAAAGAAGCGAGCAATGCTGTTGAACAAGCCCAGGTATCGATATTGACCCGAGAAGAAAATTAGAAGTATTAATTGGTTAAGATTAGGAACCATTAGAGCAATGATCATATCTTCAAAGCCAAACTTGGATGTGTTCGACTTGGTCGCAGACATGGTTGCGTTGATCTAAACATGCATGTCACTCTCTTAACGCGATCAACACAAACTCCAGTAATCGGAAAGATCAAAAAGTTGGTCCAGGAGAAGTATGCGACTATGGATAGTAAAATCGAAAAATTACTCGATAATAAAGCGATTAGTTAAGTAAAATTCCCAAGATGAACACAAACCCTGTGCTCGTCGTAATCTAATGGAACTTTGAGGTTATGCGTAGATTTCAACGGGAACAAAGCATGCCGAAACAATTTCATACCCGTATTGATTATTTGATGGAATGTCTGTTGAGAGTAGACGTGAGCTCATGACTTTCATGGATGCCTTTCTTTGGCTATGCCAAATACCAATACATCCGGACGATCAAAAAATAAAGCGATTCAGCGAAAAGAATATGTATTGTTGTAGCATATGCCGTCATTCGGATTAAAAATCTGAAGACAGCGATATCAGCGTTTGGTAAACAAAATGTTAAGCCGAACATAGGTCGAACAATTGGGGTGTACATTGTAAAAAGAACACAAGTAAGAACACATAATCGCACCATATGACGTTTGATATTCGAGTCCTGACATGAGCTAAATCCGAAGAAATACGACACAGGGTTCACTCGGGAAAATTCTAGGACATATAATTCGGTCAATGGGGAGTTAGGCGAACCCGTCAAAGATTCAAAACCATTTTCGGCAATACGAGCCCAGTGTGAAAAGGTCCAAAAATTACTTAAGACGTTTGAACTTAGTAAAGCGGGGTTTATATCACCGGCCGGGACAAATGCAAACCTTTCTTAAGCAGCTTTTAAAGAAATTCCGGTGAATGAGGCATTGCAAAATCGTTGGTCGTTAAAGCGATTACTTGAATGCTCAAAACATTATCTAAGCTTTGTTCGATGGTGTAACTTCCTCTCATATCTTGCTGCTTGGGAAGGCAGCAGTGTATGCTCATTCGGACGAAGAGCAACACCAACACTGTTACTATATGGTCGGTGCTCAAGCGAAACTCGGTACCTCCAGGAAAAACTTGCATATGCCACCGTTATGAGTGTTAGCTGAGCGTGCTTTTTTCAACTCGACCGAGGTGTTGACCATTCCATTCGACAAGTTCTCCGCAGGCCGGACGCTGCGGGCTGATTACTCGAGTGGTAGGTGGAATTGAACTGATTGGCATTACGTTCACCGCGAACAACAGTGAAGGCGGTAGCGTTTCATGGTCAATTGACATATCCGCAAATGCGAAAGAAGTGTCGACCAACCATGTATGTAGATGGCTCGTCAACAAGTTAAAGCCGGGCGGTAGTTCTCGTCGGTGACCTAAACAAGCTTTCTGGCAATAATCGGTTTTGATTTCCCGACACCCAAATAATGAGGGCAAAGTCTGAAGCATGATCATTTGGGTTACGCATCATTTATGGCGGTAGAATTCAGTGCGATGATTTATAGCGATTCTCAGAGCAATTGTATATCAAGTAATAGGCGATGCGAGGCAGAAACCGGATGGCACAATATATTGTATCGATAAGGTTGCTTGGTAATGAACAAGTTTACATAGAAACCAATTACGATTGGATGAATTCGTTAAATCTTAGCGTTTAGCGGCCAATGAAGGAGTAGTACAGCCAGACGTTGTGGTCGTCGTGACTTGTTATGTCGATTCAGGAGAGTTATAGTCGCCCATGTAATGACCCGAAGCGAAAACACGGATGACTACAATTACAAATTATTTACAAAAAGGACTTCTCACGAAAATAAAGCACAAGCTACTACTCGCTCGATTACAAATTGCTCGTTACCTTTACTCTTGAAACGAGCATTTATAAAAAAGTTTTTCACTTCCAAGCTGTTGAAATGTATTACTCACCCGAAAAGGTCGTATAATTACGGAGGCGGATTCATGATGGAGTATCACGGAAACCATCTGGTGGGCTTGTCGCGGCGCATAAAATTATCGGAACAAGATTATTCTTGGCTGGAATTAAGGTCGCGTATGCTTTCATGGCGATATCCTGAAATAGCTCGGTATGCCCAACGTATCCATAGCCCGCTTTGAAAATGGGTGCCGGTTTATAGCCCATGGCCGTTTGCTAAATGGGGGAATCAATTTGATGACCCATTCCTACTAACTTTATCGGGGAGTAAAATATGTTTGTGGTTCTTGAATTGATTCTTTTCTGGCTAAATGGGCGGAAGCTGGAAATTTATTATTTAAAACCACGGTGAAAGAATGTGAAACTTTGTTTGGAAAAATATAATTTAATAGATTTTAGGCTTCGATCATTGATGCGGACAATGGCAAGCAGGTTCGATGGAAGTGAATTAAAACCAAAATTGTATGCTTTCATTGGGGGCGTAAAAATCATTACTTTTCTACTCGTATTACCCCCATCAAGCGAATGATAGAATTTATAAATAAAATTATCAAAGCATACGGCAAAATTTGAACTTGATAATTCAAGAGAGATAAATTTTGAAGAGTTGCCGAAATATTATGGGCTGTCAATTACTTCGAGAACATCATTGCGGAAACTCCGTTGCCAGCATTTGGTCGGAAGGCTGCCCTATGATAAAGATTCAAGTCATCGGACAATGACTTGGAAGCACATCACCAAGCGCTGCGCCACTAGTCACGGAGACTATTAGAAGAAAGAGGATGGAGTTGATTTCGAGCACGCCATGTATAAAAAAGATCGAGGAAAGGATTCTATAACTCAATCCGAACATGGCGGAGTTCAGCGTGGTAATTTGGTTCTAAGGCAATTAGCGGAGGTACTGCCAAGTGGTGTGTTCGGTAGGAGCATGGGAAGGTCATTAAAATTAAAATCAGGCTGAATGGAACAAAGTGGGCAAAGAATATATTGGCGAAGACATAATCAGTCGTTCAATTTAAAAAGCGAAGCTGGAATGATCGTGAAGGAAGAACCGCGTAATTATTCGACACAGATTCTGGATCTTACAGAAGAGAGATTAAATGACTACTATCCACGGGAATGAAAGATAAATTAAAAGCCAGCAACAATTTGAGAAGTGGTAGCGACGAAAAGAGGTATCATGTGATCTTGAATAAGAAATAGCGAAAAAAGCTAGACGAGATGTCGAAAGGAGAAGTTGGCAAAGAAGGCGACATAAAAGCTGGTACGGCGCTTTTAACGGGATAAAACTATTTATAGGCATATTGATATATTTGAAGAAAGTGATAAAGAAAAGCGAAGGGATATAAAGAAAAAAATCTGCAAACATAGTTGGAAAAATCAGTTATCGGGAAAGATTGGTTTGGTATCTTGGGAATGAAGTATAAAAAGCACTTCGTTAAAGTATCGTTCTACTTTGAATCGGCGGTATGCAACCTTGTCTAATCTGAGCTTTATACCCCGTAAAAGACGCTCCAGCTATGGGGTTATAAGTGGCTCAAATTCTGGAGATTAAGTGCTCAGCGAGTAAAACGAATTTTTGCTTGCATTTCAGCTCTTTGTCGCGATGGTAAATCAATCCACTCTGCATCATAAAAATCTATAAAGAAGGAAGGATGTCGTCAATATCACTTCGAAACAATATGGGAATCTTGATGCTCGAACATCTGAAGAACCAAGTCGCAGCCGAGCTTTGCTCCTTTAATCTCATGACTGGCTGATACTCATGCATGAAATATAATCTAACATCTGAAATTAAGAAAGATGAGCAGTTAGTCATATACGTGCTTGTCAGCATCAATGGATAAGATGAGGAGCTGACACATATACGATGAAAGGTTTTGAATTCAACAAAACCATAGATATATAATTTATGTACTTGGCCCAAACGATCTTAACTGAAATCTGAAGTTGTAGAATACAAAAGTGTTGCAAACACATTTTTTATTTAGTAAGTTTTTCTAGTTATTGCTCAGTCACTAATGGATGACTACAGAACAAACGAAACAATAGGATTTATATTAATAACGATTATCTTTCTAATACATGACAGAGTAGATGTGATGCTTGTAAATAAAGATGACTCATTATACGAGATACCCTATGGCGAATTGATGAGTGCGAAATTCATGCTAAATAAAACGGCCGAAATAAAGTGATCGCTTTAAAAGCAAAACGATAAACAACGAAAGGGGGTTACATATAAGGTTAACCCATCACAGTACAGCATTCCAAAATAAGGAGCGATCAACTTTGATTGCCGCCTCGATAAGATAATCGAAAAACCGAAAAATTCGAGGGGTGGAACATGAAGCCAGATCATATTGGTCATTCAGGAAAGAAATGGCTGAAACCGTAAACATCCGCGTTCCTCAATAACTCGTTTTCAATACTCGTGATCGAGGTTAAGAAGTGTTCATCGCCAAATTTAATCATTCAACGAAGTGTTGGATAAGAAAGAAGGGCAAAAATTACTAACAAGTTCGGAAGAAATTGTTGATGAAAACAAAATATTCAGAACAAGTCGTTGAATTATTAGGGAATTAAAGCGGAAACTGATATATTAGAATAAATCTGGCCGTCTTTACTTAAAAGCTCAACTTTAGGAACAAACTTCCTCAACGATGTCGACTAATCTCACGCTACTTGAGTAAGCGCATTTTACTCGACAGGAAAGATTCCGCTGTTAGATTACACTTTTGTCGAACCGTCTTTCCGCTCAGTGATAGGTTTAATTACGTGATATCGACAATGTCGCATCAGAACCATGCCCATAAACAAAGGCCGGATGATACCGATCCCATCGGAAGATTGGAATCGCACGGATCAACTCCGTCTTCGGAAGGTGCGTCCAGGGGTTGTCGATCGATTATACCGAAAATGGGTTATGGCAATCATTCGGCGGCCGAGCATGTATCTGCTTCGAGCGGATGGCATCGTCGAAGGTACATATAAAATTGACGCTGGAATCATATTCGCCGATTATGTGATGTTGAATTCGAGACCCGAAGCGAGTGTTGAATCTCTTGACGACTATATGAGAGTTGTTGAAAGAAGAGCAAATTCTTCTCGCGTTCCATGGCCTCGTGCGATTACGAGGTTCTGAAGCTCGACATTCATTTAAATCTTAGACTCTCTGTCTGAGCCACTCATGGCTGAGGCCTGGCTCATAGCTGGCGAAATCTGAGCTTGTGAAGGCGTCCTCTTGAGCACTTGCAGACCTCACAGTGTTAGGCTGAGGATGCTTGTCCTGAATAACCTACGCCCGTCTTGAGCAGGACAAAGATCTTTCTTGGGGCCAGGATGCTCCGACGGTGGTTGATCAATGATTAATCGGAGTCTTCTGGAGAATAAGTTAAAAAATCGGTTCAAGGTGAAGAGCAAAAAACAAAAAAATACTTACCGCAAATCCCAAAATGCGTAGGAATATCTAGCGAGCATCGGTTCACATCCGTAGGGGGCTTTTCAATAGCCCCCCAACGAACGAATTTCTCCTTCAATCGGTGATTTTTTGTTGCACATCCTCAATGACTTTGCATTTGGCATTTTACTGCGTGAACAACCATCCATGTTCGCCCTGGGGACGAGTCAAATGCATTAGTCGTGAGGATTACGCTCTTTGTAGGATAATACGGGCCGTTTTTGCGAACAAAGTTAAAGCTCATAATCATGTGCCACCCATTGCGGCTTTAGTTGTGTAATGGTGATGTTCCATTTCGACGAAAGCGAGTAATAGCCGGATGAAGTGGGAATCGAAGACCGCTTCCATTGTGTCAAATTCACAAACAACACAACCCTCGGGGGAGGGTCGGTTTTTCTCATCCGGGACCAGGACGTAGAAAAACACATCTTTTGGGGTTTCATAATTCCTATACAACAAGGCGGGCATATCAACATCAATCACGCTTGCAATTTTGCTCATGAGAGGTATTCATTCTCAACCCTAGTCCTATGAGGTTGTTCAGGCCAATCAAAATCGTAACGAGCGCTATACTCGGCATATGTTGGGCTATGGGGAAGACCAACAGGGATATCGAGTCCCGTATTCTGCTCGCCGTCGAATCCTCTGTTCGACTCAGTAACATTCTCAGCTACCAAAATTTCCCCCCTCGTATAAAAATCATCCCTATTTACATTGTGACTATGTACAACCCTAGACCTAATTTGGGGTTGGGACAAAAAATCTTCACCCGAATCATTCAAAAAATCAGTACCGGCCAAATCCCTATCTAATTCATTTAGGGCATCATCGGAATCTGAGGAAAGAACGACAAATGGCTGCCGAACTTGCCAACGATACCTTGAACCCGAGGCATTTATCTCCGGCGCATTAGCGTCGCTATGGGAGATTGAACAAAAAGAGGGGGAAGAGGAACTATGGTGGTTCGATTCTATTGAAGCAGAAGAACTAGAATGGGAAGTCATATTTGAAATAAAAGAGCGTACGCAATAGTTACCTGAATCAAATCCTTCGCCGAAATGAGAAAATCCTTGCCGAAAGTTTCAGACGAGAAGGAGAATGAAAACAAAGAGAAGATGAAAAGAAAGGAAAGGGATTGAGGCGGCAAAATAAGGTATTTATAGATACCGGGTTTAAAATTTTTTGAAAGTCCCACGCATGTAATTTAAAGCGACAACGAGGGCCCAATCAAATTATCAGCGGTAGGGCCCCCATGATGAATATAAAGCGTCTTACTGGGGGTATTCTTTGTGTTCGATATAATTACTCACTTTAATCGAACACGTTGGAGGGACACGTGTATTAATTAACTATTATAATAACCATGCTCGATGGACAAGTGTGCTTTCATGGAAACTTGCCGACCCAAACAAGTTTGTTCGCCACTCACCACTTGTCAACCAAAGCGGTATGCTTTCCCGACTAAAGTGAGTTTTGTTAAGCTAGCTCGCCCGAGCAAACATGTATGGTCTGAAGATATCTTTGGTTTTGATCGGTCGAATTTGATCGATCGTAAGAAGAAATTAGATGCTTTGAGTCAAGTGACACGAGGTCGAGGATGTCAATTCGGAAAATTTGAACTCGGTAAGCCTCGAAGTAACTGAAGGCTCGGATATGCTCGATCTCGAGACAACTGAAGGCTCGAGGCCACTGAACTCGAGACAACTGAAGGCTCAGACAACCTGAAGGCTCAGATATGCTCGATGCTCAGACAACCTGAAGGCTCAGGCAACTGAAGACTCAGATAACCTGAAAGCACAAATAACCTGAGGGCTCAGATATGCTCGATGAGGGCAGATTTTCGGTATGAAATTGATATGGACAAAAGGGCGAACAGAGCAACCAGTCGAGCAAAAGATTGATTTGGACGACCAAAAGAGTGCCTTATAAACAAATAAATGCAAAGGTCAACCAGGAAGACGAAGTTGAAAATGTGGCAGCATTACATGAGCTCTTGCAAGACACGAAGTCTCCAGCTCATGCTTGCCAAACAATCTCATGCTTGTCATAGTACTATAAATAGAAGAAAAAAGAACAAGAGAGAGGTTCAGAAAAAATTTCCCAGAGTGGTGAGGTTCAGAAAAAATTCCCAAGTACTCTCATACGTTAAGAAAAATCCCTAGCACTCACACACTTACTCTCCAAATCATCTTCTTTCATAGAAGTTTTCCCATGAGAAGTATGGTGTACTGTGTATGTAAACCTCGCAATACAACGTCCCTGGCTTGGAATGCCCCCAGAGTAGTCATTTACTGACGAACTGGGTCAACAATTTCCTATTATTTACCATATATCGTACACGTACTTATTTTGTTTGTGAGTTATTATCAAATTAGCCACATAATATTCTCCATAAAAAATGACTCGCAACAAAAACGAACATAATATCCATCGATAAACAGTTTAGAAATAGAAATAAGGTTTTTCCGAAAAACAGGAACATAAAGAACATCTCTTAAAATTAACGTCTTGTCTCCAAAGGACAGGTGCACTTTTCCCACTGCTTTAGCTGCCACTCTCGTAGCATCGCCTAGCGTGATGAGGATCTCACTCTCACTTAGTTTCTTGTGTTCGCTTGAAATCTCGCAATGTGAAACATACATGATCGATGAATCCGTATCAATACCCACGAATGGGTAGCATACTCCGCCAAACAAGTTTCAACAACTAGTGAGTGTGAATTACCTTTTCTTTCCATTCCTTTTGGGTTTGGAGCAGCCGACCTTCAATGTCCCTTTTTTCACCGCATTTGAAGCACTTCCCTTAAGCCAGGGATTCTTTGCTCCACCATCCCTCTTCACCTTTCCTTTGTCTTTTTGGCAACCTTTCGAGTTAGCTTGGCTTTCGCTTTTTGGGCTTCTGTTCCTCTTGCCCCCCCTTGACCTAGAAGAAGGGCGGCCCAAGCGCCGCTAAAGGCTTGACTACTCTCTCTCTAATATTCCTTCGGTAGAGATAAGAGCTTGCAACATATCGGCAAAGTGAACTTTTGATTATTCATTTGATAATTGACTGGCTGTTCAAAGCTCTTTGGCGGGGAATGGAGTATGAAATCGATCTAGGTCTCGATGTCATATTGGCTCAAGCACCTCGAGTTTGTTGAGGTGAACCATCATCTGGAGAACATGTTCCTCACGGGTGTTCCCTCCACCATTTTCATAGAGCATGTCCTCATGGTGATCTCTGCCGAGCCACATGGTTTACGATGTTGAAACATCGCTTTAAGATTGTCCATGATTTCTTGGCCGGTCTCAACGTTTTGGTGTTGGTGTTGCAACACATCGACATTGAAGCCAAGATGGTACACTTTGCCATTTTCGTTAGAAACGCTCCCGATTATCATATTCTTTCTTAACCGCTTTTGGTTGACTCGTCGAGATGGCTTTTTCGGTTTGGGTGTAGTAAGAACCAGTTATGGCTTTGTGCAAATGAGGACAATAGTGAGTTTTCGATACCAATCAACAAAGTTTTCTCCAGTGAGGAGGTTATCTTTCAGTATATTGAACAGTGGATTAAAAGGTTGCGACATGATGAACTGAAATAAACATATATTTTGTATCAACATCCAGATCAACACAAAATTAAACCACACAATTCGATCACATGATTCATATTAAAATCTCAAAAAAATATGAACATGCATCAGCCAACATCTCAAAACAGATTCAAATGAGCCTCGTGGGAGGGTCATCATTTAAATCACATTCAAGCAGGTTACAAACAAGAACAATTACAAAACTTTAATTTAAAAAAAATTAATAGTCGGCTCCCACTTGACCAATATAAAAATGAGCGGGGACTTGAATATATAAATATCAATTTTATACCTAAGTAATAACCATGATTAAATACAGATTTATTACTTCGCTTTGATCGAGCCTCATTGGAGGGTCATCGTTGCCACTAATAATAATTCACAATCATCATTTTAGGAATTTATTCATGTGAAAGCTATCTTTTGACTGTACCGTAGGGGAATTTCTCCAAAAGATTTCACAAATAAATAAATCATGGAGGTCAAAATTAATTTGTGTCAAAGCAAATTAATTATCATAACATACTTAGTAATTTTTGAATTTGAGATTTTTCGTTGGGCAATTCTCATGCAAACACATTTAAACAAATTAAATAAAAGCACAAGAAAATATACAAAGTATAAATCAAGCAAAAGCGAAATAAACACATTTGGCACAAATTATCCAACTGTCATGGTTTGATTTTCTTTGGCTTGATTTTGAAGAAACGCCGTCTTGAATTTCTCCCACTCGTTCGTCTCGAAGAGAACTCCGTCTTGAAACGCCATGCCAAGTAGCTTCATAGTCGGGATGCCGCCCACATCCGACCGGCGCTTGGCCGGGCGCCAAATACCCCGTCTTGCTTAGGGCGCATCGCCCGTCGCCCGTGTCTTTATAAGCTGACCTCATAGCTTCGCCTCGACACACCTCGACTCGCCTCGAACACGCCTCGGCGGCTTCGCCTTGGCGCTTTGACCCGCCTCGGCCCGATCCATAGCGCCTAAGCGCCCTCGGCCCATCGTCTTGACATCGTCCGTAGCCATGTGTTCTCCCGCTTTGAATGTTTTTCTTGTGGCGCCGTCACATCTGATTTAGGATCCGTCTTTAACTCGTCTCCGTCTTTGATCAGGTTACAATTTATTTAACAAAAAATAAATACCTTAAATCTAGACTAGTCTATTACATTAAACAAATCAAATAACCTAATCTACTCGTGGATTTTCTCACGAGAAAAACAAATTCGAACGAGTCGAATCAAAAACCATTCATTCATACGCGCATGAAAATAAACACATTAAATACCATGACAATTGGATACCTGCAAAACAGATCTAGCAATTCTACTATCCAATTTCAATTTAATGTCCAACAATTTAAATAACAATTTAAAAAAATCAGAGCTCGAAACCAGAGCTCTGATACCAGTTGTTGGGAAAATCGGGGTGCCCGGATCTATTCGAGGTGATTATTTAAATACATATTTAAATTAAACAGTTAATTACTAACATGAATTAATCCTAAATCAATTCAACATAATAATAAACAACATGCGTACACATAATTCACGTAAATCCTAAACATGCGGAACTAGGAGTTACGGAATTACTAACCTCTTGAAGATCAAACGGATGAATCAACCCAAGAGCTTTCTCAAACATATCCCCAAAGTCCACGAACGCTATCCGGTGGGAAGATTTCAACGAACGATTTTAATGGGAGAAAATTTTAATATTTTGCTACCACCTTTGTGGATTTCTAATATTTCCAACACATGGAATTGCACTTGGGAATGAAGAGCTCATCCCCTATAAATAGGGAGGAGGGGGGCGAAAAATAGGGCTAGGAAAATAAGGAAGAAAATATTTTCTTGGTCTCCAAGAAATCTTGAATATATCTCCTATATTCTTTTCTCCTTAATTAAATTTTCCATAAAAATCTCTTTCCCCTCTTCTACCTATATTTTCAAAAATTTACACTAATAAAGGGGTCAAGATTTGACTTCTTGAATTTATGGGATAATTATGTATTCCTACAATAATTATCTCTTTCCATAAAATATCTACAAGAAAATCAAGACAATCTTTTCTTCCTTTAATAGACAAGATTTTCGAAAATTACACTTGGAAATATAGCAAGAATATTTTCTTCTCTCTCTCATTAATTGGACTTTATTTTGGGCTATTTGGGGGGCCTTTAGGAGAATTAAGATTGGACATCCAATGGACTATGAAACTTTAATATTTTGGGCCAAATATTATTCAAGTCCATTAATATTAATTTACTCCACTATAAAATTAATATTGAACTATCCATCTTAACCCATATTACGATTTCACATAAAACATGGCTCCCGGTCATTATTTTCCGCGTTTAAGATTATCTTAGTCCATTAATTAATTAAGCCACTGAACAAGCTTTATATTAATTAATATCTTTGTCCTTGGAGTAAAGACAACTCAACATTATTATCCATGCAGGAAATAAATTTCCACTTGCAAGATTTGGCATGATAAAGGATATGAGCCCACCAAGGGGACAAATCAAGCAAGACGTACTTACACGCGATTCTCCGTATTAAATGTCAGCAATCGTCATGTAATTAATAATATTGCCCAAGATATAAGGTATCGAATCGCATTGACTCTCTTCCCATCATAAGTCAAATCAATAGTTATTAATTTCACACGATCCTATTTAGGGGACGGAGATTAAGAAACAACGCACCACTGAGGTCTAATTCTTGTATATTCAGTACCGAAGAATTTGTCCTCGTGTAGGTCCTCATTCAGCGCACCTAAATGACCTAGTGTGATCCCTTGGTCAAGACAGGCCAATCTGGGTCTCACACTTCAACCGTTCATGATGGTTCGTTCATTTCCATCTGGGTTGTGAATTTGTACTTAATTACGAGGGTTGTTAATTTGATCTTCAGTGATCGGGTATCACCAAATTAACTACAACGTAATACGTACTGTCTTATTGAACGGGTTTGCAATAAACATATATAACATTCATTCATATTTAATGCAACAGTGATTAAATAATTTATTTTAGTAAATAAATAAGAAACTTCAGTTTGGCTATACAAAGTAAAAGTACACTTTTCAGTATAACCCCAACATAAATAGGGGATGAATTTTTCATTCCCAACTGCAATTCCATGTGTTGGAAATATTAGAAATCCACAAAGGTGGTGGCAAAATATTTTTGGTTTTCCTCTTGTTAAAATCGTTCGTGAGAATCCTCCCACCGGATTGCGTTCGTGGACTTGGGACATATTTGTGAAGGCTCTTTGGGTTGATCCGTTGTCTCATCCGTCGTCTCTACAAGAGTTTAGTAATCTCGTAACTCCTAGATTCTGCATGCTTAGGATTTACGTGGATTACGTGTACGCATGTTGTTTATTCGTTTATTAATTATTATGTTTAATTGATTTAGGATTAATTCATGTTAGTAATTAATTGATTAATTTAAATATGTATTTAAAATCTTCTCGAATAGATCCAGGCACCCCTAATTTCCCAACAATTGTTTTCAGAGCTCTGGTTTCGAGCTCTGATTTTTTAAATTGTTATTTAAATTATGTTGGACATTAAATTGAGAATTGGATTGTAGAGTTGCTAGAGTTGTTTTGCAGGTATCCAATTGTCATGGTATTTAATGTGTTTAATTTTCATGCGTATGAATGAATGGTTTTTAATTCGACTCATTCGGATTTGTTTTTCTCGTGAGAAAATCCACGAGTAGATGAGGCTATTTGATTTGTTCAAGTGTAATAGACTAGTCTAGATTTAAGGTGTATTTATTTTTCGTTAAATAAATTGTAACTTGATCGAAGACGAAGATGGAGACGAGGAATTAAAACGGATCCGGAACCGTGACGCTGGGATGTAAACGCATTAACGCGGGAGCTAAACACGCCACACGCTGACGCCGCTAGGGCGGATGGACCAGTAATGCACACGGCCCGAAGCGACGGGCCTTAGATACGGCTGCCGGGCACGCCGGGCTTAACACGGGCAGATGCGTCGATGTAACGCTAGTAACGCTGCGCGCCCGCCGAGACCGATGTAGGTGATGCGCCACGCCAGTTCGGCTGGCGTATCGCCGCAAGTGGCGCCGAACGGCTTGCATTGCATCCCATGAAATGCCATGGCGGGCGCTCAAAGGATGGAATTTTTTTCGAGACGAACGAGTGGGGGGAAATTCAAGATCGTGTTTCTTCAAGATCAAGCCAAGGAAAATCAAACCATGACAGCTTGGATAATATGTGCTCCAACGTTTATTTTTATTTTGTTTGATTTATTGTTGTTTTTGTTTCTTATGCTTTATTTAATTTGTTTAAATGTGTTTGCATGAGAATTGCTCAACGTAAAATCTCAAACTCAAAAATTACTAAGTATGTTTTAATAATTAATTGGTTTTGAATCGAATTAATTTTGACCTCCATGATTTATTTATTTGTGAAATCTTTTGGAGAAATTCCCCTACGGGACGGTCAAAAGATAGTTTTCACATGAATAAATTCCCAAAAGGATGATTGTGAATTATTATTAGTGGCGGCGATGACCTCCCACGAGGCTCGTTCAAAACGAAGTAGTAATTCTGTATTTAATCATGGTTATTACTTAGGTATAAAATTGATATGCATATACTTCACCGAAGTCCCTGTCAATTTTATATTGGTCAAGTAGGAGCCGACTATTAGTTTTTGAAATTAAAGGTTTGTAACTGTAATTGTTTGTAACCTGCTTGAATGTGATTTAAATGACAACCCTCCCACGAGGCTCATTTAAATATATTTTGAGATGTTGGCTGATACATGTTCTTATTTTTTTGAGATTTCAATATGAATCATGTGATCGAATTATGTGATTTTCTTTGTGTTGATCCGGATATTGACACAAGATATATGATTATTTTCAGTTTCATCATGTCGCAACCTTTTAATCCACTGAAATATATGTTCAAAGAACACCAACTCACTGGTGAAAACTATGTCATTTGGAAACGTAATATGTCTTTTGTCCTCACTGCACAAAAACATCATTGGGTTCTTGGTGGGCAGAAACCTGAAAAACCAACTGAAAGGTCATCAAGTGCAGAAATATGTATGTACAAAATCTGGGAGCAAGCAAACGAATCAATGAAACTCGTAATCTTGACTTCACTATCTGATGATTTGAGACTCATTCATGAGGGGGTTGATTCGGCTGCGGAAATTGTACAAAGTCTTGAGGAAATGTTTTCCTCAGAGAGCAATATGGTCAAAGAGTTTCATCAAAATGGTGTGGAAAAGCTAAAAATGATCGAAGGAACGCCCGTGAGGGATCACATTCTCAAGATCAGACGCCATTTTGAAAAACTTGCTTACCTCTGTACTCAGTACTGTGATGAGGCTCAAATTGAATTCTTGTTCCTAACTCTTCCAAGGTGCTTTAATGAGTTCTACTGTGATTTTGTGATGAGTGATCACATGTTTACCATGGATACTCTGCAAGAAATCTTGGAGACGATAGAGAAACACTTGGGACAAGAAGACGAAGCTTTGGTGACTAGGAAACTTCTTTCAAGATCTAGGCCAATGGTGGGTAAGATCATTGAGAAGATGAATGGTCCGATCCAAAGAAAGGCTACTAAGAAAAAAGGTGAGAAGGCCAGTTGGCTAAAGGTCCAAAAGAAACCAAAGGGAAAATGTTTCAAGTGCAGTGAAGAAGGACATTGGAGGTCAGCCTGTCCCAATCCCAAAAGGAATGGAAAGAAAGGTAATTCTCACTCACTAGTTTTTGAAACTTGTTTGGCGGAGTACGCTGCCCATTCGTGGGTAGTCGATACGGGATCCACTGATCATGTTTGTTTCACGTTACAGGGGTTCAAGCAGACCCGACAACTTAGTGGAAGTGAGATCCTCATCACGCTAGGTGATGCTACGAGAGTGGCAGCTAAAGCAGTGGGAGACGTGCACCTGTCTTTTGAAGACCAATTTTTAATTTTAAGAGATGTTCTTTATGTTCCTATTTTTCGGAAAAACCTTATTTCAGTTTCTAAGCTATTTGTTGATGGATATTCTGTTAGTTTTAATAAACATGTTACTGTTTTTCGCAACGATGTGATTATCTGTCATGGAACTTTACGGAACAATCTCTATATTATTAACTGTGCACACCACTCACAAAATGCATCGTATAACTCATCTACTATTTCATGTAAAAGAAAGCATTCGGCTAACGTGAACAAAACACTTCTTTGGCACCTAAGATTAGGTCATATTAACCCAAAAAGGATTCAAAGGTTGGTCCAAGATGGTTCATTGGGGGTCTCTCCAGGTTGAATCATTTCCAACTTGCGAATCGTGCTTGGAGGTTAAAATGACCACGAGGGCATTTGGAGCCAAGGGGCTTAGAGCTAAGGAAGTGTTAAAAATCGTTCACACCGACGTGTGTGGTCCAATGCAAATCAAAGCTAGAGGTGGCTATGAGTATTTCATTACATTTATCGATGACTACTCACACTACAGATACATTTTCCTTATGAAGCATAAATCTGAGACTTTCGATAAATTCAAAGAATTTAAGGCTCAAGCAGAGAATCATAAGGAAAAGACTATCAAGTTTCTATGATCTGATCATGGAGACGAATACCTCAGTGATGAATTCTTGAACTATTTGTCGGAAGAGGGGATTGCATCCCAGTTGACTGCACCCGGTACCCCTCAACAAAACGGGGTTGCAGAATGAAGAAATAGAACGCTTCTAGAAATGGTAAGATCAATGATGAGCTATGCAGATTTACTAAAATCGTTCTGGGGTTATGCTTTGGAAACAACAGCCTATATTCTAAACTTAGTGCCATCCAAATTAGTTCCTAAAACCCCGAGAGAGTTGTGGACAGGGCGCAAGCCCAGTTATGGACACATCAGGATCTGGGGGTGTCCGGCATACGTGTTGGACAAGGAAGCTGGTAAGTTGGATGCACGTTCGGAATTAAGGCTGTTCTTTGGGTACCCCAAAGGGACGAAAGGATGCATGTTCTATGGCCCGAAGATCAAAAGGTCGTAATCAGTACGCACTTTAGATTTTTGGAAGAAGACTATATGAACGATAAAAAGCCTAGAAGTGAAATTACCTTGGAAGAACATAAGGGGCCAACTCCATTGTCAACTGTACAAAAAGATATACCAAACGTCACACCTTCACAACCGGAACCTCGTCGTAGTGGGAGGATTGTCAGACAACAGAGCGATTCTTAGGGATTGGAGAGTCTTCGGACTTGATCTCAGGCGAAGAATCAGATCCCTGGTCCTACAATGAAGCGATCCAAGACAAAGATGCAACTTATTGGGAAACAGCAATGGAAGCCGAAATGGGTTCAATGGATCACAACAGAGTGTGGGAGCTAGTCGAACCACTCAATGGGGTAAAACCCATTGGATGCAAGTGGGTATATAAGAGAAAGAGGGGATCGGACGGAAAGGTTGAAACCTTTAAGGCAAGACTAGTGGCGAAAGGGTACACTCAGAAAGAAGGGATCGACTATGAGGAAACCTTTTCGCCAGTAGCCATGCTCAAGTCCATCCGCATTCTCTTGTCGATTGTTGCGCATTTAGACTTTGAGATCTGGAAGATGGATGTCAAGACAGCTTTCCTAAATGGAAATCTTGACGAAGAAATCTATATGCAACAACCCGAAGGCTTCATTGAAAAAGGTCAAGAGCATCTGGTTTGCAAGCTCAAGAAGTCCATTTATGGGCTGAAGCAAGCATTCCGTGCTTGGAATCAGTGTTTTGATCAAGTTATAAAATCTTATGATTTTGATCAAAATAATTTTGAAAGTTGTGTCTACAAAAGACGTGATGGAACTGCATTAGTAATTTTGGTACTATACGTTGACGACATTCTGCTCATCGGAAACGATGTAAAGGTGTTATCGGATGTAAGGGCATGGCTGTCAAAATAGTTTGATATGAAGGATTTAGGTGAAGCTGGTCACGTCCTAGGGATCAACATCACTCGAGATCGCAAGAAAATGATGATCGGGCTTTCACAAGCCTCTTATATAGACACTGTTTTGAAACGCTTCAGCATGCAAGATTCCAAGAAAGGCTTTGTGCCCTACAGACATGGAATCCATCTATCCAAGGAAATGTGTCCCAAAACACAGAATGAGATAGATGACATGAAAGACATCCCTTATGCTTCGGCTGTAGGAAGTCTCATGTACGCAATGTTGTGCACGAGACCGAATATCTGCTTCGCCGTAGGCATGGTAGCTAGATATCAAAGCAACCCGAGGAAAGCACATTGGACTGCGGTAAAGAACATTCTGAAGTATCTGAAGAGGACACGGTACAGAATGTTGGTTTACCAGTCAGACAGTCTAATCCCCATCGGTTACACGGACTCGAATTTTCAATCAGACATAGACTCCAGAAAGTCTACCTCGGGTAGTGTGTTTTGCATGGGAGGAGGAGCCATAACATGGAGAAGCGTAAAGCAGAAATGCATCGCCAATTCTACCATGGAAGCCGAATACGTAGCTTCTTGTGAAGCGGCGAAGGAGGCGGTTTGACTCAAGAACTTCCTAAGTGACTTGGACGTTATCCCGAATTTGCCCAGCACAATCACGGTATATTGTGATAATGCCGGAGCAGTTGTAAATTCAGGAACCAAGAGCACACAAGGCCAGCAAACACATTGAAAGAAAATACCATCTTATACGAGAAATCGTTAAGAGAGGAGACATTGAGGTGACAAAGATTGCATCGGAAGACAACCTAGCAGATCCATTCACAAAGGGTCTGCCTCATAGTACATTCGAGAGACATGTGGAAGGAATGGGTGTCAAGAACGTTGCCAATCTGCTTTGAGTATAAGTGGGAGAAATTATATGGTTCGTGTAGGGTGACATTAGATGTCACATAGAACACGAGACATGCTGTGGTATACTTAAAAGCAGACTTTGAGTATAAGTGGGAGATTGTTGGGGTTATACTGAAAAGTATGCTTTTACTTTGTATAACCAAACTGAGTTTTTCTCATCTATTTACTGAAATAAATTATTAATCACTGTTGCATTTAAATATGAATGAATGTTATATATATTTATTGCACACCCGTTCAATAAAGTCAGTACGTATAACGTTGTAGTTAATTTGGTGATACCAGATCACAGAAGATCAAATTAACAGCTCCTCGTAATTAAGTACAAATTCACAACCTAGATGGAAATGAACAAACCATCATGAAAGGTTGATGTATAAGGCTCGGATTGACTTGTCTTGACCAAGAGATTATACTAGTGCATTTGGATGCGCTGAATAGGACCTACATGAGGATAAATTCTTCGGTACTGAATATACAAGAATTAGACCTCAGTGGTGTGTTGTTTCTTAATCTTCATCCCTTAAATATGATCTTGTGAAATTAATAACTATTGCTTTGACTTATGATAGGAAGAGAATCATTGAGATTCAATACCTTATATCTTGGGCAATATTATTAATTACATGACTACTGCTGACATTTAATATGGAGAATCGTGTGCAAGCACGTCTTGTTTGATTTGTCCCCTTGGTGGACTCAGAACCTTTATCATACCAAATCTTGCAAGTGGAAATTTATTTCCGGTATGGATAATAATGTTGAGATGTCTTTACTCCAAGGATAAAGATATTAATTAATATAAAGCTTGTTCAGTGGCTTAATTAATTAATGGACTAAGGTAATCTTAAACACGTGAAATAATGACCGATAGCCATATTATAGTGAAGTCGTAATATGGATTAAGATGGATAGTTCAATATTAATTTTATAGTGGAATAAATTAATAAATGGACTTTGAATAATATTTGGCCCAATATTATAGTCTCATAGTCCATTGGAGGTCTAATCTTAATTCTCCTAAATGCCCCTCAAATAGCCCAAAATAAAGTCCAATTAATGAAAGAGAGAAGAAAATATTCTTGCCTAATATTTCCTTGAAATTTTTCGAAATATGTAGGGAAAAGAAAGAAAAGATTGTCTTGATTTTCTTGTAGATATTTTATGGAAAGAGATAAGTATTGTAGGAATACATAATTATCCCATAAATTCAAGAAGTCAAATCTTGACTCCTTTTGCCTTGTTATTTTCGAAAAATGGGGATAAAAAGGGGAAGAGATTTTTATGGAAAATTTAATTAAGGAGAAAAGAATATAGGAGATATATTCAAGATTTCTTGGAGACCAAAAAAATATTTTCTTCCCTTATTTTCTAGACCTAAAAATCGGCCCCCTCCTCCCTATAAATAGGGGGTGAATTTTTCATTTCCAACTGCAATTCCATGTGTTGGAAATATTAGTAATCCACAAAGGTGGTGACAAAATATTTTTGGTTTTCCTCTTATTAAAATCGTTCGTGAGAATCCTCCCACCGGATTGCGTTCGTGGACTTGGGACATATTTGAGAAGGCTCTTTGGGTTGATCCGTTGTCTCATCCGTCGTCTCTACAAGTGGTTAGTAATCTCGTAACTCCTAGATTCCGCATGCTTAGGATTTACGTGGATTACGTGTACGCATGTTGTTTATTCGTTTATTAATTATTATGTTGAATTGATTTAGGATTAATTCATGTTAGTAATTAATTGATTAATTTAAATATATATTTAAAATCATCTCGAATAGATCCAGGCACCCCTAATTTCCCAATAGGTTTATCTTGCTGATGATGAGCCTCTGGAAATCATAGGGAAGGGGGATGTTCGGATCAAGACACCAAATGAAACTGTCATGCAGTTGAGAGATGTGAGACATATTCCTAGATTTAAGAGGAATTTACTTTCAGTGGGGCAGCTTGATGATGAGGGTTACAATGTGATCTTTGGTTGCAATATGTGGAAGATATCCAAGGGTGCAATGGTAGTGGCTCGAGGAAATAAGGAGGGAACGTTGTACATGACAGGCAACACCCGGGACAACATTTCTCTTGCAAGTAAAAAAGGGGAATGCAGATTTGTGGCATTGTCGTCTTGGCCACATGAGTGAGAAAGGGATGAAAGTTATGTGTTCGAAGGGTAAACTGCCAGACCTCAAGACAGTTGCCATCGGGTTATGTGAGGACTGTGTATTAGGGAAAGAAAAAGGGTGAGTTTTTTTGAAGGGAGGCGAAACCTTAAAGCGGTGAAGCTAGAGTTGGTCCAATGACTTGTGGGGTCCGACCAGTGATGACATCTCTTGGTGGAGCATCATATCACATGACTTTCATTGACGACTCTACGAGGAAGGTATGGGTTTATTTTCTGAAAAATAAGTCTAATGCCTTTAATGCTTTTGGGAAGTGGAAGGCCCTTGTAGAAATTGAGACGGGTCTCAAAGTGAAGTGTTTGAGATCGATAATGGTGGAAAGTACGAGCTCGTGAAAAAAAAAAAAATTACGTGAGGCGAATGAAATTGAATGGAGAAAAGCGTGAGAGAGGAACCCCCGTGAAGCGGTCTCATGAGCGTATGAAGCAGAACCTTATGTGAGCGTCTTTAGAAGCATGAGATTGAAGTGTGAAATTTGCGAAGATGTTTTTGGGCGAAGCGATTAACACTTGCGGCTTACTTGATAAGCGAAGGACCCTCAACTCCTTGGAAAATGGCATACGGAGGAGGCCCGTCGGATGAGGAGAATAAATCATCTTTTCTTCGGTATTTGAGTGTGTTTCATATGTTCATATTGATGTTACTAGTAGAAGTAAATTGGATGCTAAATCTGTTAAGTGTACGTTTATTGAATATGGCGGTGATGAATTCGGGTATCGATTATGAGATAGGGCCTTTCTATTGAGCCTCAGGTGGGGTTTGCATCTGAGCCTGAGGGGTTTTCTACTGAGCCTCAGGTGGGTTTTGCATCTGAGTCTGAGGGTCTTTCTACTGAGCCTCAGGTGGGGTTTGCATCTGAGCCTGAGGGGTTTTATCTGAGCGAGAAGAATGCGCCTGAGTGGAAGTATCTGAATGAGCAGAATTCCCCTGAGCCAAATCCACCTGAGTGGATATATCTGAACGAGCAGAATCCACCTGAGCCAAATCCACCGGAGTGGATATATCTGAACAAACAGAATTCGCCTGAGCCAAATCCACCTGAGCCAAATCTACCTGAGTGTAATTATCTGAGCGAGGAAAAGTTGGGCTTCTCAGTGTTGGGCCCATACATTTAGAATGATCTAGAATCTCCTTTATCTATTTTAATTCTGCATAAAATTATCTAAGGAATATCCATCTGTGTGTGGACCCCACAATTTGTTACAAATATGGCCTGCGACCGATGAATGAGATATCAGAAAAATTACAACTATTCTCTCTCTTCTAACTATCTCTCTTACTATCTAATTCTCTCCCCCCAATTTCTTCAAATCTTCAAATCTTCATCTCTTACTCTCTTCCTCTACATGTAATTACCATTCAATTAGTGAGGAAGCGGTCGTTCTATTTTGATGACAACGTAACAACCACATCAATAATAAGATCATAGTTGTACAACTTTGAAATTAGAGGAGACTCCGAAGTCGTCTCCAAAATATTTCCACATCATAGGAGAAGAAGCTGAGTTCTTTATTGTCTTTTTTATGGAAATTATGAAGAATATGAAGATAAATTGTTCTGCACTTAATTTAGTTAGTGGTTATACATTATGTAATCTTCAAACTGAAAATGAACAATAAAACCAAGCACCGACTGTTGATTAGTATTATTGAATATATGCCTATTAAATTAGAACGACCGCTTCCTCACTAATTGAATGTGGTTGTTACGTTGTCATCAAAATAGAACGACCGCTTCCTCACTAATTGAATGTGGTTGTTACGTTGTCATCAAAATAGAACGACCGCTTCCTCACTAATTGAATGGTAATTACATTTTTTTTTTTAATAATTCGATGTCCTACTTAAAGACCGATTAATTCGGCCATTCGAGGGACCAGAATCCACCAGTAGTTATATAGTATCTAATAACTTTTCATAAGAGTATTATCTAGCCTAAACTCCATAAGATATAAGACGTGGGGATAGTCCAAGTGCTCGTGAGTTCGAGTCGCTTTTGGGGTCCATATGGGAAATTAATCATAAGAGAAAAAAAAGACAAGGTCATGTATATGACTTGGTCAAGACAAGATTTTTAGATCCGTCAGTTTCGGCTTTGATCCCATTTTTTTATTGTGGATCCTCCTTTTCGCATTAATTCAAGAAGTCTCCTCATTTTTTTAATGGGTCGGCTCTATCTTGAATAAAAGCGGTCTTGACTTGGTCTTGAGAGACCCACTCGAGAAAAAAAGAAACTCCGCAAGTCACAACCAAAAACTTTACAATCATGACTAATCATATTGTTGTCCTTTTGTGTAAAAATTATTTACACCTTCTGGAATTCCTCTATATATTGTTTCTATTACCAGCAACTACGTACCATCACAGCATTTGCAGCTAGCCATGGCCAAAACTTGCTATTTTGGTTTTGCATATGCACTACTCCTACTACTACTAGTAATATCCTTCCAAATCACAGCTTGTCTAGCCAAAACAATCATTTTCCTATATATGATATGATGTGCCTTTTCTTGTTTCTTTTATTTACTTGTGGAATATTTTGTACAAGACTTGAGAGTCTCCGCTAGCTACAAAGTTTTACAACTGGGAGCGGCCCTACATTCTTATTCTTCAAAAGTATAGTTTAATTGTTCAAAAAGTATTTGACATCACTGATATGAATATTAATTGAAGAAAATATATAGCCACAAACTTTAGAATGATGACTTATCCTATTCTACGTGGCATCAAAAATGAATCAAGCATGCCTTTTGATAGATATATATATTCCTCTACATATTATTAGAAACTCACCCTACTATAATAGCATCACAGCATTTGCAGCTAGTTATGGCCAAAACTTGCTATTTCTTTCATATGCACTACTTTTACTACCAGCTTGTCTAGCCCAAACATCTACCACCGATAAATCCGCTCTTCTCTCTCTAAAATCTCTCTCCTCACTTCAGACCCTTATCAAATACTTGCGAGAAATTGGACGAATTCAAGCTCTGTTTGCACTTGGATTGGTGTCACTTGCGGTTTGCGTCACCACAGAGTCACGGCTTTGAATATTTCCAACATGTATCTCTCGGGCGCAATTCCACCGCAAATAGGAAATCTCTCCTTCCTAGTTTCTCTCGATCTCGGGTACAACTTTTTTAGTGGCACTTTGCCTCGAGAGTTATGTCTCCTGCGCCGGTTGAAGTTTATTTCTCTCAGAAATAACAACTTCACTGGTGCTATGCCATCGGCTATATTTAACATATCCACCTTGCGAACTATGTATTTTACATTTAATGAATTGAGTGGGAGTCTACCAACTGACATGTGCCGCAATCTCCCATTTCTTCGAGCGATTCGCCTAGGTAAAAATCAGCTGAGCGGCGAAATTCCATCAAATCTATCTCAGTGTCAACAACTGCGATTCGTGTCCTTATCTTACAATTCTTTCAGTGGGCAGATACCCGCTGCATTCGGGCGATTAACATCTCTTCAAATTTTATTTCTCGGGGGAAACTATTTAAATGGTAGAGTTTACTATCCTTTCGAGCTTCATTTAATATTAGTCATGTGCCGACAAACTTCATAAAAAAAATTAACATTTTGTAACTGCAGGTGTTATACCAAAGGAGTTGGGCAATCTTCACAACTTGGTTGAGCTTTCTATCGAACAAAATCAAATTACTGGTGCACTACCAAGAGATATATGGAGCAATATGTCTTCCTTGCAGGTTTTAAGTTTGTGGAGCAATAAACTGAGTGGGGAACTCTCAGGAGATATTGGAAGTCTTGCAATGCTAAATTACTTGGATCTCTCGAAAAACAACTTCACAGGTCCGTTTCTCTGTAATAAAAAAACTGTTTGTTTGTGGAAAAATTAATAACTGACTCAATTGTTTGAATTCCTAAATCTATCAAGAATTGAATCATCTTCTTTCGAATTAATCTTGAGAAAAAAAGTTTTTGGTCAAAAAAACATTAACTTTTCAATTTTGGTCCCCATAACTATCTTGATTGTCCAATTTTTGTCCATTTTTTGCCCAACAACATAAAATTTTGTCTTTTTTTTCATCATATACAAGTCACATGCCGATTAAAATTGAGGTTTTTGAATTTCGTAATTGGCGTGGGCGTTAAAAATTCATTTTTTCCAACTTGGGAGAAATTTTATTGTTCTTTCTAATTTTTTTAAAAATGAACTTTTCTTTTTAACCATCAAATGTCACATCGACATCTGAGCTCGAAAAAACTCGCATTTCTAATGGATATGTGACTGCATGATTAAAAATGATAGAATTTTCTATCTTTTCGATAAAAAATGGGACCAGAATTGGACAATCGAGATAGTTAGGGACCAAAATTGGATAATTAAATTTTTTTGGGACAAAAATAAATTACTGAGAAAGTTATGGGGACCAAATAATTTTTTTTTTTTCTCATTAATCTTTAAAGGCCCATTTGGATGGATGAATTTGGAAATCCATGGATTTCACATATAAATTATCTTTCTCCAATGGATTTACAAATTTTAGATGAGAGTTTAGGAAGAGTGAAGGGGGGAGGGGGAAGGGGTAGAGATGAGGGATTTAAAAATGTACAGGTTTTGATGAGGATTTGAAATTCCTCCATTTTAAACTAAACTTCTCAAATCTAAGTATTTATAAATCCATTTGGAGATTGATAATTTGCGTGTGAAATCCATGGATTTCAAATTAAATCCATCCAAATGGGGAGGGTACCAATATACCTGATGACATATATCATTTATTATGCAGGTGCCATACCACAGGAAATGGAAATCTTACAATGCTAGAAGGTCTAGCTCTCAAGGAAAATGGCTTCACAGGTCCGTTTTCTCAGTCATTATTATTATTATTATTATTATTATTATTATTATTATTATTATTATTATTATTATTATTATTATTATTATTATTGTTGTTGTTATTATTATTAATATTCCCTTAGGAATTAATTAGATGCTAGTTGATCATTTTGTAATCATGACAGGTGTTATAAATCCATTGGAGATTGATAATTTGTGTGTGAAATCCATGGATTTCAAATTCGTCCATCCAAATGGAGCCTAAAGTACCAATATACCTGATGACATATATGATTTATTATGCAGGTGCCATACCACAGGAAATTGGAAATCTTACAATGCTAGAATTTCTAGATCTCACGGAAAATGGCTTCACAGGTTCTTCTTCTTCGTCCTCCTCCTCCTCCTCCTCCTCCTCCTCCTCCTCCTCCTTAGGAATTAATTAGATGCTAGTTGATCATTTTGTAATCATGGCAGGTGTTATACCAAGTGAAATTGGCAGACTTCACCAACTTGAGGAACTTGATTTAACCTACAATGCTTTCACCGGTTCAATTCCACCGCAGATCTTTAACATCTCAACTCTTCAACATCTTCAACTTGGTTTCAATGATTTATCAGGCACTTTTCCAGCCCATCTCTGCACCGGCTCACCCATTCTTGAACGGATTACACTTGGAAATAACTCTATTACTGGAGAAATACCCCACTCAATTTCTAATTGTGCTTATCTCAAAGCTCTCGATCTCGGATCCAACAGATTAATGGGTGTTGTACCTCACTTTCTTAGCAACCTAACTATGCTTGAATTCCTAAGCCTGGCAGACAATAATCTAAGAATTGAGTCAACTTCTTCAGAATTGAGCTTCATAACTTCCTTAACAAATTGCACATCTTTAATGTATTTGTTGATTAATGATAATCCTCTAGACGGTATCATTCCACCTTCCATTGGGAATTTATCTTCCACTCTCCAAATATTCTCTGCCTCCAATTGCAAAATTAAGGGCAGCATTCCTGATGATATCCATAATTTATGGAACTTGACGTCACTTGATCTTAGCAACAATGAGTTGTCTGGTATTATTCCATCTACTTTCAGATATTTAAATAAGATTCAAGGATTAGATCTACATAACAACAATCTGGGAGGTCCCATTCCGGAGGGTCTCATGTGACCCACATAACTTTGTATAAAATTGATTTAGGTCATAACCAACTTTACGGTCTCATTCACGAATGTATAGGGAACCTCATATCTTTAGGATATCTTTCCCTAGATTCTAACAATCTCACTTCAAGCATACCATCAAGTTTGTGGAGCCTCAAGGATTTGTTGAGTCTTGATCTGTCCTCAAATTCCCTAAGTGGGTTCTTACCTCCAGAGATGGGCAATTTAGTGGCGAGCAAACTCTATCAATCTGTCAATGAATAACTCCGCTCGAGTCCATCCCAAAAGCGATTGGTAATTTCTGAGAGATTGGTTAATCATGCTCACAAGATAATAGATTGGAAGGTTCTATTCCTGTGTCCACGGGGGAGCATGGTGGGTTTGGTAACTCTAGACTTGTCCAACAACAATCTCTCTGGTTCAATCCCAAAGCCTTTGGAGAAACTTCAATACCTCGACTATTTTAATGTGTCTTTCAACACTTTGAATGGAGAGATTCCAAGTGGTGGCCCTTTCAGACACTTCACTATAGAGTCTTTCAAGGGTAATGGTGCATTGTGCCAAACTAATTCAAGCTTCCATAGCATCCCAATTTGTCTGTTGTTTCCGGTCATAAATCAAAGGGAAGAAGGTTGCATTTTCACTATTTGTTCTTATCGGGGTTATTAAGCTTGTCACTATAGTAACATTGACATTTATCGTGTAAGATGCAAAAAGAAGAGTTAAGGCGATGAATGGAATTGTTGAATTGGTGTCTCTGATTACCAAAGAATTTCCTATTACTTAAATCTTGTGGGCAACAGAGATTCAATGAGAGTAATTTACTAGGTCTTGGAAGTTACGGTTCGGTTTACAAAGGAACTCTTAAAGATGGAAATGTGGTCATTTGTGAAGGTGTTTAGCCAAAGACTTTAAGTCGCTTTCGAGAGCTTTGATGTCGAATGTGAAGTATTACGTAACATCCGCCACAGGAATCTTACCAAAGTCATCAGCAGTTGCTCTAACGAAGATTTCAAGGCTTTAGTACTCGAGTACATGCCCAACGGAAATCTTGAGAAATTGTTATATTCTCATAACTATTTCTTGGATGTGAGGCAAAGATTGGACATGATGATCAACGTAGCATCTGCATTGGAATATCTTCACCATGGTTGTTCAGCACCCATTGTTCACTGCGACTTGAAGCCTAGTAATGTGTTGTTAGATGAGGATATGATTGCCCATGTTACTGATTTTGGGATATCTAAACTTTTAGGGGACGAGGAGAGCATGGTGCTAACCAACACCCTCGCCACACTCGGGTACATCGCTCCAGGTGAACATTTATTCTATTTTCATATATCATATTAAATTTCAGGTCAATTTAATCACGTATTTTATTGATGTATTGCAATTCTCACTCTTACAGAGTACGGTTTGGAAGGGCTAGTTTCAACAAGATGTGATGTATATAGTTATGGTGTGATGCTGATGGAAACCTTTACAAGAAAAAGGCCAAGTGATGATATGTTCGGTGGAGATTTGACTTTGATGAGTTGGGTTGCAAACTTGCTTCCACATTCACCGGATCGAGTTGTAGATCCGAACTTATTCATGAATCTTGATGATGAAAATGGCGACAAGATTTTACAGTGTGTATCATCCATATTAGCGTTGGCCTTGAAGTGCTCAACAGAATCCCCTGGAGAGAGGATAAACATGAAAGAAGCTCTAGCAGAGCTACAGAAAATCAAACGTCGATTTTTCAGTAACACTTGAAATACAATGTTAAGACCTTAATTGTTTTTCTGCATGATAAAAAATTGAAAGGTCTGACATAATTATAGTCTCACAATGATGCAATTAAGTTTGGTTTTCTCTGCTTTAGTTTTCTTGTTTCTCTTGTGTAATTTACACATTCTTTTGATTTTTTTTCCAGTAATTGATTCTATTAAGTGATGTTTCTTGTTGTTTTATAAACAATTAATTTCATCCTTCTGGTGAATATTTTCAACATGTCGCCTGTGATGATTAAAATATTTGCCTACGTAGTGTGATTGTGAATTGAACCCTATTAAACCAATATTCATTTCTGTTCATACTTTTATGGTGCCAACGACTTCAACTCGTGGCCTTGTCTTACAATTCTTTCAGTGGGCAGATACACTACAAAAAAGACGCGTTTTAATGACGGACATTAGCGACGGTTAACCAGGCCGTCTCTAATAGCAACGGTTTTGACGACATTTTTAGTCAAACCGTCAAAATCAAAAAAATTAGCGACGGATTGTAAAACCATCGGCGTCAGCGACGGTTACCGACGGTCCATCGACGGAGAGTCCGAATAAACATTATTAGCGAGGGTCTTAGCGACGGTATTCACAAAACCGTCGCTATACTTTGCAGAAAACGAAGAGATACGCCCGTTGGGAGGCGGTGACATTAATTTTGATAGAATTTAGTGACGGACTTAGCGACGGTTTTTTGAAAACCGTCGCTAAATCCAAATCTATAAATACACGGCCAGCCTGCCCATTTGTTTCATCAACCAAATCAGAAAGCAATACAAACAAGCCTCGTTCATCTGTATTCTTCGATATTCACGATACTACTTTAATTATTTTTTTGTATATTTATTTATATTTTATTTTATTTTATATAATATAATTAATATATATGAATTTTATAGTTTATTTAGATGGCTGACGTTCCTGCTTCATCCAGAAGGCCTACTTTGTTAATCAATATTGTTAATGGATCGTAAGTGTTGTTGTTTTATATGATAATAATTGTATAATTAATTAATTTAATACAATAATTATTAATTCTGTATTTATTTTTTAATGTGTTATAGTATTGTACCTGGTCACGAGGCTTCCTGTATAGCCAACGACGTCATTATGCGGGTGGGAATTGCTGTCAACGCTGATCGTTGGAAAAATGTGTCAACTGATCAGCGTCAATTGTATTTTGAGGAGTTTAAGGTATAAGATGTACTTAAAATATTTTATTTTAATATATATTGTTAAAATTAATTTAATTAATTATTGTATTATTTTTGAAATATAGAAACAAACTACGTGGAGTCCCGAGCTTGAGACTGATCAAGTTTACAAGGCATTTTGTAAAGTTGCTCGACCGCGTTACCAAGACATAATGTACAGGTGGCGTACACAGCGGAGGGAAGACGGAGTGGATTTATCAGAAGAAATTAGGCACGAAGTTTGGGAGTCACTTGTAGCTGATTGGAGGACAATTCCCTAGGATGTTATTTTAATTATGTTATGAACAATTTTTAATTTATGTTTTTGTTTTTAATTTTAATTATCATTGAACAATTTTAATTTATATATTTTTTTAAAAAATCGTGTATTTAGTGACGGATTTAGCGACAGTTATTTGAAATTCCGTCGCTATTAACGATGAATGTATCCGTCGCTTGACCGTCGCTAGTTCCATCGCTAAAATTTAAGAAAAAGCAGGCAGCTCAGTCTGCAGAAATGTCGAAAACAAACAAAAACTTTCGAAAACCAACACCAAATTTTGTGTAGATAGAATCGAAAATCGTTTTTTGAAGTGCATATTGTGTAGAGGAAATATATCTACTCCTCGAGGACGATTTTACGGTACGTTTTCACATTTTTACCATTTAAAAATATATATAGTGTAATGTAAATATATAATTGATAAGTTTGGTATTGACATATATTTTATTGATAGTTTATGTTAAATGAATGTTGTGATCATAGCTAGATGAATATTGTGTAGATAGTTTATGTTAAATGAATGTATTTGATGTTATTTGATAGAAGAATATATTTGGATATTTACATATACAAACGAAACTCTGTCAAATTTTTTGTATGTTATTTGATAAAAGAATATATTTGGATATTTACATATACAGACGAAGCTTTGTCAATTTTTTTGTAGAATTAACATGTTTATAATGATTTGAAACAGATGGAATATCCGAATCGTCAGTGGATGTATTCGACTCCTCGACTTATCAACGGAAGTATAAATATGAAGTTCTTGAATGAAGTTAATAACTTCATTCAATTTGCAATTAATCATGGTGCAACAAATTCAGAAGATCGTATAAGATGTCCGTGTAGTGCAAAAAAATGTCAAAACAAGTCATACAGAGAGACTGTGGATGTTCAGACACATATCATCATGAATGGTTTTGTTCCATATTACTACAATTGGACACGTCATGGTGAAGAGCGGTGGAATGTTGATTTCAATGACCTTGAAGTGTATTATAATACACGCGATGATCATGAATTCGATGATCCTGGAGTACAGTTCGAGACACCTGTAGTGGATACACCGGATATGTATCATACGATGATCAGGGAAGCTGGTGGGATTCAAGATGAGGCTATGGAGGAGGAACCAAATGAGGAAGCAACTAATTTTTACAGAATACTCAAAGCAGCTGACGAAGATCTGTATGATGGATGTCAAACTCACTCTCTGTTGTCATTCAATGCTCGACTCATGGCTATCAAGGCTGAGAACAAGCTTTCTCAAAGAGCCTATAACCATATTAGTAAGTTGATCAATGAGATATGTCCTCCCAGTAATAAGGTGCCTATTACAGAATATCAAGCCAAAAAATTATTGAAGAGTATGGGTCTACCAGTAGAGAGTATTGATTGTTGTATCAATAACTGCATGTTATTGCGGGGTAACGAAGAAGACGCGAATCTAGATAAGTCAAAGTACAAATTAATGACGGAGGCTGGGATGACGGGTCGAGGGAAGCGAAAAAAGGAAGAAGAAAGTGGCAAATAAAATAATGTATTACCTCCGATCATTCCTCGTCTTGAGATCAGATCAATCTAGTGCCACAGCCAAAGATATGACATGGCATCATACAAAGACTGATCCTCATACCTTAGAGATGAGACACCATGCTGACTCGATGGCCTAGAAACATCTTGACGAGGTATTTCCTATTTTTTTTTACGAACCTAGGAACATTCGGTTAGGTCTCAAAGATCGATGGTTTTTTTTTCCATTTGGAATGCACGGATAAAGATTCGTTATGGCCGATTATATTGACTCTTATAATCTACCTACGTGGATGTGCATGAAGCCCCCAAACGATGTTTCTCACGGTATTGGTACTGGTCCAAAGAATCCAAAGGACAAACTAGATGTTTTCCTTGACCCACGATAAGAGACTTAATACATCGTGGGATAATGGAGTCCGACATACGATGTATCGAGAAAGCAAAACTTCACGATGAGGGTTTTGTTTGCTCGGGGACGATCGTGACTATCCTGCGTACTCCATGTTGTCCGGATGGAGGACGGCTGGGAAACAATCATGTCCTTACTGCATGGAGGATTCTGACGCTTTCAGTCAATCGCGTAGCAGAAAAGTTTCATGGTTTGATAACCATCAAAAGTTTTTACCAGAAGATCATCCTTTTCGAAAGAATAAAATGGGTTTTATCAAGAACACAAATAAAAAAAAAAGGGTTTGAAAAAGAGATCGTATTTTTATATTAGTTGTTTTAAATTAATTAATATATTTCTATCTACATATGATAAATTAATTAACTTATAACTCTTTGCATTCATGCAGGTAAAACGTTGTTAAATCAAATTAATCAGAAGGGATTGAGGAAAACAACAGAAGAACATGAGGAGGAGCATAATAAAATGGTACCGGGTGGTTGGAAGAAGAAGAACATTTTCTGGGACTTGACCTACTGGAGCTCACTTTTGATTCGGTACAACTTAGATGTCAGCACATCGAAAAGAATGTGTTCGATAACTTGTTCCACACAATCATGAACAAAGAGGGCAAGACAAAAGACACTGCAAAGTCGCGTGATGAAATTTGAGCGAGATATGCAAACGTGATCACTTGAAGAGGGATGAACGTATGGGAAGGTATCCCCAAGCCAATTACACACTTGATAAGAGATGAAAGTGACTTTGTGTAATTGGATTGAAGATCTGAATTTCGGATGACTATGTCTCCAATCTCGAGTCGTTGTGTAAACACATCAAATGGAAAGGTGTCAAGGGATGAAAAGTCACTATTGTCACGTGTTTATGCAACGACTATTGCCCCTCGTGATTCCGGGGAATTCCTACCGAACAATATCTGGAGGGTTGTAACTGAGTTGAGTTTATTCTTCAAAGATTTAACGTCTACAATGATTACGTGGGACGACATGGTCCGTTTGGAGAAAGACATTTCAGTTATTTTATGCAAGTTGGAGCGCATTTTCCCTCCAAGCTTCTTTGATTCGATGGAGCACTTGCCGGTGCACTTAGCATATGAAGCCAAAATTGTCGGTCCGGTCAATCTGGTGGATGTATCCATTTGAGAGGTAAACCTTCACTTCACAACTATTTATACAAATATTAATATATTTATGTTTTGATCTTATAATTATTTTTTTATTATATATCTATAGGTATCTACATAACTTGAAGCTCAATCTTTAAACAAAAGGCAAAAATTGAAGCTTCAATTGTTAATCTTTACTTGTGTGAGGAGGTTACAACATTTTGTTCTTACTATTTTTCGAGGATCATGTTAGAACAATGTTGAGAAACGAGCCTCGTAATTCTGACGGTAGAGGCAATGCATAATGTTGTTTGATGATATTGAGGGTATGTTGTCCGTGTTTAAGTTTCGGGTCGATGTTTGGGTAAGACAAATGAACGGCCATGGTTGAACCGACAAGAGATTGAAGCTGCACATAAATATGTGTTATTCAATTGTGAGGAAGTCCAACCGTACATTGAGTAAGTATTTCATTTACGTATCATTTACATAATTAGAATATTAATTTATTATATAATAGTTGATTAATATAATATATTGCTTTCAATTAGGATCTTTACTAAAGAGCTACACCATATAGATCCAAACATCTCAGATGCACAAGTAGGTGAATATATTACCCGTGGTTTTGCAGAGTGGTTCCAAAACTATGTGAGTGGTTCTAAACCGTTGTTTATTAATAAATTCATATTAAATATTTACAATTATATATTTAACCTCAAATCATCGCGTCACAGGGCTATAATGGTGGAATTGTGAACCCATTCATGTGGGATCTCAGTAGAGAACCACTACGTGTGGTCAACACGTACCAAGAATATTATGTAAATGGTTACAAATTTCATACAGTGGATTATGCATCGACCAAATCTACTGTGAACAGTGGTGTTTGCATTAACAATGCAATGTTCGATGGAGAAAACCGTGACTACTTCGGACACCTGCAAGAAGTCGTTGAACTAGGATATCCGGGGTTCCCTGAGAAGACTGTTGTGTTGTTCAAGTGCGATTGGTATGATCCATCTGCTTCAAGAACAATGATTCATCCCGAATACAAATTGGTCGATGCTCATAGAAGAAGAAGATATTCGGGGGTATGATCCGTTTGTGTTTGCTAATCAGGTATCCCAAGTATACTACTACACGTATCCAGGTTCGAGAGTAAATAATGAATGGATGGCTGTTTGCAAAGTAAAGGCGAGATCACTGGTGCAAGTTCCTAAACCGGATTCAACTGTCGTAGTTGACGACGCTCCGTTCCAAACGAAAATAGTTGCCACTCAAACTGAAGTGCATACAGGAGATTTCAATCTTTTCGTAGACTTAACAGCTGCAAATCCAGATTTGATAGAGATTGACAGCGGCGGGGAAGGGAATGAAGATGGTGGGGAAGAGGAGAATGAAGATGGTGAGGAGGAAGTGGAGGACGAAGAGGAGGAGGATGAGGAGGACGAGGAGGAGGAGAAGGAGGATGATAATACAGATGGGGGCAACGATGAGGATGACGAATAATAATTATATTGTATTTCATTTGTAATATTTCATGTTGACGACGCTCTATTATGATATTACTGGTTATTTTATAATTTTGTTCTAAACATAATTTATTTTTTGGTAATTATCCAATATAAATTTAAAAAACTATATAAAAATGTAATTGAATCATTAATTAATTAAGATAATTGAAAAAAAAATTAATTGTAAATTAATATAGAATTAATTTTATTAAAAATAAGTTAAAAAAAATATGATTTTAGTTTAATTAATTTAATTATAAATTATAAATATAAATTATTATATTAAAATGTAATTGAATTATTAAATAAGATAATTGAAATAAAAAAATTTTAAAAAAAATTAATTGTAAATTAATATAGAATTAATTTTATTAAAAATAAATTAAAAAATTTCGATTTTAATTTAATTAATTTAATTATAAGTTATAAATAAAAAATATAAATTATTATATTAAAAATATAATTGAATTATTAAATAAGATAATTGAAATAAAGAATTTTAAAAAAAAAATTGAAAAAAAATGAATTTTAGGACATATACAATTAAATTCATGAAATAAAGCATAAAAAAGCAAGTGCGGTAAGAGAATTGATCCTCGCCGGGCGCCCAAGGTCCTGTGGTTCGGTCCCCGGGATTTTAATATATGCCTCATTTAATTAGGGAGGCTTAGTGACTTATATATCGATGCTTGGTGGTTAGGTTTGAGATGGTCCGTGGCTCGGGTGGTTCGGTGCCCACCCGGGCGCCCTCCGGGCCCGGGTTCGAACCACCGTGAGCCATTTTTTTTTTCCGAAAATTTCGATTTAGCGACGGTTTTAGAGACGGTAATTACCGCCGCTAAGACCGACGGAGAATTACCATCGCAAATGTCGACGGTATAAAACCGTCGCTAATAACGACGGATTTTTTCGTCGTTGTTTTGCGACGGAGTTATGATGTCATAACCGTCGACAATATAGCGACGCTTTTTCCACCGGGATCCGGGTCCACTTTTTTTCCGTCGAGAAAACCGTCGCTATATTTCGACGGTTAATAACCGTCGATAAGTAGAGACGGATTTATCGCCGTCGTTAGTAACGACGGTCTTGGAAAACCGTCGCTATATTTTAGCGACCCTCGTTTCTCGACGGTCAAAAAATCGTCATTGAAAAAACCGTCACCATAAATATGTAGCGACGGAATAATGTCACCGTCTTTTTTGTAGTGATACCCACTGCATGCATTCGGGAGATTAACATCTCTTCAAATTTTAAGTCTTGAGAATAACTTTTTATATAGTACAGTTTTCTCTATTTTAACGCCATATTCTTTCTTTGATATTAGTGTGCACAATCAAAGGAGATGGACAGTCTTCAGAACTTGATTGAATCATATAGCATGCGCACTGCCCCTCAATATTTCCTTGGAAAGTTTATATCTATGGGGGAATAAACTGAGTGGGAAGCTCTTAAGAAATGTTGGAAATCTTACAATGCTAAAATACTTGGAACTAGTAGAAAACAACTTCACAGGTCCATTTTCTCAGTTATTATTACTATTATTATTATTCTCCTAGATGCTTTCAAGGGTAATGATGCACTGTGCGAAACCAATGAAGAATTCAAGGCGTTAGTACTGGAGTACATGCCCAACGCAAACCTTGAGAAATGATTATATTCTCATAACTATTTCTTGTATGTAAGGCAAAGGTTGGATATAATGATCGATGTAGCATCTGTATTGGAATATATTCACCATGGCTATTCAGCACCGATTGTTCACTGAGACTTGAAGCCTAATAATATGTTGTTAGATGAGGAGATAATTGCCCATGTTAGTGATTTTGGGATATCTAAACTCTTAGGGGATGAGGAGAGCACAATGCTAACCAACACCCTCGCCACACCCGGGTACATCGCTCTAGGTGAACATTTATTCTATTTTCATATATCATATTGTTGGAATTTATAGGCACGTAAACACGTAATATATGCGCAGCGGAATTAAACAGTTCACCAACGACGAACATATAATTGCATAAACGATTACGAATAAACATAACAAGAAATCTTACAGTAATTCAAGAGCAGATTTCTCAACTATGGTATCCACGTAATCCCCGTTCACAGATTTGCACAGATTTGCCAGTTTTGAATCCCGAGATGAATTTGCTAGGAAAATTCTTACTCTAGATTTTATGGAGAAAATATGAACAATTGTATTATGAATTCCCAAGAGCTCATATATATAGGAGAGACCCAGCTTAAATCTTAAGCTAACCTGATTGGGAAATAAAATCCCTAATCTTTATTTAAATAAATCTCTTAGATTTATTTCCTACATATAAAATCCCTACGGATGTAATTCCCATATATGTCAAATCTCTACGATTTATTTTCATATATATATATATATATTAAATCCTACAATAATATTTCATATATTATTGTTGGGAATTCCTATTTAATTAAATCCAATTTAATTAAATATTAATAATAATTAATTTCAAATTAATTCATTATTAATCAATTCTCCATAAATTAAATATTAAATTCAATTTAACATCTAATCAACCAACTATAATCTGTAAAAGGGAACTACTTGTTGTGTGACCCATAGGCCCTCATATATCGAGTGATTAGTCAAACTAACGGTCTTAATTGAACCCTAGACAATAAATCAGACATTCTCAATATATGAGGTACGTTGCGAGAAACGTGCAACTACCTGTACCTGTAAATGGGCTATTACGATTTCCTCCTTTCATTCACGAATACTCGATTAGTCTTGAATATGATGAAGTGTCTATTCAAATAAATTAATCACTTTTATCTTCAATCACGAATTGATCACTTATGTCACACTTGGCCACAAAGTCCACGTTGAAGTGCATTGGCCAATGACTTTGCTCCAATTATGATGAGAAGGTGAGTATTCTCTCTAAATCAACTTTTAGGAATGAATCTTATCCTTGGCTCAACTACCACGCACATGCACTTCGTGATGAACCCAATCCAAGCCATATCTACCCATGGAAGGGTGCAAGCGTCGGTTATGGTCAAAGTTCATCACTCCAAACATGTCGTGCGTATTGACCTCAAATCAAAAGAGTATCGCATCGCTCCCACTAACCGAGACACTCGTAGACACATATAGTGGAACTACATCAAACGGTTTCTCGGATGAGTATACCAATACCCTCTAAGGTATTTGTGTTGGGATTATACTGGAAAGTATGCTTTTTACTTTGTATAATCAAAACTGAATTCAGACTTATTTACTGAAATAAATTGTTTATCACTGATGCTTTAAATATCATCGAATGTTACATATATTTTTGCATAATCATTTCAATAAATCGTGACGTGTTACATTGTAGTTAATTTAGTGATACGGAGATCACAGAAGATTAAATTAATAGTCCCTTGTAACTAAAAAGTACGTCATTCATTTACCTAGATGGAAATGAACAACCCATCGTGAAATGTTGAAGTGTAAGGCTCGGATTGGCTTGTCTTGACCAAGAGATTACACTAGTGCATGATCGATGCAATTGAATAGGACCTCTGAGGAGGACAAATTATTCAGAACTGAACAAGGAAGAATTAGACCTCAGTGGTTCGTTATTTATTAATCTTCGTTCCTTAAATAGGATCACGTGTGGTTGGTAACTATTGCTTTGACTTATCATGGGTAGAGAATCAACGAGATTCAATACTTTTTATCTTGGGCAATATTATTGGTCACATGTGATTGCTAAGATTTAATACGGAGAATCGTGTGCAAAAGTACGCTTATTCGATTTGCCCCCTTGGGAGGTTCATAAGATTTATCATACCAAATCTTTCAAGTGGAACTAGTTTTCGGTATGGATAATAATGTTGAACCGTTCCTTGACCAAGGACAAAATATATTAATTAACGGAAAGCTATTTTAGTGGCTTGAATTAATTAATGGGCTAGATAATCTTAAACACGGGAAATAATAACAGGGAGCCATATTGACTGTAATATGGGTTAAGATGGATAGTGCAATATTAATTATGTAGTGGGATTAATTAATATTTATGGGCTTGAATAATATTGTGGCTCAATATTGATAATTCAAGATCCATTGGAAGGTCCAATCTTAATTCTCCTAAAGGTCCCCCTAAGTAGCCCAACATATAGTCCAATAACTGAAAAAGGTGTTTAAAATAAAATAAATATTGTTGCTTATTTTTCCTCATAAATTTCGAAATTTATGGATAAAAGGGGAGAAAGATTTTCTTTTAATTTTGTTATGGAATGAAGATATGTATTCTTGGAATACAAGATTATCTCATTAAATTCAAGAAATCTCCCACTTGGTTATCCATAGGGAAATTTTGAAAATTTTGATAATTAAGGGAAAGAAAGATTTTCCTGATTTTCTTGAAAATATATTATGGAAGATATGTATTTCTTGAAATACAAGAATATGTCATAAATTCAAGAAGATCCAAATCTTGGAATCTTGCCTATAATTTTCGAAATATACTCCATAACAAAGAGTAGGTGGGATTTTGTGGAATATTATAATTATGGGAAAAATAATATAGGAGATATATTCAAGATTTCTTGGAGATCAAGAAAAGATTTTCTCACATTATTTTTGCCCAAAATTTTCGATCACCTATGCTCTATAAATAGGGGATGACTCTTTCATTCCCAAGTACAATTCCATGTGCTGGAAAAATTAGTAAATCCACAAAGGTGGTGCAACATAATTTATTTTCCTTTTGTTAATTGTTCGCAAGCGTCCTACCACCGGATAGTCGAGCAAGGATTAAGGGAATACTTGGGAAGTTCTTTTGGTGAGTCTAATCAACCAAAAGGTCTACAAAAGGTGCTAATTCAATGAAACGGTTTATATAATAGGAGATGACATTTTTTTAAAGGTACTTAAAGTGCAGAGATTATATAAAGAACTATCTGTTAACTTAAATTGTGTTCAATTTTAGTCCCCAGAATTTGTATTTTTTAATTTTGGTCCTTTTGGATCAAAATGTAAAAAGTAAAAATATACAAGAATAAAATTTTGACACGTACTCTCTTGTGAATATTGTTCATACTATGAGATTGATATCATTACACTTATAAGTTGATACCACTACTCTTATAAATTAGTACCTATAGGTTATAACGTTTAATGCTATGATCTTAGTTTACAAATGTAATGATATCAGTTGATAAATATTATTATATTATGTAGTCTATAAATATAATGGTATAAATTTCATACGATGAACAAATTTCACTGGAGACCTACTCCAATTTTGTTCATGTATATTTTACTTTTTAAATTTTGATACATTTTTTTATTTAATTTTAGTTTTGTATGCTTAAACTTTTTCAATTTGATCCAAAAAGATCAAAATTGATACAAAATGAACGAAATAAAAATAATAAAAATATACATAATTAAAATTGAATTCAACTCAAGTCATGTGTCGATTCTTGATATTAAATTTAAAGTACATATATCTAGAACACCTCAAAAGAATCTAAAATATTTTATTAATACTTAGACCATCATCATGCAGATATGATTTTCCTCTATTCATAAACATAGTCTTCAACAGTACTTGAGATTTAAAGGTCTTACCATTGTATTTCAAGTGTTACTCAAAAATCGATGTTTGATTTTTGTAGCTATGCTTGAGCTTCTTTTATGTTTATCCTTTCTTCAGGGGATTCTGTTGATCACTTCAAGGCCAACACTCATATGGATGATATATACGCACTGCAAAATCTGTCGCCATTTTCATCATCAAGATTAATGAATAAGTTCAGATTTACAACACGATCCGGTGAATGTGGAAGCAAGTTTGCAACCCAACTCTTCCAAGTCAAATCTCTACCAAACATATCATCACTTGGCCTTTTTCTTGTAAAGGTTTCCATCAGCATTACACCATAATTATATACATCACACCTTGTTGAAACTAGCCCTTCCAAATTGTACTCTGAAGAGTGGGAATTGCAATGCATCGTGATTAAATTAACCCGAAATCTAATATGTGTTAGTGTTAGTGTCCTAGAGACAATCTATTGTAAGGACATAATACTCGTGATAATGGAGTGTTGGTTTAATATTATTGTTTGTTTAATATTAGATGTGTGGCATTACACTTATTAGAATAATATGTTTGATTGTTTGCATATGTTCTTATCTATGTTTCCCTGAATCACTGCTGTCATTGAGTATGTGAGAACTCAGATGACTTAAGCATGATTCTCAAATAACCCCGATCAAGGATCATCAATAAAGGGATATTGATGATACAATGGAGACCAGTGTGCGATCTGATCATACTCTTGGAGAGTGTAGTAAGATCTCACTTACTACTTAGATATTGGGTATCTCATGATGGATGCACAAATTGTTGGAGAATAAGTTGCGCAGATCTATTCGGGATGAATATTTAAATACAAATTTAATTCTTATGAGGAGTCATGCAATTTATTCCCCAACAACCGGTATCGAAAGCCACGGTTTAAGACTCGAATTTTTAAATTGTAATTTAATTAGATTTGTCGTTAAATTTGAAATTGGATAGTAGAATTGCTAGATGTTTTTGCGGGTATCCAATTGTCATGGAATTTAATGTGTTTATTTATGCATGCATATAAATTCAAGTTTTTAATTCATCTGCTCGGATTCGCTTTTTGTCTCGGGAGAAAATCCACGAGTAGATTATGATTTGTTTGATCGATCAATGTAATAGACTAGTCTAGATCTAGATTTATTTATTTTTTGTAAATAAATTGAAACCGGCCGGAAACGAAGACGGAGATTTAAGAATTAAAGGATAAAATCCAGACCGGGCGAGCGGGCGTGCATCCGCTAAACGCGCCAAGGAGGCAAGAGGCTGGTCCGACACGCCTAGCAGCACGACGTGGGGCTACAGGCCGAGGCCGAAAGGCTGGGATCAAAGCACACAAGACAAAGTGCTCTGGGTTTCGACGCGACGCTGAACCGCGGATCGGGCGGATCGGCGGACAGAGAGGTATGGCGACGGCACACGCGGGACGCTGCCGCCGCGAAGTTCGGGCGTAGGCGAGGCGAGGTGAGCGCCGCTGCAGGATGCGCCAAGGGTATTCTCCGCTTGCTTGCCGAGCCCTACCGAGGCCGACGCTCGCGAGCTCGCCGAAATCTGGCCGGCCGGATGCAGTGTGCATCCTTATGCTACTTGGCGTGGCGTTTCGAGACGGAGTTTTTTTTCGAGACGATCGAGTGAGAGAAATTCAAGATGGCGTTTCTTGAAGATCAAGCCAAAAAAAATCAAACCATGACAATTGGATAATTTGTGCCCAATATGTTTATTTTTCTGCTTTGCTTGATTTATTATTGTGTTATCTTATGCTTTATTTAATTTGTTTAAATGTGTTTGCATGAGAGTTGCCCAATGAAAAATCTCACCGTAAAAAATTACTAAGTATGTTTAAATAATTAATTGATAATTTTATTCTGGATAATAAAATTGAATTAATTTTGACCTCCATGATTTATTTATTTGTGAATTCTTTTGGAGAAATTCCCCCCACGGGACGGTCAAAAGTTAGCTTTCACATGAATGAATTCCAAATGGATGATTGTGGATTATTACTAGTATTTACGATGACCCTCCCCACGAGGCTCGATCAAAGCGAAATAATAATCCTGTATTTAATCATGGTTATTACTTAGGTATAAAATTGATATGCATATACTTCCCTGGAGTCCCTGTCAATTTTATATTGGTCAAGTGGGAGCCAACTATTAATCTGGACATTAAAGATTTGTAACTGTTCTTGTTTGTAACCTGCTTGAATGTGTTTAAATAATGACCCACCCCACGTGTCTTATTTAAACTGTTTTGAGGTTGTAGGTCCCGAACGGGTTTTGTGAGGGCGTAAGTCTAGAGGGAGGGTGAATAGACTTCGAAAACTTTTTTCGTCTTGATCAGTGTGAGGGCAGATAGCTTTGATCGAAAGTCGAAAGTGAATCGGTTTGGTCGATAACCAAACTTAAGCATCGCTGAAAGGCGGTCGGTTCGTAACTATCGATTAATCGATGTGTCGGAAGCTTAAGTTTTTACCGTGTGAAAAACCAGTTTGTATAAATCAGATTCCAAGTTTTATCTTTTTAATCAGATGACAAAAATATCAAGTCCGATCAGATCAGAAGCTTGGTGCTAACTGATCTTAACTTAGAATATGTATGCGCTTTAAGATTGTGCGATGTGAGAGCGATTAATCAAAGCAAAAAAAGGCACACAAGATTTATAGTGGTTCGGACAAACCAAGGTCCCTACGCCCACTCTTCCCTTTCACAAGGGCACCAACTTAACCGACTTAACCGATTTGGACTTAGTTTTGTGTGTTAGTCCAACACAAGACACCAACAGATGTTTTAAGAGTTCTCACTCAACCGATCCCAGAAATCAGTACTAGAAACCCTAGACTGAAATCTTGCTAAACAACTTATCCTAACTTGGGGTTTGGGTAAGGTTGTTTTAGTTCCAACTATGAAATCTTTTTCTTGCATACAGTTGACCTAATAGCTAGATGAAAAGATTTCTTGCTAAGAACTTATGGGATGAACACAATATAAAAATAAGCTTCTTGTTGTGTTCTTCGTGGAAATCGACTATAATTTGAGCTTCTTGATTATTTTGTTTGTCCAAGCATTTCGTATTTCACTCTGAAGTGTGATCCCATATTTATAGACCTTGAAATCAAAGAGCCGTTGGAGAGCAATTTGAATTTCGGACTATTTTAATGAGACTTGCAGCTTGATGACGCGTTCTTGAACGGCATGGCCGCGTGCGTGAGTGTGTATTTTATAGCCGTTTGAGAGAGCAACATCGAATCCATGATATCGGCTCGATTAAATGCGTGTCTCTTCCTTATTGGATGGAGGACTTACTTTTGCGGTGATGTTCCTCCAACTAAGGTTGGTATTCTTCTTGTTTAGATCGCAGGCGTATGATAAAGTGAAACATCGTTTTTCACCTTATGGTGACGATCGATCTGACCGGAATCGATCTACTCGATAAGTCTTCGGCGCTGTTGACTTAGCTTCAATCGGGGCCGACTCGATTGATGTGGGTCTTCCGTGCGATCTTCGGAAGTCATCTGATCTTCGAGTATTCTAAGTTTGAGCTTCATGACTTCTGCTGAGTTATCTGACAAGATCAGATCAATCTGATCTTCCGATCTGGTTTAGCATTCTGGCCTATCGGATATCAGCTTTCTTCTGATTCTTCAGATCTGACCTGTACATATTGAGTTCCCCCTCAATATGTGACCTATCTATTACATCAGTTGTTCTATACAATCATTATCAATCTGGTCTCCTATAGCAAGATAATGTAAACATCAATACCTTGGTCCGATTTGGTCCTATTACATGTGCTTTTGGAACTTTCATCAAAACTATAAATTTCCCAACAATTTCCCCCTTTTTGATGAAACCAAAACACCTGAGAAACCAAACAGTTGATAAATATAGAACAGTTCAAGAGCATATAATCAGAAGACAAAGAGATTTTGTCTTGGGATCAGAAAAATAAACTTTTCATTAGATATGTTGATTACATGTTACATCAGAAAAGTTTTGAATTTAAAAGGCGGTGATCCCCGACGTCTTCTCGATTCTTTTTCCTTGGGCTTGTATCCTTCGGCATTTCTCTTTGGTCTTGTGGAACGTTGAAAACGATAGAGTTTCCATTTGACGTGATTACTGCTCTTGATCGATTATATCGTTTTTTGCTCAAGATGTCAAAGTAGAATCTCTCAAATGCCATCTGTCAAATGAGCCATCTGCCTTCTTCGAGTATACTAACATATCATACTCTTGGCGAGATATTTTTACATTCATAAGTTTGGCCTCATTTTTCGAGATACTTCGAAAAGTCCGGATATTTATTACAGAACCGGTTGAGGAACTCATCATCGGAGATTCTTCTTGTGGAACAAGATCAAGGACAAAGGCATCGAAGCCATTCACTTCGATCTTATTCCATTCCTCAAACCTCTTAGCGTGCAAATAGTTTTTAGTATGATCTCGCCGACTCTTTCGGCAAACCGAGGTTCCGTGCAGATTTTCCAATCAATCCTTTCTTAGCCCTTGATTTGAACTTCCGTTTCAACCCTTACCTTGTGCTGCTTTTTTTTTACGCCCTTCTTTTTCTTCTTCATCATATGCTCTTTGGACAATCTTCTGACTAGCTCCTTATCACCAGTGTCGCTACATTGCTTCCGGTGACTTTCGGTCCGAGATGGCGCATGATTTTGATGTCCCAAACCCAAGCAGCCTTTCTTGCAATTGAGCTTTGTCCATGGGCCTTATCCGTATGAATCAGATCTTCGATGTAGCCGGGTTGGTTTCTCAGATCCTTCCCCCTTTTTGGTTTGATCAAAAAGCGCATTGAGTGGGAAGTCGAGAACCAAAAGTTGATCGATAATGCCTCGATTTAGATCTCAGAGTGAGATAAACCCGAAGCTTGATTTGTTAGATTTCGAACAGTTATGTCGGCTCTGTCTTGGCGATTTCCATTGTAGCAGAGAGAGTGTCCAAATCATTTTGTCAAATTTCTCTTCGATAACTCGAGCCTTTTTCTCGATTGGCGTCGAGAAAAAGAAGATTGCTTTTGATCCCTGCTTTCAAATTTTGTCATCAATCGATTTTTGTAAGCTCGTGACATGGTGGTCATGGATTGGGAGAACTGATCTCCGATTGCTTCGATTTGTTTGAGACAATTTTCTCTCGATCGATTAGCACTCCTCAAATCTCTTCTTTCGGGAGATCTTTGAGACAAGATCGATCTCCTGGGTTGATCGATGGTGATTTGAGATGTAGGAATTGGATTCATCACTTGATCGAGGTTGATTGTTTGTGCCTCCGTTGGTTGGTCGTGGCGCAAAGACACAGTTCCACTTTCATCGGCTGACTCGCATTCTCTATTTTGTCTGTTTTCGGAGCTTCTTGGCGATCTCGCTCTTCTTCTTCTTAAGCAATCCCAACTTCCCGTGGATCGAGCTTTTCAGATTTATCGGATATTAGCTCATTTGGTGATCCCACTTTGGCGGACTTCCTCATATCGAAGTCAAAATCTGCGAACTCATCCAAGACCGCCCATCACATTCAACAAGTAAAATAAGATCGAGAAGCTTTTTAACTGAGATCTCTCGGGAGGATCTCCATGACTTCTTCTCGATGGCGGGATGGGCGACGGGTTGTGGATATCGTCTCATCAATCTCTCGTTCAATTCTCGGTCGACCCATTTTTCCGGTGATGGTCTTTGTTGATCTGGACTCGGGAATTATCATCAGTTCGCATTGGATGAGATGTGGAAGCTTACGGTTGTGCTTGAGTCGGCGGAAGTTATGCGATTGGTTCGACCTGCAGTGGATTCTCACAGTAGGGCGGTTATATCTGGTTCGAGTTCATGGCGGTGAACTAGCGGGAGAGACATGCTCATCGGCCTTTAGTCGAAAGCGGTGAATCGGCTTGAGGTTGAGGAGAAGGAGATTGATCGCTTTGTGCTTCTTCCTCAGATCGTTGGCGAGCCCTCGGGTTGAGAAGCTTGCATTCGATTCTGTTCTTTGTTGCGCAACATGCGTTACGGCGCTCTTTCTTCTTCGACTCATCTTCTAGTGCTAGAGTCATGGTAGCTTCTTTGCCTTCTTCGCCTCTTCTCCCGGCCTTCACGATTTTCGTTTTTTTTCGGAGAGCAATGGTGTGGGCGGCAACGCTTCTTTGCTCTTTCCTTTCTTGATTTTGTTGGAGTGGGCTCTTGTCATCGTCTGGTGGCCCAAATATAACGAAGTTGATGAGAGAGGAAGGCATTGTAGGACTTGATCCATCCTCGATTCCATTCGGCCGGCTTGGCGGTTTGTCCTTCAATATAAGCGCAACCTTGTTGAGATTTGCCGATTCTCTTTTTTTTAAAGACACCGCTCGATTCATTGACTCCAAATTTTTCGTGTTCTTGGAGCAAGATGATGGCGAGAAGCCGTGCAATTGATGTTCTCGAGCCCCATCAATTATTGCCGCCATCTTTGTACATTTTGGTGATGTGATAAAGATCTGGGCTAAATGAGATTCCCATGATCGTTCTTTGAGAATGTCAAACAACAATCTATTTTTCTTTTGAGCATTGGCCCGATGAATCCGGCTTTCGATGTTTATCCGCTTCTCTGAAGAGCTCCTTTTCGATCTCTTCATTCCTCATTCTCCCCAGTGTGCGGGTGAGATTCGCCCTTTTGGCAAGTCTGAGCAGACCAGTGATGTACGCATTTGTCGATCGATTTCTTCTCCGTCGATCGGCGATATCGATTAAATCTCTGGATTTTTCAGTATCCACACTCAAATTCTTCAGAATTTGTAGTGCCTCATCGCATCATCGGATGGATTGCGATGAGCGAGCAATATGTTTCGATCCGGCCTTCTTCGTAATTTGTTCCACCTCCATGGATTCGGGATCCTCGGTGGTTCCAAACCCGAACGAACTTATCTTCAAAGATCTTCGTTGCGATTCGCATAGTTGCACATGATCTTTCCTAGTCCATGAGTGGCCATCTACAGGTAAGATAGACTCATTAAATTTGTGCATCATCAATATCAATATCATACTGCGGAAAACAAGAGGCAATGAAGCATAATTTCCGAAAAAGAACTTTTGAAATCAACGTTTTTTTTTTAATCGGAAAGAAAGATTCATCATCAAGTTTAAAAGAAAATATTACCAGATTCAAATTTTCGGAGATGATTTTGAATTCTAAGAAATCGTTTTGAAACGTATAGAGAAAATTTGAAGTTTTTCAGAGATTAGAATGCAAGTTTGTGAAACAGAAAAACTCTGGTAAGGTTTGATGAATCTTATATAGAGGCGGAGGGAAAAAGAAGACAAGATTTGGAAGATCAACCGTTTTGAAAAAATTATACGCTCCAGATTTAGCGGTTTTGATCGTAGGGTCAGGAAAACGCACGTACAAAAAACTTTTGGATTTAAAAGCACGATCAAATAGCAGTTAATACATGTACCCCACGTCCGCATTAAATGATTTGCAGAGAACACGTCACAAGGATAGTGGGTACAGTAAGGCAAATAATATCAGATACGATCCGATAAATAAGTAAAGAACAAGAGAAAAGAGATGCGTATCTGGTTGACTGATATTGTAATCAGTCAATACTACTTGTAAATGTTGATTCCACTTGTTGATCTTAGTCATTCTGCCTAAGCCTTAAGAAATTTCCCAACTGATCCTTTCAACTGATCTTCTCCAGTTGCATCTGATTTGTTGAAACTTCAAGCTTAGCTGATCTTTCCTTGAGTACGCCGTCGATTTCCTTTTGATCCTCCTTGATCAGTTGAAGTTCCCCCTTCAACTGATATTTCTGACATAGACTGATATATCTGATTTGTTGGAGTTTCAAGCTCAGCTGATCTTTCTCATCTGATCAGACTCGTAAGTAATCAGATTTTGGTTGACCTCATCTGATTCTTTTCAGATTAAGCCAATTCTTGGGATAAGTGTTACCGCCAAAACTTAGTCTAGAGTAGTAGCTTCTATTCCCTAAGTTGGCGTGATTTGACATGCGTAATTATCGTCTGAATCTCTCGATATGTCAATCAACCGTAAATTTATCCAATTATCAATCGCGTGATTTCTACATTCATCCTTTTGATTGCAAATTTTCGGATAGGCTTCTTGAAGTGAAAATTGCATTTGCATCCTTGCTTGGCCTCTATAAATTGGACCAATGTTTTACACAACATAACCCATTCACCATACTTATCTTCTTTGTAAGAATCATGTATCTTGGTGAACCCTTGTTTCCGGTGAGACTTAGGCAAAACACTTTTACACCCTTTTATATGGTTTCAAACTTCTCAAATCAACCCTTTCAGATCCCTTATTTGTTTCTCGTCATCATCTTCGATTTCACATACGATCGCCGAAAGCTTTCTCTACCACCGCGCGGCGAACTCTTTGTTGTAACCGAGAAGACACTTCTCCTAACCGTATGCACCTTTGTGTGTCTATCTCGATGACGTAACCCGTAATCATCGGACTTAGTCCGGTATAAAATGCAACACATGTGCCCATGAGATCTGACGACCAACTCTTTGGCACACGTGTTCCATTTAACAGCTGGAGAGCCCTTCTATTCTCCCTTTTAGGGCTCCTGGCTTAGTAATCCCATCAAGGCCGCTCTCACTTCACTTGGAGAGTCCATCAGTTTTGCGGCATGGGATTACCTTTCAAGCCCTCTCACCCTGTTAAGTGGGGTAAAATGAGAGCGTGAGATTCCTTAAAATCTCTCTTTCTCCTCCTCTTAACACTCAACCAATGAGTTTGGGATTGAGATTGGGTTTGGATGAAGGTTTAGGGTTAGGTTTAGGATTTTGGTTAACATTTATGTACTGACCTCCGGGTCTTCTTGTACTTTCAACTTGTAATGTAACCTCACCTTCGGGTTTTTATCAAAGAAAAGTTCTGTTATTTCATCGTTGTGTAAATTTCTGCTTTCTTATGTGATTGTTAGCTCTTAATCTCTGAATCTTGCTTGTTGAATATCAGCTAAATCGACTCACAAAGAAATACTATAACCAAATTGATTTAATCAGATAATCCTTTAAACTGAGCATTTCCTTTAATCTGATAAACCTTAAATCTGATCAGTTCCTTTAAACTGATAGACCTTAAATCTGATAAACTAAAACTTGATCAGTTCCTTTGGATCTGATAGCTTGTAAATCTGATCGTCTTTGCTTATCAGTCTCTTGAGATCAGTTAAGATACCAAACTCAACTGATTTCTCTCGACCTGGTTAGTCTCTTAACCAGCTAGTTCTGGAGAACAATCCATCATGAATTTTAGGTTCCTTTTCTCCAAGATCTAGAAGCCCTAGCTCATTGCATAATTCTCTGAATCTGATCTCAGCTAGTGGCTTAGTTAGAATATCGAATTTTACGTATATCAAGATGAATCTTTTTCCATTACGATATTCTTCTTTTCAACGTGATCTCTTATAAAGTGGTGTCTGACATCCACATGCTTGCATCTTGTATGTAGAACCGGATTCTGAGTGATTGCAATAGCACTATTACTGTCACAGAATATAGGTACGTTCTTAGCTACAATGTTGTAATCCCTTAGGCCGATCGAGCGAGGCGATTTGGGAACAACAAAACTTCCAATGACCATATATTCTCGCTTCGGCTTGTAGATGATGTATGAATCGATGTCCGCTTTTTGAAAACCACGAGATCGGCTTTTTTACTTCCTAAGAATCGACATGTTCCCGAGGTTGATTTTTCGTCGATCTTGCAACCTCCATAATCGTAATCGAGAATACCCACTAAGCTCTAGATTATCATCGATGGGTAAAATAAACCAAGGTTTATTGTTCCTTCAGATACTTAAGAATCCGCTTAGTCGCTTCTAGGTGGTGATCATTGGATTTGCTGAAACCGCACATACACCTACCGCAAAAAGTGATGTCCGGTTCTTTGGCATCGGGTATAGTAGAGATCCAATGAGAGCCCTATATTCAGCCGATTTGTTTTCGACCATCCTCAAATCAGGTCCATCTTGAATCCGGTCATCATAGGAATTTTGGCTTCCTTACTATTTTGAACTCCAAACTTAGCCAATAGATTCCTAGTGTACTTTTCTTCTTGGCAGATGAATATCCTTCAGTACTTTGTTTAACTTGGAGACCTAGAAAGTAATTCATCGACCCATCATGGACATCTCAATTTTCCTTGCATCGAGGTTGTTGAATCTTTCACATAGGCTCTTGTTAGGAGATCCGAAGATGATGTCGCCCACGTCAAATCGAACCATCGAATATCTTCTCCATCTTCTATTCTCGAATAAGGTTCGTCCCATTGTTCCTTTAGTGAACCCACTTTCGATCAAGAACCGAGAGAGTGTATCATACCGGGCTCGAGGAGCCTGTTTTGAGCCATAAAGAGCTTTTTCTTAAGCGGTACACTTGGTTGCCCTTTTTCAAAGCACGGAGGTACCCCGTTTAAGAAAGCACTTTTTACGTCCATCGATACACATGAACCTCTCGTGGGAAGCATATGCCGTAAAATAAATTGAATGGCTTCAAGACGAGCGATTGGTGCAAAAAGGTCTCATCGTAATCAATTCTTCCGATTGTGAATACCCCTTAGCAACAAGTCTTGCCTTATTTCGGTGATGACATTCTTCTCATCTCTCTTGTTCTTGAAGACCCACTTCGTGCCAATTACGTCTTGATGGCCCGGGTGCATCTACTAGTTCCCATACTTCATTTTCTCTCGAAACCTATTTCCTCTCCTCCCGCATGGCTAGAATCCGTTTTATGCCTTGTAAAGCTTCTCTATTGTAGTTGGTTCCTTCATGCATGTGATAACAACAATACATGGCACTTTCACCAATCGATGTCTAGTTTTAACTTTATCGGGCGGGTCTCCGATTATCGATCGGTTGGATATTTGGTTATCCAGTCCTTCGCTCGACGGCGCGGTTTGGAGAACATCGTTCGTATCTGATAAAATCTTATTACTAGCGATTGGGAGTGGTGCAGGGTTATGGTCCACTTGATAAGAACAAGTCTCAGCTGATGTTGGACTCATCATGTGCTGATGTCTGTTCGTGAGAACTCCAGAAGTTCCCCCTGAACCGGATGGTTCGATTTTCTTATCTCGGTGAATCAGCTTTTTCATCGACAGTTGTTCGTACCTTAGGATCTGATTGATCTGGTGAATCAGCTAGATCTGGAATGTAAATTGTTACAGTTTCTGATCCTTTTTCCTTGATCGTTAGCTGATCCATTTTCTGAACATCAGGTTCTGGTAGATCAGGTACTTCTTGTTCTGAGGCAGATTTCTCTTGATCAGAAGATGCTTCATCAAAGGCTACATGGGGTGTTTCTTCCACAACTAGGGTTCGTTTGTTGTAGACCCTGAAAGCCTTGCTAGATGAGGAATACCCTAGAAATATACCCTCATCTGACTTGGCCTCAAAAGTCTTCAACTGACTCTTCCCATTATTGTGTATGAAACACTTACACCCAAAAACATGGAAGTAAGAAACACGAGGTTTTCTGCCCTTCCACAGTTCATAGGGTGTTTTGTAGTGAGCCTTAGTCAGAAGACATCTGTTCTGCGTATGGCATGCAGTGTTGATTTTTACGCCTTGAGAAACGGCTTAGTATCGCATGTTAATTTAACATTGTTCGAAAGCAGCCTTTTTTTTTGAGAGTTCATTCCTCCGTTCAGCTACTCCATTCTGTTGTGGCGTCCTCGCGGTGATGTTTCATGTCAGATACCAAACTTAGAGCAAAAATCAAGAATAAAAAGAGTTGTAAATTTCGACCTTTATCCGACCGATTTTTACTACGCTGACACCCTTCTCATTTTGTAATCTTCTTAGCAACTCGGGTATCTTGGTTGTCGTCTCATTCTTCTTATGTAAGAATATAACCGGAGTAAACTTGGAATAGTCATCCACGATTACGAGTGTATTTGGCGTCCGTTGAGACCGACCGTGTAACCGGGTCCAAACAGATCCATATGAAGTAGAAGATTTTGGATGCCGGTCCGGAAATTCCTTTGAATGAAGCTTTCACTGTTTTTCCCTTGACGATACGCAAAGACATGTCCGATCCTTTGAGAACACTTCATTCGGAAGTCCTTCCACTAGAGACATCCTTTTATCTTATTAAGAGTTTTTAAAGTTCGGATGGCTCATTCTTTTTGTGCGAGCCAATTCGCTACTTTTGGAACTCTTAACAATCGAGCACGCATTTCTTGGACAACTGTTCCAATCATTTTGTGTAGATCGTCCCTTTTCTTGAACAGTTAGCAAAATCTGTTGAGTGACTCGATTCTTGATAGTGCATTGATCGATCGAGAACTCAACTTGAATCCGTTGTCGCAAAATTGTGAAACCGATAGTAGGTTGTGCTTGGACCTTCGACATACTGAGACTCGATTACTTGTACATCATCATTCTCTAAGGTTCGAACCCTTTGGTGTAACCAAAGTTATCATCACCGAAAAGAGTACACGCTGGCCTTTTACATTCTATGTAGGAAGGCGAGGAGATGTTTGCTTCGGTCATGTGCCTTGAGCATCCACTATCGATGTACCGGATAGTTGCTTGCACACCTCCTTTGTTGGCGGACCCCGCGAACACCAATCGGATCGGGCTTTAGGTACTCCTTTTGGATTGGGTCCCGAGGGTTAGGTTTGATTTGGGGATCCATACAAACAGAAAGCACTTCTATTGTGATCGGTCGGTCGAAGCCTGATTTGTCTCCCATATACTGTCAACATAATCATACTTATCCTTATATGCTTTTCGATTTGTATGATTATTTTGTGTGAACCTTGGATGACTTAGAAGACTTAGGATTTAACTTTTCGGGTTTGTCTTCTTTTTATCGATTGTGGTTGGTCTTGACCTAGATTTGGATTATAGGGGTAAAACGATTTGCTACCATCAAAAGATTCATATCCTTTTCAAAGATAGATGGTTTTGTAGATTTACCCGAAGCATGCTTATTAGGCGGTGACCTTGGTGGGTCTCAGATTAGACTTCCCTTTTATAGGTTGTCTTTTTTCGATTCGACCATTGATCGAGTTGAGGTCTCTTTAAGAACGGGTTCTTCCGTTGATTCCTCGGTGATGCTTTACCGGTTGGGGTCCATTTATGTTCCTTTACGGTTAGGCACTTGCCTTTTACCGCTCAATGGTCTCTTTCCCTTATTAGATACATGTTTAGCTTTTGGTGTATCTTTTTTAAATTAAATCGATTACACCTTTTCGAGATGAATCGATCGGGGCTTTTGAGGATGTGGAAGGTTTCTCATAGCCAAGTCCTTCTTATCAATCGTTGTTGAAAATAGGCGTTCATGTCTTGAAGCGGTTTTAGATGATTTTGAAAAAACCTCTATTTTCTTTACGCATGATTATCCTCGAGGATTTCGGACTTTCATGCATTTCGGAATAGCTCATCGAATTTTGCTTGCAAGATTTTGAAGTCATCGACTTTGTTGTTTGTTAGTGCCATCGATCTTTGATCGCTTTTCTGATCGAAGCTTTAACTTCGAGAATTTTAAATTCCTCCATTACCGAAAGCGGTTTGGTGATCTAAGTTGGAGGCTTTTTCCGAATCATTTTCTTTAGCAAGTCGATTATTTACGGTCCTCAAATTTTATCATTCTCGGCTTCCACAATAGCATAAGTGTCTCTTTGCATTGGGAGATCTTCAAGCAATTGCTCGAGTAGAGCCGCAGTCAATCTCCCCGGCCGGTGTCTTAATGATAGCGGTGTAGAAGCGGGGAAAGCGCGGGTTTGGAGGTTACCTCGGTTGGTCCTCCCGGCCATCGGGAGAGTTCATCATCGTCGACGAGAATATCAGATCTTCATTTTCATAGAAGTCGGCCAGCCTTCTTGATCGGTGAAGTCTTCTCTGAGGAGTATCGAGTCCCGGAGGCGGATAGAATCGTCGATTCTGACGTGCTCGACAACCATGGCTCTTACTGTCTCTATAAGCGTTGCTCTCTTTTGTTCCTCTTTTCTTCCCTCTCTCTCGGCGTCAGTGCAGGCGATCGTGCTATAGTGACTGGCTTCTCCGATTGAAACCGCCTCGATCCCACCGAACTTTTCCTTCGGTGAATCACTTTCGTCTGCATATGACCTATCGGTGACTTTCCTTTCGATAGTGAGTGCGAACTTCTTCCGTCGATTGATTTTTCTCTTCTTTCCTCCGTCGACTATCTCTTTTCCTTTCATCTCTGTGATCCCTCCGATCATCGGATCTGGTTCTTTCGGAGATCGTTATGCGATCTCCTATCTCGCCCCGGCTATGTTGATAGTCCTTATAAAATCTTCGATACTTACCAAGTTGTATGTCGACTTCTCAAGCTTCCAGTAAGCAGAGCGTCTGATACTCGACTCATTATATTCCCAATGGGTTCATTGGCCTTTGTTCTGCTGCTGGTTGCCTTGAAAGCAACTGATTTTGAAGTCAAGGTTTCAGCAGGCACCTCATCTTCATCAGCTTGACCTCTTTCAATCAGGTCGAACTCGTGAGCTTTAAGACTCAAGAACAAGCTACTAGGTTTCATTCTTGAAATGTCCCGCAATCTTTGATTACCGTGACCTTCATGTCCCACTTCTTGGTAGAGAGACCTTAGGATCTTATAGTTGATATCTTTATCGGACATCTCTACCAAGTTCTCGAAGCTTGTTTATAGACATTTTAATTCTTCCATCGAGTTCGTTGATGGTTTCGTTGGGCAAACATCTTGATTTCTCGAACTTCTACGGTTCGGCTTGAAGGATTTTATCTTTTATCATTCATTTCCCTCGCAGATCTCGGCGGAGTATCCCACATTGCTTTCGTAGATTTGAGATACTTAATCTTTTCTTTGGTGACCTTGTCCATTGTTTTCATGATAATATGCCTTGCAATAGTGTCCAGAGTATGCAGTTTCCTTTCTTCTGCGTCCATCGAAATTTTGGGTTTTTTTAAGTACAAGACTTCGGGGAGAGTCGGATCTCCTCCGATCGCAGGATTGTCGTAGTAAATGATGATGGGTCCTCTTTCGATGACTTCCATCATTACGCCACCGATCGAGCCTAGATGGTTGGACATATATATGGCCCGATCAAGATACTCATCGATTGAGAACTTCGGCAGATCATGATACATACGAAGTGTTATCCATCTTTGAGTGAATTTGGAAAATGAATGAGTTTTAAAACGGTTTTTCAAGATCATTCGATTGACCACAATGACACGTAGTCGATTGGTCGGAAGAACCAACCGCCCGATACCACTTGTAGGTCCCGAACGGGTTTTGTGAGGGCGTAAGTCTAGAGGGGAGGGTGAATAGACTTCGAAAACTTTTTTTCGGCAGATCAGTGTGAGGGCGGATAGCCCGATCAAGCGCGAGTGAATCGGTTTGGTCGATAACCAACTTCTCGAACTTTTGAAGGCAGTCGATTTCAGAACTATCGATTAATCGATGTGTGCGGAAGCTTAAGTTTTTACCCGTGTGAAAAACCAGTTTGTATAAATCAGATTCCAAGTTTTATCTTTTTAATCAGATGACAAAAATATCAAGTCCGATCAGATCAGAAGCTTGGTGCTAACTGATCTTAACTTAGAATATGTATGCGCTTTAAGATTGTGCGATGTGAGAGCAGTTAATCAAAGCAGTAAAGGCACACAAGATTTATAGTGGTTCGGACAAACCAGTCCTACGTCCACTCTTCCCTTTCACAAGGGGCACCAACTTAACCGACTTAACCGACTGGACTTAGTTTTGTGTGTTAGTCCAACACAGTACACCAACAGATGTTTTAAGAGTTCTCACTCAACCGATCCCAGAAATCAGTACTAGAAACCCTAGACTGAAATCTTGCTAAACAACTTATCCTAACTTGGGGTTTGGGTAAGGTTGTTTTAGTTCCAACTATGAAATCTTTTCTTGCGTACAAGCAGCCTAATAGCTAGATGAAAAGATTTCTTGCTAAGAACTTATGGGATGAACACAATATAAAAATAAGCTTCTTGTTGTGTTCTTCGTACGGAAATCTGACTATAATTTGAGCTTCTTGATTATTTTGTTTGTCCAAGCATTTCCGTATTTCACTCTGAAGTGTGATCCCATATTTATAGACCTTGAAATCAAAGAGCCGTTGGAGAGCAATTTGAATTTCAGGCTATTTTAGGTAGACTTGCAGGCTTGATGTGACGTGCTTCAGGAACGGCATGGCCGAAAGCGTGAGTGTGTATTTTATAGCCGTTTGAGAGAGCAACATCGAATCCCGCGAGTATCAGCTCCGTTCATACGTGTCTCTTCCTTATTGGATGGAGGACTTACTTTTGCAGTGATGTTCCTCCAACTAAGGTTGGTATTCTTCTTGTTTAGATCGCAGACGTATGATAAAGTGAAACATCAGTTTTCACCTTATGAGCTGACCTGATCAGTCTGAACTGATCAGTCTACCTGATAGAGTCTTCTGGCGCCTGTTGACTTAGCTTCAACTGGCTGACTCCGGTTGATGTAGGTCTTCTGGTCTGATCTTCTGGAAGTCATCTGATCTTCGAGTATTCTAAGTTTGAGCTTCATGACTTCTGCTGAGTTATCTGACAAGATCAGATCAATCTGATCTTCCGATCTGGTTTAGCATTCTGGCCTGTCGGATATCAGCTTTCTTCTGATTCTTCAGATCTGACCTGTACATATTGAGTTCCCCCTCAATATGTGACCTATCTATTACATCAGTTGTTCTATACAATCATTATCAACTGGTCTCCTATAGCAGTAATGTAAACATCAGTCAGCTAACAGGTCTGACTGGTCCTATTACATGTGCTTTTGGAACTTTCATCAAAACTATAAATTTCCCAACAGAGGTGTTGGCTGATGCATGCTAATATTTTTTTGAGATTTTAATATGATGCATGTGATCGAACCTTGTGATATATTTGTGCTTATGCATATTATTGTTTATTTCAGTTCATCATGTCGCAACCTTTTAATCCACTATTCAATATACTTAAAGACAATTTGCTTACTGGTGAAAACTTTGTTGATTGGAGTCGTAAACTTACTATTGTCCTCACTGCACAAAGCCATAACTAGGTTCTCACTACACCTAAACCGGAAAAGCCAAAAGATGAGTCCACTAAAACGGTTAAGAAAGAGTATGCTGACTGGGAGCGTTCCAACGAAATGGCAAAGTGTACCATCTTGGCTTCTATGTCAGATGTGTTGCAACACCAACACCAGAACGTTGAGACCGCTGCAGACATCATGACTAGTCTTAAAGCGATGTTTCAACTTCAGAACCGTGTGGCTCGTCAGATCATCATGAGGGACTTGCTCTCTACGACAATGGTGGAGGGAACGCCCGTAAGGGAGCACGTTCTCCAGATGATGGCTCACCTTAACAAACTTGAGGTACTTGGCACTGAATACGATATCGAGACCCAAATCGATTTCGTGCTCCACTCTTTGCCGAAAAGTTTTGAACAGTTCAGGCTGAACTACCAGATGAATAATCAGAAGTTCTCGATGCCTGATCTGTTGCAAGCTTTAGTCTCGGGGGAGGCGATATTGGGGCAAAAGAGCCAAGCATTGGTGGCAAATGGACCTTCTTCTTCTTCTAGGCCAAGGGGTGGTAAGAACAAGAAAAGGGACAAAGGCCACAAGCAAGTGAACTCAAGTGTTGCCAATGGCAAAGAAAATGTGAAAAAGGGTGGAGGAGTGAGCAAGCCAGCTAAGGGGAAGTGCTTCAACTGCGGTGAAAAAGGACATTGGAGGTCAGCCTGTTCCAGACCCAAAAGGAATGGAAAGAAAGGTAATTCTCACGTACTAGTTGTTGAAACTTGTTTAGCGGCGTATGCCTCCCATTTATGGGTGGTGGATACGGGATCCACTGATCATGTTTGTTTCACATTACAGGGGTTCAAGCGGACCAGCAACTTAGTAGAAGTGAGATTCTCATCACACTGGGCGATGCTACGAGAGTGGCAGCTGAAGCAGTGGGAGAAGTGCACTTGTCTTTTGAAGACAAAGTTTTAATTTTAAGAGATGTTCTTTACGTTCCGAGTTTTAGAAAGAATTTAATTTCAGTTTCTAAACTTTTTCATGATGGATATTCGGTTACTTTTAATAAAGTTGTTACCATTTCTCTTTTTGATAAATTTATCTGTCATGGAACGTTGTCGAATAATCTCTATACAATTAACTGTGCACACCACTCACGAAATGCATCCTATAACACATCAACTATTTTCGAGAAAAGAATACGTTCATCAGACGTGAACGAGACACTTCTATGGCATCTAAGATTAGGTCATATAAATCCAAAGAGGATCCAAAGGTTGGTGAAAGACGGTTCACTGGAGTTTCTCCAAGTTGAACCAATTCCAACCTGTGAATCATGTTTGGAGGGTAAAATGACCAAGAGGGCATTTGGAGCCAAGGGGAATAGAACCAAAGAAGTGTTAGAAATCGTTCACACAGATGTATGTGGTCCAATGTCAACCAAAGCAAGAGGAGGTTATGAGTATTTTGTCACTTTTATTGATGATTACTCAAGGTACGGTTATATTTTCCTTATGAAGCATAAATCTGAGACCTTTGAGAAATTCAAAGAATTTATGGCTAAAGCAGAGAATCATAGGGAAAAACGTATAAAGTCTCTACGATCCGATCGTGGAGACGAATACCTCAGCGATGAGTTTTTGAACTACTTATCTGATGAAGGGATTGCATCCCAGCTAACTACACCCGGAACCCCTCAACAAAATGGGGTTGCAGAGCGAAGAAACAGAACTCTTTTGGAAATGGTTAGATCTATGATGAGTTATGCGGATCTTCCCAAGTCGTTCTGGGGTCATCCCTTGGAAACAACAGCCTACATTCTGAACTTGGTGCCATCCAAATTGGTTCCCAAAACTCTCAAAGAATTGTGGATCGGGCGCAAGCCTAGTTTGAGACACATGAGGATTTGGGGGTGTCCGGCCTAAGTGTTGAACAAGGAAGCCGAAAAATTGAATCCTCGATCAGAATTAAGGTTGTTTGTGGGATACCCCGAGGGAACAAAAGGGTGTATGTTCTATGGTCGCGAAGATCAAAGGTGGTAATAAGCACCCACTTTAGATTTTTGGAAGAAGACTATATGAACGAAAGAAGACCCAGAAGTGAGATTACCTTAATGAGCTAAGGGGGCTAGCCTCAATGCCAACTGTACAAGATGATACCAAACGACACACTTACACAACGGAACCTCGTCGTAGTGGGAGGGTTGTGAAAATGCCCGAGAGATTCATGGGAATAGGAGAGTCCTCGGACTTGATTCCCGGACAAGACGAATCAGACCCATGGACATATGACGAGGCAATCCAAGACAAGGATGCAGATTCTTGGCAAACAGCAATGAAAGCCGAAATGGGTTCTATGTTTCATAACAGAGTGTGGGAGCTAGTCGAACCACTTAATGGGGTCAAACCCATTGGTTGCCAGTGGGTGTATAAGAGAAAAAGAGGACCAGACGGGAAGGTGGAAACCTTCAAGGCAAGACTCGTGGCGAAAGATTATACTCAGAAAGAAGGGATCGATTGTGAGGAAACTTTTTCGCCCGTAGCCATGCTTAAGTCCATCCGAATTCTTTTATCGATTGCTGCGCATCTCGACTTTGAAATCTGGCAAATGGATGTCAAGACAGCTTTCCTTAATGGAAGTCTTGATGAAGAGATCCATATGCAACAACCCCAAGGCTTCATTGAAAAATGCCAAGAACACCTAGTTTGTAAGCTCATGAAGTCCATTTATGGACTCAAACAGGCATCCAGAGCTTGGAACCAATGTTTTGATCATGTTATAAAGTCTTATGGGTTCGATCAAAACGAGTTCGAGAGTTGTGTGTACAAAAAGCGTGTCGGAACTGCATTGGTATTCTTAGTACTATACGTAGACGACATTCTGATCATCGGGAACTATGTAAATGTGTTATCAGACGTAAGGGCATGGCTTTCAAAACAGTTTGATATGAAGGACTTAGGGGAAGCCGCACACATCCTTGGGATCAAGATCACTCGAGATCGCATGAAAAGGATGATAGGCTTATCGCAAGCTTCATACATAGACACTGTCTTGAAACGATTCAGCATGCAAGATTTCAAGAAAGGCTTCGTACCTTTCAGACATGGAATCCATCTATCCAAGAAAATGTGCCCTGAGACGCAAAAGGAGATAGATGACATGAGAGGCATTCCCTTATGCTTCGGCTGTCGGAAGCCTTATGTATGCAATGCTGTGTACGAGACCGGATATCTGCTTTGCCGTAGGCATGGTGGCAAGATATCAAAGTAACCCGGGGAAAGAACATTGGACGGCAGTTAAAAATATTCTGAAGTATCTGAAAAGAACTCGGGATAGAATGTTAATTTATCAGTCAGATAGTCCAATCCCCATCGGCTACATGGACTCGGATTTCCAATCAGACATAGACTCTAGAAAATCTACCTCCGGTAGTGTGTTTTGCATGGGGGGAGGAGCCGTGACATGGAGAAGCGCCAAGGAGAAATGCGTCGCAGATTCTACCATGGAAGCCGAATATGTAGTTGCTTGCGAGGCAGCGAAAGAAGCGGTTTGGCTCAAGAACTTCCTAGTGGACTTGAATGTGGTTCGAATTTGCCCGGCCAGAATCACATTTATTGTGATAATCTAGGGAAGCGATTTGCAAATTCAAGGAACCAAGATCCCACAAAGCCAAAGAAACACATTGAAAGGAAATACCATCTTATACGAGATATCGTTAAAGAGATGAGATATAGATGTGGCAAAGATAGCGTCGGGAAGATAACCCAGATCATCCATTCACAAAGGGTCTACCTCACGAATACATTCGAGAGACAAGTGGAAGGAATGGGTGTCAAGACCGTTTGCTAATCTGCTTTGAGTATAAGTGGGAGAAATTATTAGGTTCGTGTAGGTGACATTAGATGTCACTTAATTAGGAACTACACGAGACATGTTGTGGTATACTTAAAAGCGGACTTTGAGTATAAGTGGGAGATTGTTGGGATTATCTTTGGAAAGTATGCTTTTTACTTTGTATAATCAAAACTGAATTTCGGACTTATTTACTGAAATAAATTGTTTATCATTGATGCTTTAAATATCATCGAATGTTACATATATTTACTGCATAACTGTTCAATAAATCGTACGTGTTACATTGTAGTTAATTTAGTGATACCAGATCACAGAAGATTAAATTAACAGTCCCTTGTAACTAAAAGTACGCCATTCACGACCTAGATGGAAATGAACAACCCATCGTGAAAGGTTGAAGTGTAAGGCTCGGATTGACTTGTCTTGACAAAGAGATTACACTAGTGCATGGTGATGTAATTGAATAGGACCTCTGAGGAGGACAAATTCTGAGAATCGAACAAGGAAGAATTAGACCTCAGTGGTTCGTTATTTCTTAATCTTCGTTCCTTAAATAAGATCACGGGTGGTTGGTAACTATTGCTTTGACTTATCATGGGTAGAGAATCAACGAGATTCAATACTTTTTATCTTGGGCAATATTATTGGTCACATGTGATTGCTAAGATTTAATACGGAGAATCGTGTGCAAGTACGCTTGTTCGATTTGCCCCCTTGGGAGGTTCATAAGATTTATCATACCAAATCTTGCAAGTGGAACTAGTTTCTGGTATGGATAATAATGTTGAACCGTTCCTTGACCAAGGACAAAAGATATTAATTAACGGAAAGCTATTTCAGTGGCTTGAATTAATTAATGGGCTAGATAATCTTAAACACGGGAAATAATAACCGGGAGCCATATTGGTATAATATGGGTTAAGATGGATAGTGCAATATTAATTATGTAGTGGGATTAATTAATATTTATGGGCTTGAATAATATTGTGGCTCAATATTGATAATTCAAGATCCATTGGAAGGTCCAATCTTAATTCTCCTAAAGGCCCCCAAAGTGGCCCAACATATAGTCCAATAACTGAAAAAGGTGTTTAAAATAAAATAAATATTGTTGCTTATTTTTCCTCATAAATTTTGAAATTTATGGATAAAAGGGGAGAAAGATTTTCTTTTAATTTTGTTATGGAATGAAGATATGTATTCTTGGAATACAAGATTATCTCATTAAATTCAAGAAATCTCCAACTTGGTTATCCATAGGGAAATTTCAAAAATTTTGATAAATAAGGGAAAGAAAGATTTTCTTGATTTTCTTGAAAATATATTATGGAAGATATGTATTTCTTGAAATACAAGAATATGTCATAAATTCAAGAAGATCCAAATCTTGGAATCTTGCCTATAATTTTCGAAATATACTCCATAACAAAGAGTAGGTGGGATTTTGTGGAATATTATAATTATGGGAAAAAAAATATAGGAGATATATTCAAGATTTCTTGGAGATCAAGAAAAGATTTTCTCACATTATTTTTGCCCAAAATTTTCGATCACCTATGCTCTATAAATAGGGGATGACTCTTTCATTCCCAAGTACAATTCCATGTGCTGGAAAAATTAGTAAATCCACAAAGGTGGTGCAACATAATTTATTTTCCTTTTGTTAATTGTTCGCAAGCGTCCTACCACCGGATAGTCGAGCAAGGATTAAGGGAATACTTGAGAAGTTCTTTTGGTGAGTCTAATCAACCAAGCCATTGCCATCCCAAGAGGTACGTTCACGTAAACTCGTAGAATTCCGCATGCGTAGGATTTACGTGAATTAATTATATGCATGATTTGTTGTTGGATTATTATTTGAATTAATATAGGATTAATTCATGCTAGTAATAATTATAAGAATTAAATTTGTATTTAAATATTCATCCCGAATAGATCTGTGCAACTTATTCTTCAACAATTTGTGCATCCATCATGAGATACCCAATATCTCGTAGTAAGTGAGATCTTCCTACACTCTCCAAGAGTATGATGCGGATCGCATTTTGGGATCTCCATTGTATCATCAATATCCCTTTATTGATGATCCTTGGTCGAGGGTTATTTGAGAATCATGCTTAAGTCATCCGAGTTCTCACATACTCAATGACAAAGAATGATTCAGTGGAAACATGAGATAAGAACAAATGCAAACAATCAAACATATTATTCTAATAAGTGTAATGCCACACATCTAATATTAAACAAACAATAATATTAAACCAACACTGAATATTATCTGAGTATTATGTCCTTACAATAGATTGTCTCTAGGACACTAACACTAACACATATTAGATTTCAGGTCAATTTAATCACGATGCATTGCAATTCCCACTCTTACAGAGTACAGTTTGGAAGGGCTAGTTTCAACAAGGTGTGATGTATATAATTATGGTGTAATGCTGATGGAAACCTTTACAAGAAAAAGGCCAAGTGGTGATATGTTTGGTAGAGATTTGACTTGGAAGAGTTGGGTTACAAACTTGCTTCCACATTCACCGGATCGTGTTGTAAATCCGAACTTATTCATTAATCTTGATGATGAAAATGGCGACAGATTTTGCAGTGCGTATATATCATCCATATGAGTGTTGGCCTTGAAATGATCAACAGAATCCCCTGAAGAAAGGATAAACATTAAAGAAGCTCAAGCATAGCTACAAAAAATCAAACATCGATTTTTGAGTAACACTTGAAATACAATGGTAAGACCTTTAAATCTCAAGTACTGTTGAAGACTATGTTTATGAATAGAGGAAAATCATATCTGCATGATGATGGTCTAAGTATTATATAAATATTTTAGATTCTTTTGAGGTGTTCTAGATATATTTACTTTAAATTTAATATCAAGAATCGACACATGACTTGAGTTGAATTCAATTTTAATTATGTATATTTTTATTATTTTTATTTCGTTCATTTTGTATCAATTTTGATCTTTTTGGATCAAATTGAAAAAAGTTTAACATACAAAACTAAAATTAAATAAAAAAATGTATCAAAATTTAAAAAGTAAAATATACATGAACAAAATTGGAGTAGGTCTCGGTGAAATTTGTTCATCGTATTTAAATTTATACCATTATATTTATAAACTACATAATATAATAATATTTATCAACCCGGTATCATTACATTTGTAAACTAAGATCATAGCATTAAACGTTATAACCTATAGATACTAGTTTATAAGAGTAGTGGTATCAACATATAAGTGTAATGATATCAATCTCATAGTATGAACAATATTCACAAGAGAGTTCGTGTCAAAATTTTATTCTTGTATGTTTTTACTTTTTACATTTTGATCCAAAAGGACCAAAATTAAAAAATACAAATTTACAGGACTAAAATTGAACACAATCTAAATTTACATATAGTTCTTTATATAATCTCTGCACTTTAAGTACCTTTAAAAAAAATGTCATCACCTATTATATAAATCGTTTCATTGAATTAGCACCTTTTGTGTTCCTCATATCATTGTTTAGGCTTATGAATGTGTGTAATTCAGTAACTCTATGCATGTCATTTAAGCAATTTAATGTGATAATTGTGGATGCAGATGAGAAAAAGATTCAAGGGTGTGTGCAAAATATTATAAGTGATTATAGTATAGGGATGGCAATGGGTCGGGGCAGGACGGGTAACTAACTACTCAAGTCCGTCCCGCGCATATACCCAATCGGCCCAGCCCGCTCCATGGCCCGCTGTGGGTCAGAGTTTTAAGACCCAAGCCCGACCTGCGTGGGGCAGGTTAGACCCGCTCTGCCCCATTTTTGACCCATCCTGCTACATTTTTATTAATAAAATTGAAATTTGATTTTTTTACCTATAAAAATGTTATCAAATTTTGTACAATACAATAACATAATTCAAGCTAAAATGAATATAAATTAAATTATCAAATTCACCATAATTTAACGAGAGGTCCAAAAATTAGAAATGCACAATGAAAAGAAAATCGTGTGATAACTGATGAAATATTATATATTTTTATTATTATTACTATTATATTATATATATTTATATAAAAATTGCGAGCCAGGCCGTGTAATTATAATTTGGTACCCAAGCCCGGCCTGGTCTATCTTGTGGTAGTCGACTGCCCAACCCAAGGGGGGCGGGCATGGTCGACTCGGGACGACGGGCATCTTACCATCCCTAATATAGTCATGTAAAATTATGTGCAGAAACAATTTGGAGTATTTTATTTCTCTTTTATTAGATTAAATAAGCTATTAAAAGTTATAAGGTAAAAGTTGAAAAGGGGGTACTTTTAATAGTTTATGAGTCGTTTTTTAGATACTATTAACTTATTTTTGCAAACACTATCAATTTTTTAAAAAATTATTTTATAAACACTATCAACTTTTACTTTTAATAAAAAAAATTATAATTACTAATTTTAATCAATTCTTAAAAAGCATAAGTTTTTGCAAAATCACCCCCTTAAAAACAATACTCCCTCCGTTCCATTTGAGCCTTCACACTTTCCATTTCGGTCCGTCCCATTTCAAGTTGCACACTCTAAATATAAAAAAGAATTTTACAATCTCCACCACACAATCTCCACGCTCACAATCTCCACCCTTCATCCCCTTTAAAAGTCAACAAAGCCATTTTTTCTTAAAATGAGTGCCGGTCAAAGTGTGAACCATCAAATGGGATGGGGGACTAACTTTTAGTGATGGAGGTGGTATTAGATATGCATAGATTGATAGAATGGAAAACAGCTCAATGAATCAATTCCAAAGCGTTCAAGTATTTTTATGTGTTAAATTGTCAAAAGGGCACTCCAAGCCCATGGAATGAGCAGGCTCATTCCAAGCCCAAGAGATCCCCGAGCCCAATAAGCTACTCGGCCCACATAACGATCAAATTTGTTCATTATATTTATGAAATATATATTCTTAAATAACTAACCTACCTAAAAGGACTTCCTCATATAATTTCTCTAACTTTGGTTAAAGATCAAATTCGACTTCTCCATCCTAGATTGTAACTTAAAAAAAATCAAATAACTTTATCTTCAATTTCATTTTTTTACAGGAATTATCTTGAATTTCATTATCCCTATAGCTATTTCTATAAACCATGAGGCGTTCTCTAATGTATTCCTTAAATTTGTCTTGTTTACTGAAATTTGAAATAGACAGTCCGAATTTTATTTTAAATTAGAATAGTCATCTGAAAGGGCATTGGGCCAATTATACTGAGTTATAAAAAATATTGTTAACTTATTGTATAATCTTGCAATTATTATGCCCCGTAACAGCGTACCTCAAGTGTTCATTTTCCTACGTCAAGCAAATCGTCAGGGTTTGCTTCATGGAAGCAGAGTTTGCCGTTCGGCCCCTTCAATTTCCCATTTACTTTTCGCCGATGATTGCCTATTATTTTGTCGAGCAGATACACAACAATGCACGGTGTTGAAGGACATTTTGGTCCGATATGAGCAAGCATCGGGGCAAGCTATTAATTTAAACAAATCCGCATCTTCTTTAGTCAAAATGTGGGAGAGGACGCTCGGGAGGAAATTTTCGGTATTACGGGAGTTACAAGGCCGTTGAATACCGGACGATATCTGGGCTTACCTTCTCTAATCGGGAGAGATAAGAAGGCAATTTTCCGATACATCCGGGATGAGACTCTGGGATAGGTTGAAAGGTTGGAGGAACAAGAAAGTCTCAAGGCGGGCAAAGAAGTTCTAATTTCTAATTAAGTCGGGCGCAGTTATATCCGGGCTTTTCAGATGGCTTCTTTTCTTTTACCTCCGTCTTTGGCGGACGAACTTCAGAAAATGCTAAACTCTTTTTGGTGGGGAAACGGGGTGGAACCGAGAAAAGGTATTAAGTGGGCGAGCTGGGATAGAATATGTGCCCACAAAACAAAAGGTGGTATGGGTCAGAGTTTTAAGACCCAAGCCAGACCTGCGTGGGGCAGGTTAGATCCGCTCTGCCCCATTTTTGACCCATCCTGCTACATTTTTATTAATAAAATTGAAATTTGATTTTTTTACCTATAAAAATGTTATCAAATTTTGTACAATACAATAACATAATTCAAGCTAAAATGAATATAAATTAAATTATCAAATTCACCATAATTTAACGAGAGGTCCAGAAATTAAAAATGCACAATGAAAAGAAAACCGTGTGATAACTGATGAAATATTATATATATTTTTTTATTATTATTACTATTATATTATATATATTTATATAAAAATTGCGGGCCAGGCCGTGTAATTATAATATTGGTACCCAAGCCTACTGGCCTATCTTGTGGCGGGTTTGACTCGCCCAACCAAAGGCGAGGCGTATGGTCGACTTCGGGACGGGGCGTCTTGCCATCCCTAATATAGTCATGTAAAATTATGTGCAGAAATAATTTGGAGTATTTTATTTCTCTTTTATTAGATTAAATAAGCTATTAAAAGTTATAAGATAAAAGTTGAAAAGGGGGTACTTTTAATAGTTTATGAGTCGTTTTTCAGATACTATTAACTTATTTTTTTGCAAACACTATCAATTTTTAAAAAATTATTTTACAAACACTATCAACTTTTACTTTTAATAAAAAAAAATTATAATTACTAATTTTAATCAATTCTTAAAAAGCATAAGTTTTTGCAAAATCACCCCCTTAAAAACAATACTCCTCCGATTCCATTTGAGCCTTCTTCACACTTTCCATTTTCGGTCCGTCCCCATTTCAAGTTGCACACTCTAAATATAAAAAAGAATTTTACAATCTCCACCACACAATCTCCACCCTTCATCCCCTTTAAAAAGTCAACAAAGCCACTTTTTTCTTAAAATGTGTCTTGGGTCAAAGTGTGAACCCTCAAATGGGATGGGGGACTAACTTTTTAGTGATGGAGGTGGTATTAGATATGCATAGATTGATAGAATGGAAAAGCAATTTCAATGAATCAATTCCAAAAAGCGTTCAAGTATTTTTATGTGTTAAATTGTCAAAAGGGCACTCCAAGCCCATGGAATGAAAGCGAGCTCATTCCAAGCCCAAGAGATCCCCGAGCCCAATAAGCTACTCGGCCCACATAACGATCAAATTTGTTCATTATATTTATGAAATATATATTCTTAAATAACTAACCTACCTAAAAGGACTTCCATATATAATTTCTCTAACTTTGGTTAAAGATCAAATTCGACTTCTCCATCCTAGATTGTAACTTAAAAAAAATTAAATAACTTTATCTTCAATTTCATTTTTTTACAGGAATTATCTTGAATTTCATTATTCCTATAGCTATTTCTATAAACCATGAGGCGTTCTCTAATGTATTCCTTAAATTTGTCTTGTTTACTGAAATTTGAAATAGACAGTCCGAATTTTATTTTAAATTAGAATAGTCATCTGAAAGGGCATTGGGCCAATTATACTGAGTTATAAAAAATATTGTTAACTTATTGTATAATCTTGCAATTATTATACCCCGTAACAGCGTACCTCAAGTGTTCATTTTCCTACGTCAAGCAAATCGTCAGGGGAAGCAGAGTTTGCCGTTCGGCCCCTTCAATTTCCCATTTACTTTTCGCCGATGATTGCCTATTATTTTGTGGAGCAGATACACAACAATGCACGGTGTTGAAGGACATTTTGGTCCGATATGAGCAAGCTTCGGGGCAAGCTATTAATTTCGACAAATCCGGCATCTTCTTTAGTCAAAATGTGGGAGAGGACACTCGGGAGGAAATTTCTGGTATTCTGGGAGTTACAAGGCCGTTGAATACTGGACGATATCTGGGCTTACCTTCTCTAATCGGGAGAGATAAGAAGGCAATTTTCCGATACATCGGACAGACTCTGGGATAGGTTGAAAGGTTGGAGGAACAAGAAAGTCTCGAAGGCGGGCAAAGAAGTTCTAATTAAGTCGGCGGCGCAGGCTATACCGGCTTTCTGTATGGCTTCTTTTCTTTTATCTCCGTCTTTGGCGGACGAACTTCAGAAAATGCTACTCTTTTTGGTGGGGAAATGGGTGGAACCGAGAAAAGGTATTAAGTGTTCTAAAGGGGTCATAATTATATTTGAAATTAAAGGATCTTTAGTAAAGCATGCCATAATTTTATTTGAAAACTTAGGATAAATAATTACTCATATAATTTCAGTCATTGTGTATAGCCTTCGAATAATTACAACTAGCACTAGCTAGCTCGATAATTCTTAGGTTTAATTATCATTTTGGTTTAGGTACTTGGATACGCCTACTTGCTTAATTTTATTGTGAATAATGTGGAAAAGTGCAAATAAATTCACAATATCTTGAGATTTTTCTATTTTATAGGACTTTTAATTTAACATCAATTCCATATATTATTTTTCGTAAAAACTTGTATGTAATATTGCATATAAGTGATATGTGTAATTGAATTTTTTTTTGTTTTTTCTCGCGGGTCAGATAAGGGACGGGTTAGGGCAGATTGTTGGCGAGCTAGTTAACTTTCTCCATCTTCTTCCATCAGTCACGGACGCGGTCAAATTTCTTCTTCTTTCTCTTCTCTTCAGATTGTTGGTGAATCTCATGGGTTTCTTCTTCTTCATTTGTGCCCTAATTTCCTTTTTTCGCTCCGATCATTGAATGAAATCAGGTTGTTCAATTTGAATTTTGGTGTGGATTCTACGAAAAGAAGAGATAATATGTATGTGGTGTTTGAATTACCCCTCAACACAAAGTGTGTGAAAATTCAGATCCTTCTGCACTCTTTTCACGCTATTCTGTAAATCTGTAATTTTGGACTGATGATTTTTTTCGCGTTTGTACTGATTTTTGTTCATGCAGTAACACTATTTTGCTCATATGGTAACACTCTTTTTGTTCATGTAGTAACACATTAAAGTTGTTCTTTAAATCTATAATTTTGTTCTTTAAATCTGTAATTTTGGACTGGGGATTTCTTTTCGCGCTTGTACTGATTTTGTTCATGTGTTAACACGTTTTTCTTTATAGGGTAACACTTTTTGTTCATGTAGTAACACATGTTTTTTTAGTAATATGTAACACTGTTCACATATCGTCGTAATACTATGTAAATATTAATGTGTTACCTTGTGACTCATGTTACCTTATGAATAGTTATGTGTTACGAAAATTAAAAAATTATGTGTTTAATAGGAATTGAACCTGCGACCAAATTTAATAACAACAAACCTAAACCACTAGGCTAAAACACATATTTGCTAAAAATATTCTTCTATAAATACATATGCGTCCGCCCAACCTGAAGCCCTTAGCCCACAACTCATGCCCGCCCTGTCTGCACCCGACCCGCCCCACCCGCGCTGACCCGCAAATTTTTAATCTATTTTATTTTATTTATATTGTATTACACATAACACTAGTGTGCAATATATCACACAAGACCTTCTCATTATTTTTAGGCAAAAATTTGTATGCAATATTGCATACAAGTATTACCATGCAATCTGCCCAAATAGCTGCCCTTCTTTTGTAAATCCGCCTAGGCCCAACCCATTCTAATTATTATGAGCGCAGATCGGAAAAGTGAGAACCAAAGCTCACAGACGCCTTGTTGAATGCAAAAAAGGCCAGCGACTCGACTTTAACAGGACTCAACACAGCCAAAATTGAGGTCAGATTTCTTCTTCTTCTTCCTCTTCTCTTCAGATTGCTGGCGGATCTCACGGGTTTTCTTCTTCCTCGTTCGTGCCCTAATTTATTTATTTTTTTGCTCCGATCATTGTTTGAAATCAGCTTGTTAAATTTAAATTTTTTGTGTGGATTCTGCGAGAAGAAGAGAGAATATGTGTGTGGTGTTTGGATTACCCCTCAACACAAAGTGTGTGATGAAATTCAGATCCTTCTGCACTCTTTTCACTTATTTGTTTTCAGAATGTAATTTTGGGTCGAGTATTTTTTTCGCGTTTGTACTGATTTTTATTCATATAGTAACACTCTTTTGATCATATGGTAACACTCTTTTTGTTCATATAGTAACACATCAAGTTGTTCTTTAAATCTGTAATTTTGGACTGGGGATTTCTTTTCGCGCTTGTACTCGTTTTATTCATGTGGTAACACATTTTTTTTCATAGCTAACATTTTATGTTCATGTAGTAACACATGTTTTTTTAGTAATATGTAACATTGTTCACATATCGTCGTAATATTATGTGAACACTCATGTGTTACCATATGAATAATAATGTGTTACCTTGTGACCCATGTTACCTTATGAATATTTATGTGTTACGATATGTTTTAATACGCGTACGATATGTTTTAATACGCGTTGCGTAAGTTATGAAGATTTTTCAATATAACAATGTAGTAACACACAAAAATTTAATAAAAAAAAAAATTAAAAATTATGTGTTCAATAGGAATCAAACCTATGACCAATTTCATTAACAACAAACCTAAAACCACTAAATTTACAACACATATTTGATAAAGATATCTTTCTATAAATATATATCCTAACTAACTTGAAGCAAATAGACCCAACCAACAACTTATGTCCTTTGACCTCCTCGACCCATAAATATTAGAATATTTTTGTCTTATTTATATTGTATTTATAATACTACTTTTTGCAATATTTCACACAAGAACTTCTCTTATTTTTATACTTTTTCTGCAATTTTTGGCTACTAATGTTAAAATTGGAACTCAATATCTAGTCAGCAATTTCCTGTATTAATTCTAGTGTCATGCATGTAAATTTCGCAAAATAAGTAATTACTTACATTAGGAGTAGTATTTAATAAAAAAATTGTTAATTGAAAATTTGTGAATCGAATTGCACATCAAAATGTTACTCGAAAGAATTTCTATCTCATCTAAAATTTCGACATTTAAAGATATGTTAAATTAATTCGTTTATTTAATTCTTTAATTATGTTCTGCCTATCGTGAACTTAATTTTCTTATTACATCGTTGAAATAAGACAATCGAGTGAATAATTTAATACGGATATAGTTATTTTCAGCGAGAATTGAATCCATAATGTAGAATGCTCAACCATGAAAGAATTTTTTCTCTAGTCCAAAAAGTTAAATTTGTAAAAATAGAAGTGTGAAATTAATTCGTTTATTTACTTTTCTTAACATTATTTCTCCACAAAATTTGTGTAATATAGCCTCATACTTAATACAGTTCTCATTCACAAATATATTATTATAAAAATTAAAATATTTTTTTTTCTAATACATGAATATAAGTTAAAACAAGAGCTGTTCGCGCACATGGCTACATAGACTAGATGGGGAACATATGTTCTAAAAACCACAAAGGCTTCATTTACCAGTTGTACTTTAAGAAATCCAGGCATGCATTGGAGGGGTTGTACGTTGTACATGTCCTTTTGAAATCTTGAAAGCTGTCTACTCAATGAATATAAGTACTATCAAGTCTTAACTGCTGATTTGCGGACAAAGAAAGTAAATTATTGCAAAAAAATTATAATGTCACAAATTTATACTTACCTAAGTTAAGATAAATAAATTGGCCTACTTAATTATGTCACTTTTGCGTCTTAGAATCAAGAAACAGTACGGCTAAGACAGAGTCGAGACTCGAGACATAATAATTTTATGTTTATACATTATTGATTTTGCATCTATAAACATGTGTATATATAAATACATATTCATCCATATAAAATAATATATTTATATTTATATTGTAAATATCATCATAATCACTTGTTTCTAAATGTAGAGAGATTAGCTTTATTATATACATCTTAATCTTAATTTTAATACTATATATTGGTAAACCTGATTTAGCCTATGTGACGAAACCACGTCAGTCTGAGTAAAACCCAATTCAACCAGATTATTTCGTTTTAAAATCGTGCGCTCTCATTAAAAGTTATTTTATATTTAATTGAATCCATAATTAGTAAATCATAAATTAAAAATCTCAAGTACATCATTTTTTACAAAAAATTGTATAGACCTGGTTCATGCTATGAACTCGGTTATTTAAATATCATTGTTACATATAAAAACTCTCACTGTTATGTATAAAAACTATCACTGCTATGAATACAAACAATCACTATTTAGCAATTCTTTATATTTTTAAAAAGTGAAAGTTTTTATGCATAACAATGATAGTTTTTACACATAACAGTAATAGAGTTCACGTGTGAACTTGGTTCACATGAGTGTTACTCATCATTTTTACATGAGGATGTGATTTTTATATTTATATACCAATTAGTTAGTATAATATTTAGATTTTTCAAAGATAAAATTATATATCAAATTTTGCGTAGATATGATTAGTTATAACTCTTTAAAATTATTCAAAAATTAGTTTTTTTCTAGAGCTTTTGTAAAACATAAAAACAATTAGATTTTATTTTTAAAGATTTTGTATAATAAATCTTTATTTAAAAAATATGTATTAAAATGTTGCTTAGATATGATTAGCAATAACCCTTTAAAATCCTTCAAACAACTAAATTTCTCAAAATTTTTGAATAAGAAATAGTTGTCATTCACAATAGAAAAAATTAATTCGTATTTTTGAATTGTGATATCTTTAATAATATATAAATAAGAATATTAAAATTTATTTTATAACATCAACATTATTTCAACTCCGCGTAATACGCGGGTATATGAACTAGTATATATATATATATATGATTCAATATTAATATACATATATAATGTCACATGTTAAATATAAATTAATTATAAAAAAATTAATTTATATATCAATATATATCAATATTTACATATTGTTTCAAAAAAAATATATTTACATATGCACAACACCTCTAGTGTTTTTCATAAATACTATCAATTTTTTTTATTTTTTTTAGCAGCATAAACACTATCATTATTATATATGCACTGTCAATTCTTTGCACATATATAATATTAATAATGCTTTGATTATATATAATAATGATAATAATGATGCTCAGTGAAAAAAAAATCACATGAATTGAAATTTACAGAACATCTACCAAAAAAATTGTTGCTCCCTCCATACAAATATATAAGCTTGTTTGACTTTTCACACAGATTAAGAAATTATATTGAAAAAGTAAATTAAACAAGCTAAATTTATATTATACACCTATTTAATGGTTGTTATAGTTTTCAACATAATTAATACATAAAATTATATTAATAAATTAATTAGAAAATATTACTTTATTTAAAAATAAGTTTATATATATAGGACATCATAAAAAAAAAACAAGCCTATATTTTTTGGACTTTGGGAGTATTTGATCTTACTCAATTGAGTATGCTGACAAAACTCGTTTCATAAAATGTGATTATTAACTAACTTTAAAATCTTACATCATCAAAATCATAAGCTCTTTAATTTCAGTCATAGTTACTGCGTCGAAGTTGACACGTGGACGGACCCTGACTCATTAATTGGTTTTCATTCTTTTTTTTTCTAAATAAAATAAAATTAGTGTATCTTATTATCTCATGACAAATTGCAGACCAAATGGTCACCTGTGGATACCTTTGTCGTGAATAGATTTGATATGACATTATTGTGGTCAACATTTTATGATTGTTAGTATTTCTTTTTCATTTATCCTTAGGGAATAAAAGGAAAAATTGCAAATGGGTAAAGTCTTTGTAGCATAAAGACGAAGTCCTTGCCCCCAGGGCCCCCACCCCCGATCCGATAGAAATGATGGAGGTGGTAAATCATGATGATTCAGCTGCCCATTAGGTGAGAGGATCAGTGTCTGATGCCTACAAAGAGCTTTCCCCCACATTTGAGGAATAAAACTCCCACACTATGGCTGTCAGGACTCGATCCTACGTCTTTTTAGCTATCTGTCATCCAAAAACCAACTGAGCTACGCCCATGCGGGCACAAATGGGTAAAGTCTTACATAAGCATGTGGTGGGGTAAAGATAAATTATATTTTCCCTCAAATACAATATGTAAGTAAGGGATAATAACATTTATGCTTGGTTCATTTACTTTCATTCTTTAAAAAAAAAATAGAGTAAATTTTCGATGAAATTTATTCATAATATAAAATTTATATTATTACTTTTACAAACTAACATCATTATATTTATCAGTTGATATCATTATATTTATTAATTAAAATTATAGTATTAAATGCTATTGATATTAATTTATAAAAATAATAGTATCAATTTATATGTGTAAAATATTAACAAAAACTCGTACTATAAAACAGAATATTCATTATTTTTAAAGTGTTAAAATGTCATATTTAGAAAAAATATCGAACTTGTTTGCTTGGTATTATGACATAGAATTTTGTAATAACCTTAGTATTGCATAGAAATCATTCTTTCACATATCTACATATAGCATAATATTGTATTATGATTTATGAGTCAAAATTCAAATCATAAACCATTGAATATTTGCACAATGTGTATGATAGAAATTCTAGGCCCAACACATTCCATACTCATCTGTCTAATTTAAACGAACAAACTTAGGTCTTCTACATCGAACATGATGGTGAAAAAATCGATCATTTTAAATTAATAATTGCACGATTCAGTATAATAAATTATATCTTTTAATATAATAGATTACATGGTTCTTGTTGTGTTCGATATAATAAATCAGGATTAATCGAACATCAAAGAGCGACACGTGTAATATTCGAATATAATAATCATGCCCGGTGGATGAATTACTTTTTGTTCGCCAACCGATCAGAATTGCTCGGCCAGCCTACCGAACAAACGTATCCACTACTCAGATCGGAAAGAAGGAGTTAAAAGAGCCAGGTCAGTATGTTCAAACTCAGATCTCCTGAAGAACTCAGACATCCTAAAGGGTCAGAGTGCTCGACGCTCAAATATCCCGAAGACCCGAATATCCTGAGGAATCAGTGTGCTCGAGGAGGACAATTTTTTAATATAAAACTGACAATAAAGCTGACATGATTAAAGGGGCGAACAAAAAGTCCAACCGAACAAAAGATTAATTTGGACGATCAAAAGAGCGTCCCCTGAGCGAAAAAGCTAGTACAAAGATCGATCTAGAAGATGAAGAAAAACGCGTGGCAACACCACCAGGAGTTCTTGCATGATCCAAAGACTCCAAAGACATGCTATACCAATCCAAAGACATGCTATACCAATCAAATTTCATGCTCTTAGGAGTGCTTTAAAAAGAAAGGAAAAAAAAGAAGAAAAGGGGTTTCAGAAAATGATCCCAGAAAAGTAACCTACAAAAATCCCTAGAGAAGTGAGGAACCAAAAAATTAGAGTGTTCATTCACATAAACGAGAAACCCTAGAACTCATTTGCTAACCTGCATCGATTCATCTTCATAAGATGTATCTAGAACTGTATGTGAAAAGCTCGTAATACTACATCCTGGCTTGGTATGCCCCCAGAGTAGTCATTTCTTGACGAACTGGGTCAACAAATTCATCTTGTTTATTGTTTATTTAACACGTATATGTTTTGTTTTGCGAGTTGTAATTAAATTAGCCACATAATATTCATCAACCAAAACGACTCGCGACAATTGGTATTTAGAAGGAGGTGGTGTTCGAAAGAAAAATTCGTCGAAAATATCGTTGAATTTTCGACTCCAAATCCAAAAAAACCAACCCATACACAAACCCCTAGTTAGCCGAGGCAGAAAAAAGAAATATAATGCCTCAATCTAGGAACACACAAACGGAGAGGTCGGAGCAAAGCCGACCATACGACCAATAAAAGTTGTGTCAAATTTCATAAAGATCAAGCAGTGGAAACTATCAATCTTGAAGATATAGCCAATGATCCGGCGGCCACTACAAAAGCCATCACTTTCTTGTTGCGAGCGCAGAAAGAGAGGGCAGAAAAAGAATTGGCGAAGTTAGAGGCTCAAAAGCAGGAAGAGCAACACTCGCGATACACCGACAAATGAAAGCAAGCTAAAAAAAGAAAACTGCAAAGCGGACCAGTAAAAAAGGCGATGATACGTCGGATGACGAACAGCCTCAAGGGTCTAGACCATCAGCGTTTGGACGTTTGAGGCTCTCCGCCAAAGACCGAATCGGCAATAATAGACGACAGGATCCAGGAAAGAGGCATCCAATAGAGGTGCCCGCACATTCAGATCTTCAAAAGCATCCGCATGCCGAACAAAAATCGGCGGGAACAAAGTTGTCTATCCATCACCGATTGGGTAGTCAAGGACAAACTTGGAGAGGGGGACTGCCCCATCACGAGCATGATCCACGAGATCCTCATGATGGGAAACAGCCCCAATCTAAGTCTATCGGGCCCCACAAAATTTGCGGAAATGCAAAAAGCCATTGAGGGATTACAGGCCGATCTGGCCGCAACTAAGAGCCACCCTCGAACGAGCACCGTACCTTGCTCGCCATTATCACCAGCGATCATGGCGGCCGAAGTGCAAGAGAAAATCGCAAAGACCCGACCGCCAATTCCCATTTTCGATGCTGAGTCGGATCCTCATGTCCATCTCAGCAAATATTCAGACTTTATGATCGCGATGGGGGCTACAGACGCGACGCAATGCCGGTCATTCCCCATGACTTTGGGTGATCGGGCACATAGGTGGTTTACAACTTTACCCGCTGCGTCCATCACATCTTTCGCACAAATGGGGCGGCAATTTTTGTCCCATTTTTCATCCATGTGTGCTCGCCCTGCGCCGAAACAAAGGTTGGCGCACTTTTCCCAATTAAAAGGTGAGTCTGATCGATCATACATAGAAAGATTTGATAAATGTTTGTATGATGGAGCCCCAGTTGAAGAGGATGCTAAGATCCTCGCGGTGGTCGGAGGCTTGACTTTAAACACAGACATGTGGAAGGCCATGCATCAAGATTGGCCGAACTCATACTCAGAGTTTAGAGAGCGAGCAGCTAAAATCATAGCCATGCAAGATTTGCTCGCACAATCACAATTGAGACAGGAGCCTATCACTAGGAAAGTTTTCGAAAAGAAAACGATGAATGAAGGGGGGTACAGACCCCCAGCCTCCTTCAAACCTTTTGAAGAAAGAGCAGAAGCAAATGCTCTACGAAGTCTCTTGGGCGTTTCGGCAGAAACTATCTTTAATCAGATTAAAGATCGGGACATGTTGGACAGGCCAAGAAGAATTGTAATGGATAAGCGTCGACTCAACGCTTCCAAATACTGTAATTATCACGAGTACATCGGGCACAATACAGAAAATTGCCGCGATTTACTCCGCCAACTTTAGAAGCTATATGAAGAAAATCGCCTTTCCCAGTTCTAAAAAAAGCCAGCGAACAGGGATTCGCGAACAGAAAAGACAGAAGACCGAAGGGGAAAGCGAAAGGCCGAACAAACATTTGACAGTGATCCCGAAGAATCACGTAAGAGATCTGAAACGTCCAAAAGAGGGCCTCCTACTGTGGGAAGAGGTCAAGAAAGCCAAGAAATCCACATGATACGTCCTGAATATGGTCCTGTGGGTGGATGTTACCAGGCGCCAACGTTATCTAACAGACGCAAAAAGATGGAGATGCGTGCTATGCAGAACATCCATCAGGTGAAGGTGGCGAGCGCATCGTCTAGTTCCCCACCTACACACCAAATCATTTTTTCAGAGGACGATCTCGACGGAATTATAACTCCCCACAACGACTCCTTAACCATCAGTGCTCGTCTCCTTGGGTTGAAGGTACATCGCCTCTTAGTTGATACTGGAGCTTATGCGAACATTTTGTTCGTCAATACCCTTCGCCAGATGGAAAAACAAGTTGGGGATTTGAGCAGTTATATTGAACCATGTAATCATACTATAATGGGTTTTGGGGAATCTGTAACCCGACCCTATGGTATGATTAGGTTAGGAGTCGAGTTAGAATCAACTTTGAATTCGGACATTAGACGAACTAGAATGTTAGATTTTGTAATCGTCGATGTTCAGTCTACTTATAACGGGTTTCTAGGTCGCCCGTTTATTCAGGAATTCAAAGCGGCCTGTTCCACGTATTACTACTGTGTTAAATTTCCAACACAAGATGGAACAGGTAGCGTAAAAGGAGATCAGAAGAAGGCTCGAGATTGTTTGCTATCGTGTGTACCAGAAAGACAGAGCATCGTCAATATGATGGAGCGAATACGGGAGATTGATAAGCCGAGCCAACGAGCAAATATCTCACCGAAAGATCTTCCGACGAACATAAGTTCGACGAGCATAACCATTCGTACGAGCACAGAAGGCGCAAACATAAACTTCAGGGAGACAACTAATTCCCCCGATCTCCTAGATCAAATGAATATTGATCAACCGAACGAGCAATCGGACCTAGAGCCTCGCATAGGTTTTGAACCCATGGAGGTTGATGATGAGCCCCGGGGGTCCATCCAAGACCCTCGGTGGAAGCAAAAAAGAAAGCAGGCGACCCCTGTTGAGCAACTGGATCCAATCAGTATCGACCCGAACAGACCTGAGTTAGAAGTGTTCGTTGGTTAAGAATTACCTGAACCAATCCGAACAGAAATAATTACTTACCTTCAAGCAAATTTAGATGTGTTTGCATGGTCACACGAGGACATGGTTGGAATAGATCCGAGCATGTATGCCCGCTCCCTCAACCTTGATCCAATACAAGCTCCAGTTGTCCAAAAACGCAGAAAGTTTAGTCCGGAAAAATATGCGGCGATGAATAATGAAATCAAAAAGCTGCTCGACAACAAACTGATCCGAGAGGTAAAATGCCCAAGATGGCTTGCGAACCCTGTGCTCGTTCGCAAATCAAATGGATCTTGGAGACTATGTATCGATTTCACTGATTTGAATAAGGCATGTCCAAAAGATAATTTTCCGATGCCGCACATTGATTATTTGGTTGATAATACAGCGGGCCATGAACTCATGACATTTATGGATCGTTATTTGGTTATCACCAAATACCGATGCATCCGGACGATCAAAAGAATACGGCATTCTGCAGTTGAAAAGAACATGTCTTTGTTGGTAACGATGCCATTCGGATTAAAGAATGCCGGAGCAACGTATCAACGTTTGGTGAACAAAATGTTCGACGAACACATCGGCCGAACAATCGAGGTATATATCGATGATATTGTGGTAAAGAGCGAACATAAGGAAGACCACATCACCCACCTCACACAAACGTTTGATATACTGAGGAAGTATAATATGAAGTTAAATCCCAAGAAATGCAGCTTTGGGATTCATTCAGGGAAATTCCTCGGACATATGGTTAGTCAACGGGGGATTGATGCGAACCCGTCAAAGATTCAAGCCATGCTCGATATGCAAGCCCCCAGAAATTTGAAAGAGGTCCAAAAGTTAACCGGACGATTAGCCTCCGTGAGCTGGTTTATATCACGAACTGGGGACAAATGTAAACATTTCTTCGATGCATTAAAGAAGGGGAAATTCCAATGGACCGAGCATTGCCAAAATGCATTTGAATCATTAAAGCAGCACCTTGCAGATACTCAGACACTGTCTAAGCCTATCCCAGGCGAACAACTCTATCTGTATCTTGCTGCGTCCGAACATGCGATCAGTGCTGTGCTCGTACGGGCAGAAGGGACCACACATTTGCCCATTTATTATGTTAGCCAAGTGCTAAAAGAGGCCGAGCTCCGGTATCCTCCACTGGAAAAATTAGCATACGCCCTCGTAATGAGTGTGCGAAAATTGCGACCATATTTTTTCGACCACTCAGTTGAGGTATTGACGGCATTTCCATTACGCCAAGTCCTCCACCGACCAGATACTTCGGGCAGATTGCTCAAATGGGCGGTGGAGTTAGGACAATTCGGCATTACGTTCGCTCCACGAACAGCAATGAAGGGCCAAGCTATGGCCGATTTCATGGTTGAGTTGACATATCCACAAATTCCTGAAAAAATTGTCGATCAACCATGGCACATGTATGTTGATGGTTCATCAACAAGTTCAAGAGCCGGAGCAGGCGTAGTTCTCATCAGCCCAACCAGGCAAACGTTTACAACAGCCATCCGATTTGACTTCCCAGCTACAAATAATGAGGCTGAATATGAAGCTTTGATCGCTGGACTACAGATGGCAATGACAATGGGAATTCAGAGGCTGATGATTTATAGCGATTCTCAACTAATCGTTTATCAAGTAACAGGCGAGTATGAGGCCCGAGGCGAACAAAAGGCACAATATCAACAACTAGCTAAAGAGTTGCTCGAGCATTTTGATCAAGTTTTCATTGAACAATTACCACGATTGGGTAATTCATTCGCTGATGCTTTGGCACGCGGGCAACAAGCGAAAGAGTGACGAACACAATGTACATTGTGGTCGTCCAAACCGCGACGCCATCGGTTCGTAATTACGATCGCCCAAATAACAATGTTTAACAAGAAACTTGGATGACTCCAATAATGAGTTACTTACAAAAGGGATTTCTCCCTGAGAATAGGGCACAAGCTACCCGCCTCAGGTTACAGTCTGCTCGATATACTATTATAGACGAGCATTTGTACAAAAGAAGTTTCTCTCTTCCACTTCTGAAGTGTGTTACTCCCGAAGAAGGTCGTGTACTTCTGGAACAAATCCATGAAGGAGTATGCGGAAATCATACAGGTGGGCTCGTCCTGGCACATAAAATAATCAGGCAAGGTTATTATTGGCCAACCCTTAAAAAGGATTCGCTCGCATATGCTCGTGCGTGTCATCAGTGCCAGGTACATGCTCCACTTATTCATAGCCCACCTGAAGAATTGGTGTCAGTTTATAGTCCATGGCCAATTGCCAAATGGGGAATCGATTTAATCGGCCCATATCCTACTGGCACATCGGGAGTTAGGTATGCTGTGGTAGCCGTTGATTATTATACTAAATGGGCAGAAGCCGAGGCCATTGTTAAGATCACCGAACAAAGGATGTGGAACTTTGTTTGGAAAAGTATCATCTGTCGATTCGGGCTTCCCCAATCGTTGGTTACGGATAACGGCAAACAATTCGATGGAAGTGAATTTAGACAAAATTGTGCTCGCTGGGGCATAAAAAAGCACTACTCAACTCCATATTATCCCCAGTCAAATGGTCAAGTCGAAGCCGTTAATAAAATTATCAAGCATACCCTCAAGGCTAGACTTGATAATTCCAAGGGGGGAGGATGGGCTGAAGAATTGCCTGAAATATTATGGGCTTATCGAACAACTTTCAGAACATCAACTGCGGAGACCCCTTTTGCTTTAGCATTTGGTGCGGAAGCTGTTATACCAGCAGAAATCAAAATTCCAAGTCATCGAACAATGACTTTCGGAGAGCATATTAATGACCAGGCGCTCGCTCTGAATTCTGACCTGTTGGAAGAAAGAAGGACGGAGGCTGATTTCAAGAATGCTATGTACAAAAAGAGATCAGAAAAGTTTTATAATTCCAAAGTCCGAATGCGCAGGTTCAATGTGGGCGAGCTGGTTTTAAGGCGATCGATGGGGGTACCCAGTGGTGTGTTCGGTCGAGCATGGGAAGGTCCTTTCAGAGTCACAGAACGTTTACCAAACGGGGCATATGACTTGGAGGACCTGAATGGAGTCCCATTGTCTTACTCGTGGAACGCGTCAAATTTGAAAAAATATTATCAATAAAGGCGAGTATAGTATCGGCCGAACAAAGTTAAAAACAATTAAAGCGAGCATATTGTTGGCCTAACACAATCACCATTCGGTAAAAAACGAGTAGGGCGACCATAAAAAGAAGAATATATTATTTTCGATGCATATCTTCAAGAAAAATCTTTGGGCGACACTATTATTGATGCGAGAAGATACGTGTTCGAACAAGTTGACAAGTGGTGGCGACCATGCGAGGATGAGTTAATTTTTTGAGCAAAGAGCCGTCAAAAGTTCGAAGAGATGTCAAAAAGAAGAGCAAAAATAAGAGAGCTAACACCAATTTATCTATGCCGAACTAGCTTGGGACAGTTCTATAAATAGGGGCTTACTTATGGTTAAGAAAAGGAAAAAAAAAAAAAAAAAAAGGATGAAGAAGAAAAAAAAAAAAAATATTTGCGATTTTCGGAAGGAAGATGGTTTAGTATGCCCCCAGGCGTAGAAGAATCCGGCTCTCGATTCAAAGAATCATTTAGTCAATCGAATCGGCGTACCCCGACATCTGAGTCTTTACCCCGTATGACTTTTGAAACCACGAGGTTGAAGCCCATTCCGGACTCAAGATGCTCGGCAGTGTCATGGTTGCCACTCCACATTACTCACTGCTTATGCAGTAATAAGCCATGAGTCCCCTATGCATCCCCAAAATCTCCTCTGAAGGGGAGGGATGTCATAGTGTCCGCCCAAAATAAGATCCGATCTTGATGCTCGGGCATCTCTTTGGAGGGGACGAGAATGGTGCGGTGAAAGTTTTGCTCGCCCCATCTTAGGCGAAAGCAGAATCGCGCCACACATGCTCATTCGCGTGACGCCCACATAACCATAATTTGTCCAGGAGGGACAAAAGCTTATGCTGCTGCTGCCTGAGCATGTAACAAAAGAAAAAAGGGTAGACAGCCTGATGTGCCATCCTTGTCAACATCAATTCCACGGGCAAGGTGAGGCCAATTCGTGTCTACTCAAGACAAGGTTTAGATTCAAAACCCTGATCTGATAACAATAATTGTGTAATAGATAGTCTTCTTCAGCTATGAATGATGTAATAGAATACAAAGTGTTGTAAAAAGAAAAAGAAAGATATATGTACTTTTGTTCGCTAAAGATTTTCTAGTTCAGGCCTATTTGAGGTCGCACCTAAGCCGGACGACCCGAACAAAGACGAACGAGCCTGTGTCTATGTTCACCGATTTAACGAAGTTCAGATTCGATTCCCGCAAAGATAGAAGCGAAGTAGTAATGGGTACGCTGCAATGCGATAAGACGACTAGTACTTACAGATACCAGAAGACGAAATGGGTGACGAAACGCGGGTCGCAATTTAAATAAGACGGTCCGAAATGAAGTGATCGCACCTAAATAAGACGATCGCGCACCAAGAAAGGGGGGGTTCATAAAGTAACCCATCTGGTCGCACCTAAATAAGACGATCAACCGATTGCAACGTCAATAAGACAATCAAAACCGAAAGAAGTCAGGAGCGGGCATAGGCAAACCCAATGTTCGAATTCATTCAGAAGAAAAGGGGCAAAAACTGGAAAGCAATAAAGTTTAACACAAAGCAACAAAGCAAATATCAAGCAACACAAGTATCAACATTCATCCTCAACAAACAGGTTAGAGGAAATAGTTCAATATGTAATCCATTCATTCAATAGAAAAAATGTTCGGACAAAAGAAAAAGTATCAACAAGAAACAGTGTTAAAGATATATTGTTCGAACTAAAAAGTGAAGAAGACAAAAAGTTACACAAGTTTTACAAAGAAAAAAAAGACATCAAGGTACACAAGTCAAAATTGGGGGTAGCGAAAGAGAAATGTCGAACACATTTTGTTCGGTCCCCTCAACAGCTTCAGAATGTCCAGGTATCAGATGCTCGCTGGGGGGTACAGTTTGCTCGGTTGCAGGAGGTTCTTGCTCGCCCTGTACCTGATTGATCCCAAATTCAGTGTGAAGATTTTGATCAGCAACCTCGAGAATAATAACGTCTCGAAGTTCTCCTCTTCATCCGTAATTGGATCGTCAATTTTGATCCTTCGGGAAGAACGGAAAAGTCACACGAGACCATTCAAACCGACATTGGGAGGTTGCGATCCTGGAGGGTTATCAACCAGTCATCTTTGAAAATTTGGATATGAGAGGGGCAATTTGCTCGCTGTTGAGTATGTGGCGAACAGATCGAACAGCATCGGCAAAAGCGCAAATATACGAGAAGTTGGACATGGAGTCAATATACTCGTCATCATGCAGCTTTGAATTTTTGAGGCCTAAACGGGTATTAGTTTCTTCAGCAATGATGAGCTGTTGGCCAAGTGCGTCCCTCTCGCTTTCCATTTTTTCAACACCGGCCGGAGTTCTGGCTCAACATTCATTTCTTCTTGAGCCCTTCAGATATTGATCACCTCCCTCCGAGGACCGATTCGATTGCCTCTCTTGTTTGACGAGCATCCTCTTGAGCTAGGGCGAGCATTCTCTTGAAATTGGCGAGCATCCTCCGAGCAGTTAGGCGCCCGAAACATGCCAAAAACAGGTTTGCTCTCGAGCGATTTCGGTTCATCCCGGACCTGTTCATTTCGACCACTTTATCTTCAAAGTTCCTAATCAAAGCCAAATAATTGGCTTGGATGTTAGCGGATTGAGCATAAGCTTTCTCGGGCGACCAAAGATTGACCTGAAGCACCAGCCCCAAACGCATAGTTTCAAGGGGGTGGGACCCGTAGTAGACTCCTCCGGATCGATAGTCCACGCTCGAGCGAGAGTCGGCAAGCTTTTTTGAACATGCTCAAGACGCGCGGAACTTGCGAACACTCGGCGAGCAAAAGTAATTCTTTAGGTTGGGCATTAAAGGCGACAACCCGCTCAACCTCTGATATATACATATTTGACCAAGTGAGTATAGAGATATCGACCCGTAAAACCAAAGCAAAGAAGAAAGAGCGAGCAAAATGTACGCCCACGCGCGAAATGGATCCCATCCCAGAATGATTTATCTTCGGAGATCGCATTTCGGGGGTCTACGAGAGTCCATGATCGGGTCCAAATCGGTGGAGGGGAGAAGACGTGCCAACTTCCATTTCGACAATCTGCGAAATGGGACCAACAAACGAGGCCGCCGCTCCGATCGCCTCGACGTAGTAGGTCCGAGTCAACCGGCAACATCGATCTTGTCTGAGTTTGCTCGATCGGCCCCTGTTCGCTCGGGCCCTATTCGCTCGGGCCCTGTTCGCTTGGCCCCTGTTCGCCGATCTCCACCCTTGGTCTTTTCGGTGGTGGAGTTTGTTCGCCAGCCCCATGCTCACCGAGCAGGGAGCCCCTCTCAGGCTCGACTTGATTCTCGGGACCGGATGAGGGTCGTTTGGCCCTTCGCCTCCCCCACATTGCTCACGAGCTTCTCGCTTTCGGCTGAATCCGAGCAAGTTCTGTGTTTTTTTTTTCTTCGAGCCATCTCAGTGTGTTCAGATGTACTCACAGTGATGGTCACAGCCGGAAAAGCTATAAATAAAATGAAATCAGAATCAATGGGTAACAGCGAATAAAAAGGCACAAGACTTATACAAAAACAAAAGATAATCCTCTTAGGAAGGATCAACAAAGAACAAGAAGATGATGAGGAGGCACGAACAAACCTCCTTTCTTTCTCTGTTCAGCGGTGTTCAAAGTTATCACAGATCTTTCTGATCGGGATTCCAGATCAATCTTCCAAACGCTGCTGAAGTAGCCGTCGTTTGTCTCCTTATCCGTCGCAGCTAGAATCCCTGAAATAAAAAGTGAGTTAAAATCAGTTCAAATTGAAGAATGAAAGATACAAAATCACTTACTTCGGTACACTCCGAAGTCAGTGGGGATGTCCAAGCGAGCATTTGGCTCGCTTCCAGAGGCCGGGCTTTTCCAATCGCCCCCTACGAACCAGAACTTCTCTTTCCAGTCACTGATTTTGTTCGGCACATCCTCGATAATTTTGCACTTGGCGTTAGCTTGCATAAACAACCATCCGTGTTCGCCCCTCGGACGAGTCAAGTGTACTAACCGAGCAAGTTCAGCTGCCGAAGGATAATACCTTGGCTTCATTTTGCCGAACAAAGTCAAAAAACTCATAATCATATGCCATCCGTTTGGTTTAAGCTGCGTAATGGTGATATTCCACTCCGCGAGCAAACGGGTGATTGCCGGATGGAGAGGAAATCGAAAGCCAGCCTCCATGGTGTCCAAATTCACTGCGACACAACCCTCAGGGGGTTGGTCGGCCCTACTCATCGAGACCCGGTGCCCGAAAAAAAGACATCCTTAGGGGTTTCATAAATTTATGCGACTTAGCGAGCATATCTACATCAACTATGCTCATTTATTTTGCTCGGCCGGGTACTCGTTCTCTACACTAATCCTATGAGGTTGTTCAGCAAACCAAAATTATAACGAGCATTGTACTCGCTTATATGTTGGATTTGTGAGGACACCAACAGGTATACCAAGTTCAGAATTTTGCCCACCATCTACACCTATGTTCGATTCGGCTAAATTTACAGTTGCTAAAATTTCCCCCCTCACAGCAGTATCATTTCTATCTACATCAACATTATCAATAGCCCTAGACCTAGTTTGAATTTGGGGCGAAGAATTATAATCAGAATCGTCCGACGAATCATTACGGGACAAACCCCTATCCGACTCCGTTTGGGCTTTATCGGAGTCAGAAGAAAGAACGGTAAATGGTTGCTGAAATTGCCAACGGAATCCTGAATTCGAGGCATTTGCCTCCGATGTACTTACATTATTACGGGGGATTCTACTAATAGGGGAAGGCGAAGGGGAACTATAATGGTCGGATTGAACAGAGGAATTCGAGCAAGAGGCCATAATTACAAAATAGAAGAAGAATGCAGCGGTTACCTGAATGAATTTCTTCGCCGGAACAATAAAGCCTTCACCGGAAACTTTCGGACGCGGAAGACAGTAAAAGAGTAGAGGAGAAAAGAGAAAAAGTTTAAGGCGGAGAAATATGGTTTATATAGACATCGGGTACAAATTCAAAGATCCAGCGGAATTCGAAGCGATGCCAAACATGGCCCAATCGTTTTTTAATAGCCGGCCCCACGAGAATACAAAGACGACGGGGGGTATTGTTGTGTTCGATATAATAAATCAGATTAATCGAACATCAAAGAATTACACGTGTAATATTCGAATATAATAATCATGCCCGGTGGATGAATTACTTTTTGTTCGCCAACCGATCAGAATTGCTCGGCCAGCCTACCGAACAAACGTATCCACTACTCAGATCGGAAAGAAGGAGTTAAAAGAGCCAGGTCAGTATGTTCAAACTCAGATCTCCTGAAGAACTCAGACATCCTAAAGGGTCAGAGTGCTCGACGCTCAAATATCCCGAAGACCCGAATATCCTGAGGAATCAGTGTGCTCGAGGAGGACAATTTTTTAATATAAAACTGACAATAAAGCTGACATGATTAAAGGGGCGAACAAAAAGTCCAACCGAACAAAAGATTAATTTGGACGATCAAAAGAAAGCGCCCCTACTGCATTTAAGCTAGTACAAAGATCGATCTAGAAGATGAAGTCAAAAACGTGGCAACACCACCGGAGTTCTTGCATGATCCAAAGACTCCAGCACATGCTATACCAATCCAGCACATGCTATACCAATCCAGCTCATGCTTACCGGAGTGCTTTAAAAGAAAGGAAAAAGAAGAAGAAAAGGGTTCAGAAAATGATCCCAGAAAAGTAACCTACAAAAATCCCTAGAGAAGTGAGGAACCAAAAAATTAGAGTGTTCATTCACATAAACGAGAAACCCTAGAACTCATTTGCTAACCTGCATCGATTCATCTTCATAAGATGTATCTAGAACTGTATGTGAAAAGCTCGTAATACTACATCCTGGCTTGGTATGCCCCCAGAGTAGTCATTTCTTGACGAACTGGGTCAACAAATTCATCTTGTTTATTGTTTATTTAACACGTATATGTTTTGTTTGCGAGTTGTAATTAAATTAGCCACATAATATTCATCAACCAAAAAGACTCGCGACAATTGGCGCTAGAAGGAGGGTGGTGTTCGAAAGAAAAATTCGTCGAAAATATCGTTGAATTTTCGACTCCAAATCCAAAAAAACCAACCCATACACAAACCCCTAGTTAGCCGAGGCAGAAAAAAGAAATATAATGCCTTAATCTAGGAACACACAAACGGAGAGGTCGGAGCAAAGCCGACCATACGACCGTAAAGAGGCCCAGCGTCAGCCTCATAAAGATCAAGCAGTGGAAACTATCAATCTTGAAGATATAGCCAATGATCTGGCGGCCACTACAAAAGCCATCACTTTCTTGTTGCGAGCGCAGAAAGAGAGGGCAGAAAAAGAATTGGCGAAGTTAGAGGCTCAAAAGCAGGAAGAGCAACACTCGCATACACCCGATAACGAGCAAGCTAAAAAAAAATCGCAAAGCGGACCCAATAAAAAAAGTTCGATGATCGTCGGATGACTTAACAACCTCAAGGGTCTAGACCATCAGCGTTTGGACGTTTGAGGCTCTCCGCCAAAGACCGAATCGGCAATAATAGACGACAGGATCCAGGAAAGAGGCATCCAATAGAGGTGCCCGCACATTCGAGATCTTCAAAAGCATCCGCGATGCCGTAACAAAAATCGGCGGGAACAAAGTTGTCTATCCATCACCGATTGGGTAGTCAAGGACAAACTTGAGAGGGGACCGCCCCATCACGAGCATGATCCACGAGATCCTCATGATGGGGAAACAAGCCCCAATCTAAGTCTATCGATCCCCACAAAATTTGCAGAAATGCAAAAAGCCATCGAGGGATTACAGGCCGATCTGGCCGCAACTAAGAGCCACCCTCGAACGAGCACCGTACCTTGCTCGCCATTATCACCAGCGATCATGGCGGCCGAAGTGCAAGAGAAAATCGCAAAGACCCGACCGCCAATTCCCATTTTCGGCGATCCGAGTCGGATCCTCATGTCCATCTCAAAGCAAATATTCGGACTTTATGATCGCGATGGGGGGCTACAGACGCGACCTTAATGCCGGTCATTCCCCATGACTTTGGGTGATCGGGCACATAGGTGGTTTACAACTTTACCCGCTGCGTCCATCACATCTTTCGCACAAATGGGGCGGCAATTTTTGTCCCATTTTTCATCCATGTGTGCTCGCCCTGCGCCGAAACAAAGGTTGGCGCACTTTTCCCAATTAAAAGGTGAGTCTGATCGATCATACATAGAAAGATTTGATAAATGTTTGTATGATGGAGCCCCAGTTGAAGAGGATGCTAAGATCCTCGCGGTGGTCGGAGGCTTGACTTTAAACACAGACATGTGGAAGGCCATGCATCAAGATTGGCCGAACTCATACTCAGAGTTTAGAGAGCGAGCAACTAAAATCATAGCCATGCAAGATTTGCTCAAGACAATCACAATTGAGAGAGAGCCTATCACTAGGAAAGTTTTCTAAAAAGAAAACGATGAATGAAGGGGGGGTACATGACCCTGACCTCCTTCAAACCTTTTGAAGAAAAGAGCAGAAGCAAATGCTCTCTATTTAAGTCTCTTAGGCGTTTGGCAGTAAAACTATCTTTAATCGATTAAAGATCGGGACATGTTGGACGGCCAAGAAGAATTGTAATGGATAAGCGTCGACTCAACGCTTCCAAAATCGTAATTATCACGAGTACATCGGGCATAATACGAAAAATTGCCGCGATTTACTCCGCCAACTTTGGAAGCTATATGAAGAAAATCGCCTTCCCGGTTCTAAAAAAGCCCGTGAACGAGGATTCGCGAAGCGAAAAAAGAGAAGACCGAAGGGGAAAGCGAAAAGGCCGAACAAACATTTGATGTGATCCCGAAGAATCACGTAAGAGATCTCAAACGTCCAAAAGAGGGCCTCTCTTTGTGGGAAGAGGTCAAGAAAGCCAAGAAATCCACATGATACGCCCCGAATATGGTCCGTGGGTGGATGTTACCAGCGCCAACGTTATCTAACGAGACGAAAAAGATGGAGATCGTGCTTTATGCGAACATCCATCGGTGAAGGTGGCGGCGCGATCGTCTAGTTCCCCACCTACACACCAAATCATTTTTTGAGGGAGGACGATCTCGGCGGAATTATAACTCCCCACAACGACTCCTTAACCATCGGTGCTTCGTCTCCTTGGGTTGAAGGTACATCGCCTCTTAGTTGATATCGAGCTTATCGCGAACATTTTGTTAAATCAATACCCTTCGCCGGATGGAAAAACAAGTTGGGGATTTGAGCGGTTATATTGAACCATGTAATCATACTATAATGGGTTTTGGGGAATCAGAACCCGACCCTATGGTATGATTAGGTTAGAGTCGAAGTTAGAATCAACTTTGAATTCGGACATTAGACAAACTAGAATGTTAGATTTTGTAATCGTCGATGTTGATCTACTTATAACGGGTTTCTAGGTCGCCCGTTTATTCAGAATTCAAAGCGGCTTTGTTCCACGACATTACTCTTCGTGTTAAATTTCCAACACAAGATGGAGCAGTAAGCGTAAAAGGAGATCGAGAAGAAGGCTCGAGATTGTTTGCTATCGTGTGTACCGGAAAAGACAGAGAGCATCGTCAATATGATGGAAGCGAATACACGGGAGATTGATAAGCCGAGCCAACGAGCAAATATCTCACCGAAAGATCTTCAAGCGAACATAAGTTCGACGAGCATAACCATTAAAGACGAGTACGTAAGGCGCAAACATAAACCGAGGAGACAACTAATTCCCCGATCTCCTAGATCAAATGAATATTGATCAACCGAACGAGCAATCGGACTAGAGCCTCGTGATAGGTTTTGAACCCATGGAGGTTGATGATGAGCCCGGGGGTCCATCCAAGACCCTCGGTGGAAGCAAAAAAGAAAGCAAAGACCCTGTTGAGCAATGGATCCAATCGATGTCGAATTCAACGGACTGAGTTAGAAGTGTTCGTTGGTTAAGAATTACCTGAACCAATCCGAACAGAAATAATTACTTACCTTCAAGCAAATTTAGATGTGTTTGCATGGTCACACGAGGACATGGTTGGAATAGATCCAGAGCATGCCTGCCACTCCCTCAACCTTGATCCAATACAAGCTCCAGCTTGTCCAAAAAAAACGCAGAAAGTTTAGTGGGAAAAATATGCGGCGATGAATAATGAAATCAAAAAGCTGCTCGACAACAAACTGATCCGAGAGGTAAAATGCCCAAGATGGCTTGCGAACCCTGTGCTCGTTCGCAAATCAAATGGATCTTGGAGACTATGTATCGATTTCACTGATTTGAATAAGGCATGTCCAAAAGATAATTTTCCGATGCCGCACATTGATTATTTGGTTGATAATACAGCGGGCCATGAACTCATGACATTTATGGATGCGTTCGCTGGTTATCACCAAATACCGATGCATCCGGACGATCAAAAGAATACGGCATTCTGCAGTGAAAAGAACATGTACTGTTGGCAACGCATGCCATTCGGATTAAAGAATGCCGAGCAACGCGTATCGCGTTTAGTGAACAAAATGTTCGACGAACACATCGGCCGAACAATCGAGGTATATATCGATGATATTGTGGTAAAGAGCGAACATAAGGAAGACCACATCACCCACCTCACACAAACGTTTGATATACTGAGGAAGTATAATATGAAGTTAAATCCCAAGAAATGCAGTTTGGGATTCATTCAGGGAAATTCCTCGGACATATGGTTAGTCGGCGGGGATTGATGCGAACCGTCAAAGATTCAAGCCATGCTCGATATGCAAGCCCCGTAAATTTGAAAGAGGTCCAAAAGTTAACCGGACGATTAGCCTCCGCGGAGCCGGTTTATATCATTTAACCGGGACAAATGTAAACCTTTCTTCGATGCATTAAAGAAGGGAAATTCAATGGACCGAGCATTGCCAAAATGCATTTGAATCATTAAAGCAAAGACCTTGCAGATACTCGAGACTTTATCTAAGCCTATCCCAGGCGTAACAACTTTATCTGTATCTTCTTTGCGTCCCGAACATGCGATCGATCTTTGTGTTTCAGAGGCGAAACGGACCACACATTTGCCCATTTATTATGTTAGCCAAGTGCTAAAAAGAGGCCGAACTCGGTATCCTCCATGGAAAAATTAGCATACGCCCCGAATGAGTGTGCGAAAATTGCGACCATATTTTTTCGACCACTCGGTTGAGAGGTATTGACGGCATTTCCATTCGCTGAAGTCCTCCACCGACCCGGATACTCGGGCGGATTGCTCAAATGGGCGGTGGAGTTAGGATAATGGTCGGCATTACGTTCGCTCCCTAACAAAGAATGGCGGCCAAGCTATGGCGATTTCATGGTTGAGTTGACATATCCACAAATTCACGAAAAAATTGTCGATCAACCATGGCACATGTATGTTGATGGTTCATCAACAAGTTCAAGAGCCGGAGAGCAGCGTAGTTCTCATCATTTCAACCAATAAACGTTTACAACAACCATCCGATTTGACTTCCCAGCTACAAATAATGAGGCTGAATATGAAGCTTTGATCGCTGGACTACAGATGGCAATGACAATGGGAATTCAGAGGCTGATGATTTATAGCGATTCTCAACTAATCGTTTATCAAGTAACAGGCGAGTATGAGGCCCGAGGCGAACAAAAGGCACAATATCAACAACTAGCTAAAGAGTTGCTCGAGCATTTTGATCAAGTTTTCATTGAACAATTACCACGATTGGGTAATTCGCCGATGCTTTGGCACGCTGGCAACAAGAAGAAGAGTGACGAACACAATGACATTGTGGTAAATCACAACCAGACGCCATCATCGGTTCGAAATTACGACGCCCCAAATAACAAGCGAACAAGAAACTTGGATGACTCCAATAATGAGTTACTTACAAAAGGGATTTCTCCCTGAGAATAGGGCACAAGCTACCGCGCCGGAGTTCTGATCGCTTTCGATATACTATTATAGGCGAGCATTTGTACAAAAAAGTTTCTCTCTTCCACTTCGAAGTGTGTTACTCCCCGAAGAAGAAGGTCGTGTATACGGAACAAATCCATGAAGGAGTATCTGGAAATCATACAGGTGGGCTCGTCCTGGCACATAAAATAATCAGGCAAGGTTATTATTGGCCAACCCTTAAAAAGGATTCGCTCGCATATGCTCGTGCGTGTCATCAGTGCCAGGTACATGCTCCACTTATTCATAGCCCACCTGAAGAATTGGTGTCAGTTTATAGTCCATGGCCATTTGCCAAATGGGGGATCGATTTAATCGGCCCATTTCCTACTGGCACATCGGGAGTTAGGTATCTTTGTGGTAGTAAATTTGATTATTATACTAAATGGGCAGAAGCCGAGGCCATTGTTAAGATCACCGAACAAAGGATGTGGAACTTTGTTTGGAAAAGTATCATCTGTCGATTCGGGCTTCCCCAATCGTTGGTCACTGATAACGGCAAACAATTCGATGGAAGTGAATTTAGACAAAATTGTGCTCGCTGGGGCATAAAAAAGCACTACTCAACTCCATATTATCCCCAGTCAAACGGTCAAGTTGAAGCCGTTAATAAAATTATCAAGCATACCCTCAAGGCTAGACTTGATAATTCCAAGGGGGGAGGATGGGCTGAAGAATTGCCTGAAATATTATGGGCTTATCGAACAACTTTCAGAACATCAACTGCGGAGACCCCTTTTGCTTTAGCATTTGGTGCGGAAGCTGTTATACCAGCAGAAATCAAAATTCCAAGTCATCGAACAATGACTTTCGGAGAGCATATTAATGACCAGGCGCTCGCTCTGAATTCAGACCTGTTGGAAGAAAGAAGGACGGAGGCTGATTTCAAGAATGCTATGTACAAAAAGAGATCAGAAAAGTTTTATAATTCCAAAGTCCGAATGCGCAGGTTCAATGTGGGCGAGCTGGTTTTAAGGCGATCGATGGGGGTACCCAGTGGTGTGTTCGGTCGAGCATGGGAAGGTCCTTTCAGAGTCACAGAACGTTTACCAAACGGGGCATATGACTTGGAGGACCTGAATGGAGTCCCATTGTCTTACTCGTGGAACGCGTCAAATTTGAAAAAATATTATCAATAAAGGCGAGTATAGTATCGGCCGAACAAAGTTAAAACAGCTAAAGCGAGCATATTGTTGGCCGAACACAATCAGCCATTCAGTTCAAACGAGTAGGACGACCATAAAAGAAGAATATATTATTTTCGATGCATATCTTCAAGAAAAATGCTGGACAGCACTATTGACAGACAGAAGATACGTGTCGGAGCAAGTTGACAAGTGGTGGCAGCCATGCAGGGATGAGTTAATTTTTTGAGCAAGAGCTGTCAAAAAGCCGAACAGATGTCAAAAAGGAGAGCAAAAATAAGAGAGCTAGCACCAGCTATCTATGCCAGCACTAGCTTGGGACAGTTCTATAAATAGGGGCTTACTTATGGTTAAGAAAAGCAGGAAAAAAGAGAAAAAAAGGATGAAGAAGAAAAAAGGAAAAATACTGCGATTTTCAGAAGGAAGATGGTTTAGTATGCCCCTAGACGTAGAAGAATCCAGCTCTCGATTCAGCAGTCATTTAGCTGAATCGAGCGTCTACCCTGATACGAGTCTTTTACCCCGTATGACTTTGCGAGCACAGGTTGAAGCCCGTTCCGGACTCAAGATGCTCGGCAGTGTCATGGTTGCCACTCCACATTACTCACTGCTTATGCAGTAATAAGCCATGAGTCCCCTATGCATCCCCAAAATCTCCTCTGAAGGGGAGGGATGTCATAGTGTCCGCCCAAAATAAGATGCCGATGCTGATGCTCAGGCATCTACTGGAGGGGACAGAATGGTGCGAGCTGAAAGTTTTGCTCGCACCCATCTTAGGCGAGCAGGAATGCGCGCCACATGCTCATGCCCGCGGCCGCCCACATAACCATAATTTGTCCAGGAGGGACAAAAGCTTATGCTGCTGCTGCCTGAGCATGTAACAAAAGAAAAAAGGGTAGACAGCCTGATGTGCCATCCTTGTCAACATCAATTCCACGGGCAAGGTGAGGCCAGTTCGTGTCTACTCAAGACAAGGTTTAGATTCAAAACCCTGGTCTGATAACAATAATTGTGTAATAGATAGTCTTCTTCAGCTATGAATGATGTAATAGAATACAAAGTGTTGTAAAAAAAAAAAAAGATATATGTACTTTTGTTCGCTAAAGATTTTCTAGTTCAGGCCTATTTGAGGTCGCACCTAAGCCGGACGACCCGAACAAAGATTTAACGAGCCCAGTCTATGTTCACCGATTTAACGAGTTAGATTTCGATTCATGACAAAGATAGCGAGTAATGGGTACGCTAGCAATAAGATAAGACGCGACTAGTACTTACAGATACCCAGAAGACGAGGCGGGTGACGAACGCGGGTCGCAATTTAAATAAGACGGCCCGAGTAATGGGTGATCGCGACCTAAATAAGACGATCGCAAGACCAAGAAAGGGGGGGTTCATAAAGTAACCCATCTGGTCGCACCTAAATAAGACGATCAACCGATTGCAACGTCAATAAGACAATCAAAACCGAAAGAAGTCAGGAGCGGGCATAGGCAAACCCAATGTTCGAATTCGTTCAGAAGAAAAGGGGCAAAAACTGGAAAGCAATAAAGCGAACACAAAGCAACAAAGCAAATATCAAGCAACACAAGTATCAACATTCATCCTCAACAAACAGGTTAGAGGAAACAGTTCAATATGTAATCCATTCATTCAATAGAAAAAATGTTCGGACAAAAGAAAAAGTATCAACAAGAAACAGTGTTAAAGATATATTGTTCGAACTAAAAAGTGAAGAAGACAAAAAGTTACACAAGTTTTACAAAGGAAAAAGACATCAAGGTACACAGTCAAAATTGGGGGTAGACGGAAGAGAAATGTCGAACACATTATGTTCGGTCCCCTCAACAGCTTCAGAATGTCCAGGTATCAGATGCTCGCTGGGGGGTACAGTTTGCTCGGTTGCAGGAGGTTCTTGCTCGCCCTGTACCTGATTGATCCCAGATTCAGTGTGAAGATTTTGATCAGCAACCTCAGTAACAATAACGTCTGAGTTCTCCTCTTCATCCAGAATTGGATCGTCAATTTTGATCCCTTCAGGAAGAACGGAAAAGTCACACAGACCATTCAAATCCGACATTGGGAGGTTGCGATCTGGAGGGTTATCAACCAGGTACTGCTGAAAGCTGGATATGAGAGGGGCAATTTGCTCGCTGTTGAGTATGTGGCGAACAGATCGAACAGCATCGGCAAAAGCACAAATATACGAGAAGTTGGACATGGAATCAATATACTCGTCATCATGCAGCTTTGAATTTTCGAGGCCTAAACGGGTATTAGTTTCTTCAGCAATGATGAGCTGTTGGCCAAGTGCGTCCCTCTCGCTTTCCATTTTTTCAACACCAGCCCGGAGTTTACGAAGCTCAACATTCATTTCTTCTTGAGCCCTTCGTATATTGATCACCTCCTCCTGAGACTGATTCAGTGCCTCTCTTGTTTGACGAGCATCCTCTTGAGCTAGGCGAGCATTCTCTTGAAATTGGAGAGCATCCTCCCGAGTCGTTGGCGCCAACAAACATCTTAAAACAGTTTGCTCCTGAGCCAATTTCAGTTCATCCTGGACCCTGTTCAGCTCGACCACTTTATCTTCAAAGTTCCTAATCAAAGCCAAATAATTGGCTTGGATGTTAGCGGATTGAGCATAAGCTTTCTCCAGAGCGACCAAAGATTGACCCTGAAGCACCAGCCCCAAACGCATAGTTTCCAAGGGGGTGGGACCCGTAGTAGACTCCTCCGGATCAGTAGTCCACGCTTTCGAGCGAGTCCGGCAAGCTTTTTGAACATGCTCAAGACGCTGGAACTTTGCGAACACTCGGCGAGCAAAAAGTAATTCTTTTAGGTTGGGCATTAGGCGCATAACCCGCTCAACCTACAAAGATATACATATTTGACCAAGTGAGTATAGAGATATCGACCCGTAAAACCAAAGCAAAGAACAGGCGAGCAAAATGTACTGCCCACGCCGAGTTGGATCCCATCGGAATGATTTATCTTGGAGATCGCGCTTCGGTCTAACGGAGTCCATGATCGGGTCCAAATTTGGAGGGGAGAAGGCGTGCCAACTTCCATTTCGACAATCTGCGAAATGGGACCAACAAGCGGCCGCTCTTTGATCGCCTCGACGGTAGGGGTCCGAGTCAACTGCGACGATCGGGCTTGTCCGAGTTTGCTCGTCGGCCCTGTTCGCTCTCGGACCTGCCCCGCTCGGGCCTGTTAAGCAGCCCTGTTCGCCGATCTCCACCCTTGGTCTTTTCGGTGGTGGAGTTTGTCTGTTGACCCCATGCTCGGCCGAGCAGGGAGCCCCTCGTGCTTTCGACTTGATTCTCCGGGACGGATGAGGTCGTTTGGCCCCGCTTCGCCTCCCTGCACATTCATTGAGCTTCTCGCTCGGCTGAATCAGCAAGTTCTGTGGTCTTTTTTCTTGAGCCATCTCGGTGTGTTCGGATGTACTCCGGTGATGGTCACAACCGGAAAAGCTATAAATAAAATGAAATCAGAATCAATGGGTAACAGCGAATAAAAAGACACAAGACTTATACAAAAACAAAAGATAATCCTTACCGGAAGGATCAACAGCAACAAGATGATGAGGAGGCACGAACAAACCTCCTTTCTTTCTCTCATTCGCCCGGTGTTCAAAGTTATCACAGATCTTTCGATCGGATTCCAGATCAATCGCCACTTATTTCTTTGAAAGTAGCGTCGTTTGTCTCCTTATCCGTCGCAATTTAGAATCCCGAAATAAAAAGTGAGTTAAAATCAGTTCAAATTGAAGAATGAAAGATACAAAATCACTTACTTCGGTACACTCCGAAGTCAGTAGGGATGTCCAAGCGAGCATTTGGCTCGCTTCCAGAGGCCGGGCTTTTCCAATCGCCCCCTACGAACCAGAACTTCTCTTTCCAGTCACTGATTTTGTTCGGCACATCCTCGATAATTTTGCACTTGGCGTTAGCTTGCATAAACAACCATCCGTGTTCGCCCCTCGGACGAGTCAAGTGTACTAACCGAGCAAGTTCAGCTGCCGAAGGATAATACCTTGGCTTCATTTTGCCGAACAAAGTCAAAAAACTCATAATCATATGCCATCCGTTCGGTTTAAGCTGCGTAATGGTGATATTCCCTCCATGAGCAAAGCGGGTGATTGCCGGATGGAGAGGAAATCGAAAAGCCAGCCTCCATGGTGTCCAAATTCATCTGCGACACAACCCTCGGGGGTTGGTCAGCCCATTCATCGAGGACCGGTGCGAAAAAAAGACATCCTTAGGGGTTTCATAAATTCTATGCAAATTTGAGCGAGCATATCTACATCAACTATGCTCATTATTTTGCTCATTGGGTACTCGTTCTCTACACTAATCCTATGAGGTTGTTCAGCAAACCAAAATTATAACGAGCATTGTACTCGCTATATATGTTGATTGTGAGGGACACCAACAGTATACCAAGTTAATTTTGCCCACCATCTACACCTATGTTCGATTAAATTTAAATTCTGATTCTTTAAAATTCCCCCCTCACAAAAAAAAGATATCATTTCTATCTACATCAACATTATCAATAGCCCTAGACCTAGTTTGAATTTGGGGCTAAGAATTATAATCGAGAATCGTCCGAATTTAATCATTACGGGACAAACCCTATCCGACTTCGTTTGGGCTTTATCGAGTCGAGAAGAAAGAACGGTAAATGGTTTTAAATTGCCAACGAAATCTGAATTCGAGGCATTTGCCTCCGATGTACTTACATTATTACGGGGATTCTACTAATAGGGGAAAGGCGAAGGGAACTATAATGGTCGGATTGAACAGAGGAATTGACAAGAGGCCATAATTACAAAATAGAAGAAGAATGCAATGTTACTGAATGAATTTCTTCACGGAACAATAAAGCTTCTTCACCGAAACTTTTTCGGACGGCGGAAGACAAAGAAAAAGAGTAGAGGAGAAAAGAGAAAAAGTTTAAGGCGGAGAAATATGGTTTATATAGACATCGGGTACAAATTCAAAGATCCAGCGGAATTCGAAGCGATGCCAAACATGGCCCAATCAGATTTTAACAGCCGGGCCCCACGTAGAATACAAAGCGACTCGACTGGGGGGTATTGTTGTGTTCGATATAATAAATCAGGATTAATCGAACATCAAAGAGCGACACGTGTAATATTCGAATATAATAATCATGCCCGGTGGATGAATTACTTTTTGTTCGCCAACCGATCAGAATTGCTCGGCCAGCCTACCGAACAAACGTATCCACTACTCAGATCGGAAAGAAGGAGTTAAAAGAGCCAGGTCAGTATGTTCAAACTCAGATCTCCTGAAGAACTCAGACATCCTAAAGGGTCAGAGTGCTCGACGCTCAAATATCCCGAAGACCCGAATATCCTGAGGAATCAGTGTGCTCGAGGAGGACAATTTTTTAATATAAAACTGACAATAAAGCTGACATGATTAAAGGGGCGAACAAAAAGTCCAACCGCAAAAGATTAATTTGGACGATCAAAAGAGCGTCCTACAGACGAAGCTAGTACAAAGATCGATCTAGAAGATGAAGTCAAAAACGTGGCAACACCACCGGAGTTCTTGCATGATCCAAAGACTCCAGCACATGCTATACCAATCCAGCACATGCTATACCAATCCAGCTCATGCTTACCGGAGTGCTTTAAAAGAAAGGAAAAAGAAGAAGAAAAGGGTTCAGAAAATGATCCCAGAAAAGTAACCTACAAAAATCCCTAGAGAAGTGAGGAACCAAAAAATTAGAGTGTTCATTCACATAATCGAGAAACCCTAGAACTCATTTGCTAACCTGCATCGATTCATCTTCATAAGATGTATCTAGAACTGTATGTGAAAAGCTCGTAATACTACATCTTGGCTTGGTATGCCCCCAGAGTAGTCATTTCTTGACGAACTGGGTCAACAAATTCATCTTGTTTATTATTTATTTAACACGTATATGTTTTGTTTGCGAGTTGTAATTAAATTAGCCACATAATATTCATCAACCAAAACGACTCGCGACAAATGTGAAACAAAATTTCTTTATCAAGAAAACCTACACGTTTATATTATTATTATGCCTCAAGTTTGATTAATTAAATTTAAATATTAATATTACAAGTCAATTGATAAATTAGTTATTTTTAAAAAGCAATAAAACATAAAAAATATTAAAAAATAGACATAAATCATTTAAACGGTTGAACCGCCGGTTAAACCGCTCCGACCTGTTGAACCACTGATCGGTGGTTTGTCCGGTTCGATCACCGGTTCGGTTATGAAAACACTGATATATACTAATTCGTATACCCGCGTATTACGCGGGGTTGAAATGTTGAAATAATTTTGGTGTTATAATTTTTTTTCTTTTAATGTGTTCATTTATTTATTATGAAAGATTTCACAATTTAAAAAGGTGAATTAATTTTTTATATTTTTATAAATATAAAAAGATTTGATTTAATTAGATGAAAATTTTAATTTAAATAACTTTTAATGAGAGTGCACGATTTTAAAATGAAATAATTTGGTTGAATTGGGCTTTACGCGGAGTGATGTGGTTCCGCCACATAAGCTGAATTAGGTTTACAAATATATAGTATTAAGATTTTTTTTTCGATTTTTTCAAATCATAGACCACTTTATCATTAAAAATGTGTTAATTATGTAAAAAGAAAAGTTTCTTATTTAATATATATTGAGACAGAACATTATTATTTTGTATTCAATAAAAGCACATCAGGAATTTTACATTAATATCTAAAATTTCAAATACAATAAACTAATGTACTAACGACAAAGTTATGTATGTACCAAATGCATCATTCGATATTAATTTTTTTTTTAAAGTTTAAGTTGTATCACGAAAATGCGCAAATTATTTTACTGAAAAATGCAAATATTACTATGAAAATAATTTGCAAGATTCAATAAACAATTTATATTTTTTTCAATGCACTTGAATAGCCCAATGCATTATAAAATAGATTTAATTTTTATTAATATAGGTGAAAAAAAAATAAAAATAGACTATTTTTATTGAACGGAGAAAATATATTATTTTCCAAGAAGAGGTGGGGACACTGTACATTCTTCAAACATTTTAACTCAACATATATGCACTTCTTTACAAAGTTGGATATCATCAAGTTTTTTGTGACACGCCTATATCAAGCCTAATACCAGTATATATATCATATAATTTATAATGATATTATATACACTAGTTAACAAAATATTACTATAATTTATTATACTATCAATACCATTAACTTTTAATTTATTTGTAAATTCGGATGGTTGTTGCCTCGAAATTCTAATATTCTTAATTTTTAATAATTCTCATTTAATACACTAATTAGTTTGTTTGTAAGATTGTTGACTCAAAATTCCAATAGTTGGTTCGTAAGTGTTTGATGTGGTCGATAATTTCAACTATCAAACACTTACCAAGCAAAACTTAAAAAACACGCACTAAATTAGACGATTACAAAATTCACGACGAACTCTCCTTTTAAAGGACACGTGTAAAGTTCGTTCAAAAAAAAAAAAACAACAATATTTTGATAAGATAATAAGACGATTTTATTTTGTATTTTATCACATAATTGAATTTCCATTTCATGAATTAAAATAGTAATTCTTTTTAACCCTCTAGCTTTTCCTTCTTCATGTAAATTATTTTTGTTATAAGCTCTTAAAACCTTTTTTGAGCTAAAAAAATAAATAAAAAATCCCTTTTTTCCGAATGCAGTTATATACCGAATTCTTCAATTCAGATATTATAGTATCATTTGTGTTTAATTCATTGGGAGACAAGATAATATGGCAGTTAATAAATAAATATGCTTTCCAAATTTGCAATAAAAATAATTCGCCGGTAAAAACAAAAGCCCTACAAAACACACATACCACTATTTAATATTTATTCCCTTTTTCAACAAAAATAAAATGTAATGTTTATTCCATTTTAATCTCTCTCTCTCTTTACCCACTCCAAATCTCACTATGTAAAAAAAAAAAGCACCAACACTGTAGCTCGCTACATTTTTCACCCTGTTTCAATTAGCAAAAATTAAAAAAAGAAACGCCAAATTGGAGGTAGTGTTCCATCGTTTTCTGGAGAAGGGCTCGTGAAGTTCATGTGCAGACATGGAGAAAGAGATCTGGGCCAGATGATAGAGAGAGAGAAAGAGAGAAAGTTGCAACTTTTAATGATTGTAACGGGTCGCCTGCTTACCAAAGCAGTTGTGTAGTTGCTCATAACTACAAGATTCAGGTGAATCAACTTCCCTTTTCACCTCTTGTCATTATAGATTTCATGCTTCCAAGTTCCAGCTACTAAATTCTTGGCCATTTTTGGTTCTTCTGCCACCTGTTTGATAAAATGCCTGACCCATGAAGCTTGTGAGGAGTAAGAGCCTTTTGATTGAAAAAATGGGAGTTTTCTTGCTCGAATTGCATGCAGTGGTGTTTGAAGTAATGGCGGTTGTTTGAGATTTTTTTTTTTTTTTTTTGAGCTGTAATTAGTGTGGGTTTTTGTTTTTGTTCTTATTCTGTGTTCTTTCTGATTCCCAAATGGCGATTTCTTAGGATTTTCGGGGATTTGAATTTGTGGTGGGTTTGAATGAAGGCATTTTAATTGGGAAAAAGAAAAAAAAAAGTGATTTGTTAATGTTGATACGGTAGACCTAGAATCTTTGATTGGTTGAGCTTGTGCAAAATTATTGCATGAAACAGAGTTTGTTGCATCTCTGATGTCACGCAGTAGAAGATTTTGGAGTCTTATAAATGATGATTCATATGTTTTGTACGATTTGTAAATTGAATTTCATGTCATTTTGGGGGTTAATTCATCAACGAATATAGCTTTTTTAATTTTAACAAGAAAGAGAGAGAAAAAAAGGGTCCTCCCTATTGGCTAGTGGTGATTTGGTAGAGATAGAGTCTTTATTTTCTTGAGCTTATGAAGAATTTCTGCCTAAAATAGAGTGTGCTGTATCTTTGATATCCTTCCCACGCAGAAAATCTTGGATCTTTTATTGTTGAAATCCCGCTCAGTGAGTGTTTGCTGATGTATTGGCCTAATTTAAGAATATATCCGGTCGATCGATTTATGTTGTGATCATGACCAGGGCTGTTCGAGATCGAATACTTAAAGATGTGAATGGAAATATTAGTGATCATTTACGAAACCACATTCATTTGACGAATTGCATTCATCTGAAGAACCACATTCACAAAAGCAGTCCCATCATGGCTGATCGAACTCTCATGAGGGAGCTTGTTGCTCTCCAGAGATCAAGGTCTTTAAGGGATCCTACAGCGTGCCCACCTTCATGGCATTCTCCATCTGGGGTTGACCTTCATGGCATTCTTCATCTGGGGTTGATCTTCTCAGAAGAGGGGAAGACGAGTTGATCAACGGAAGACGATCTGTTGGCATCGAGCAAGGAAGGATGTCAGTAAGCTCCCGTTTGAGTAGACGAGGCAAGAGAACCGAGTCAAGTGAAAGATTTCCTGATGTTCGTCAGAATGTTGAGCATCCACAAGATGGGGATAATTTGGTTGCCGCCCGTGTTTCTGGAAACTCTGGATCCAGAGATGGGACGAGAGAAAGCTACAGACAGGATCGACAGCTTAGGACCCTCTCCGACCAGTTAAATGATCGTGTTCCTGCTGAAAGTGATGATGCAGCTTCGTCTCATAATCATGGAAACGGAAGGCAGAGTCAGATGGAAAGAATTGTTGAAGAAGCAGGAATAAACATTCGCCACCGGAGTAGTCTTAATAGGGGTAAAAGGCGAAGATTTCGAGGTGCAAGAAGAAGTCGGGCTTCTGTAGCTACCCGAGATGCTGAGGCACAAAATGAAATGTCGGTGGCTTCTAATTCATTTGGTCAAGGTGGGAAATATCCCATGGAGGAGGGAGAGCAAGAGAACTATGGTCATAATGTAAGCGGGGTTCCTAGAAATGGCTGTGGTATTCCTTGGAATTGGTCAAGGATTCATCACAGAGGGAAGTCGTTTCTTGATTTAGCTGGAAGAAGTCTTTCTTGTGGTTTGTCTGACCCTAGGTTAAGGAAAGATGATCTGAATTCTCGGGGAATGGATATGGCTGACATGCGTGTGATGTCATCAAGTTCGTCTACTAAATCTGACGGAGAAGCATTACCTCTTCTACTTGATGCTTCTAGCGAGGACCGTGCTGCTTGGTTGCATGATTATTCGGGAGAACTAGGGGTTTATGCTGGCAATTTGCTGAAGCAAGAAACCGATTCTGATCTTGCATCAGAAGGTAGATCTGGTGGCTAGCAATTTGGAAAGGGTAAGTATCGCAATGAAAGGCATCAAAGTCTCACTCAAAAATACATGCCAAGAACATTCAGAGATTTGGTGGGCCAGAGCTTGGTGGTACAAGCTCTCTCAAACGCTATTATTAAAAGGAAAATTGGGTTGCTCTATTTGTTCTACGGGCCTCATGGAACGGGTAAAACTTCGTGTGCTCGTATCTTTGCTGGAGCTTTGAATTGCCAGTCTATGGACGAAAGAAAGCCTTGTGGATATTGCAACTCTTGCAAAGGAAAGGCCCGAAATGTAACAGAAATAGGCCCGGTTAGTAACATTTACTCTGAAAGCATCCTTAGACTTCTTGACAGTATCATCACTTCTTCACAGCACCAATCTCATTATAGAGTGTTCATATTTGTTAATGTGATAGTGTGTCTTCTGAATGTTGGAGTGCCATATTGAAGTTTATCGATCGAGCCCCTAGGCGTATCGTTTTTGTCCTCGTTTGCTCAAGTCTTGATGCATTACCCCATGCGATAATAACCAGGTGTCAGAAATTCTTTTTCCCAAAGTTAAAGGATGCAGACATAATATACACGTTGCAGTGGATATCGAGCAAAGAAGATGTTGAAATAGATAAGGATACTTTAAAGCTTATTGCAACAAAGTCAGATGGATCTCTGAGAGATGCTGAAATGACTTTGGAGCAATTGAGTTTACTTGGGAAGAGAGTTTCTGTGGGCCTGGTACAGGAACTGGTACGTTTATCGCTATTTGACTTAATACAACCTCAATAATGTCTGTTACATTGCATCATATTTTCTGTGTGTGACCATCATGCATAACTTAGAGCCTGTCTACCCCAATTATTTGGGATTAAAGGCTCGGTCTTTTGTTTTGTTTGTTTACACAAATAGAGCCCATTTGGTTAAGCTTATTTTAAACATCTTATAAGCTCTAACATCTTATTAAGTTGTTTCAAGAGTCTATAAGATGTTAATTTTTAAGTAGCTTTTAAATTGTTAAAGTGTTTGCCTATTAAACTTAAAAGTTCATTGATAATTTGAGAGAAATGTTTTTTTTTTAATTATAATTTTAATTTAAAATAATTAATTTGGAGAGTGGTGGTGGGGGTGGGTGGGTATGGGTGTTGTATTTTTTGTTTTTTAATTTTATTTTAAATTCTACAGTATTATTTAAGTATACAGTAATAGATTTCAGAAAAATAAGTTGGGGTATTGGTACTTCTTTTTGGGAGCTTATAAACTCTTAATTTTTTTTTTACCACACATTTTGAGAGTTTTTCTTCAGCTCCTAAACATCTTATCAGCTATTTTAAGGAGCTAATAAGCTCAATAAACGGGCGGTTAGACTATCAGGTTACCATAATCCATTGGAATAAGACGCATTAAATAGTCACACACTTTGTTATTGTTTTACAGGTTGGGCTTGTTTCAGATGAGAAGCTCGTAGACCTGCTTGATTTAGCATTATCTGCTGACACTGTCAACACAGTGAAGAATCTGAGAGATATCATGGAATCTGGTGTTGAGCCATTGGCACTAATGTCACAGCTTGCAACGGTCATAACTGATATTCTTGCTGGAAGCTACGATTTCACGAGAGAACGCCCTAGAAGGAAGTTTTTTCGGCGGCGGGAATGTAATACTTTTGTGCAATATATATCTGATCTTATCATGTTATAACTTCATTGGTATTTGGCAAATGCTGAATTTTGGTTTCTTACACATTTCTGATAATTTAGGGAAAATAGTCTCATAACTTCCACTTTTCAACCTTCTGGTTCTGTAACCGGCAGTAGGAGCTCAAACATCTGGTTGACTCTGACATGGCAGACTCTGATTTGTCCATGTGGCAATGTCTGATTGGTCAACCAAATGTCTCACCTCTTACAGCCGGTCACCAGCCAAAATGTTGAAAAATTGAGAGTTACAGAACAATTTTCAATTCATGAAAGTCAACAAGACTGAAAAAAATTATTTTCCCGATAATTTATTTTCCCTTCTCGTGCCTTTAATGTGAAAAATATCTTGCCGACAGTATCCAAAGAAGATATGGAAAAACTGCGTCAAGCGCTGAAGACATTATCCGAAGCGGAGAAGCAGCTGAGGGTTTCGAACGACAAGATAACTTGGTTAACCGCTGCTTTGCTGCAATTAGCTCCCGATCAACATTACATGCTACCCAGTTCATCTGGAGATACTAGTTCTAATCATAGTCCTTTAGCTTTGAACAATGCTTCTATAAGAGAAAGGCCCAGAAAAAGCAATGCTGAAATGGTTAATCTTCAAGCTGGAAGTTCTGGAAATGTTCGTAAGCTGAAGGGTATGGATGGAAATGATCATGACGGAGGTGGGATGAGTTCTCAAATGTTGCAGATTACTCCAAACGATAAAAGTCAAATAAATAAGGATCGGTTAGAAAGTATACCTCGTGAAGAAATTTGGTTGGCTGTGCTTCGGAAGATCCTGATTAATAGCATAAGAGAGTTCATGTATCAGGAAGGAAAGCTGATCTCGATCAATTATGGTGCAGGTACCGTTAATGTGCAGTACAACCATGTATACTAAACAGTATTACTTCGTATGCTAAACAGTATTTACCGAGTTCACCATAAAACTTCCGTGGACCAGGTTCATATTTTTTGTCTAAAAGGGAATATCACATGGAAGATAAGGGATGGATACTAGGCAATATGAGTTTTTGGTATACCATTGCAATATGATTTGTTCTCGGACTTTCATCTTCCTTAACTAGTTTTAATTTACTTAAATGCTTCTTCGATTGCTTTGTATATCACTCTTCCATTTTTTTTAGGTACTGACACAAAGGTTGGTTGTGGACTCATTCCATGAAATTCACCCCACATCTTGCATCTAAAGACTTTACATATTTGAACTCCATTCATTTGTATTTGTGGGTGCAGAATTTCTGATACGGAACTACTCGTTGTTTCTAAAATTACCACTAATAGCTGTTTTACATAGAGTTTATATGTACAAAAAAGGAACTCTTTGCATGCTAAATCTAGGTCTAAAAATGCACCTTGCTGTATAACATACTATAAAACCTCAACATCAATTTGCATGAAAATGTTTTTAATATTTTTGCCAATAACTAGGGTTTATATGTAAAAAGATATATTGCCACCTGTTTCTCCACATTACTTAATTTAATGAAAAATGACGATAGTTTCCTGTTTTTTCGCCTTTTCCTTTTTCGTTTGACTTGCATATATTAATAATGTCCTTTTTGCAGCTCCAACTGTGCAATTGCAGTTCAACTCACAGCTGACAAAATCTAAGGTGGAAAAATTTAGCTTGCACATCTTACAAGCATTCGAATCAGTTCTTAGATCCCAGGTGACAATAGAGATTCGATGTGAATCAAGAAAAGACTTTGGTGTGGGACCCATTCTGTTACCAGCAGCTCAGAATCCTTCTACCTCTGGTCCCACCAGAAATCGTGACGATATCGATAGACTCCAAATTAGAGAACCCTCAACTTCTGGAATGAATAGGAGAGAAATTGTTGAAATCGAAGCTTCTCCTAAAGTTAAGCACAAAGACGACAAGGTAGACTCTGACAGTGTAACTTCTACACAGAAGATATCTACTATGTTTGGTGAGAGAAATCAAAATCTTAGCATTGTTAAAAGCAAGGTTTCCCTCGCTCAGGTGATTCAGCACGCTGAGGGAAGTTCGCAACATGGTGGATGGTCGAGGCGCAAAGCTGTGTCGATTGCTGAAAAACTCGAACAAGAAAATCTGTACGTATTGCTTCCCTAGTTAAATAATCATTGCAAGTTAAATAGTTTTTTAAAGTCCCGTAAGTTATCTCTATTTCAGTTTCGATCCTGTCGAATTTTACTTGTAACTTTCAATTGTTCATCATTTAGTCCGATAATCGGATGTAGTAGGTGAAACATCTTGTTGATACTAACGTGGCAATGTTTGATTTGACCACGTGGCAGAGTCTAATTGGTCAATCGGATGTTTCACCCCTACCACCGATTACTGGACTAAAATGTCGAAACAATGAAGGTTACATGACTATTTTCAGTTCATGAAAATCGACAGGAGTGGAACCAACATACAAGTAACTTACACGACTAAAAAAATTATTTTCCCTTTATTTCTGTATATGATATTTAATAACTCATACGAATATACAAACGGCTTGATAAAGATCCATGATAATGTTATTGCTGGTATTCAGTTCTTTTTATGAAAAGACTCGATCAATTAACTCAAATATAATTTTAAGCACCTTATATGTTTTATTCTGCAGGAGACTGGAACCAAGTTCAAGAAGATTGCTGTGTTGGAACCCTCCTAAAGTAACTCGACGAAAGGTACAATTAGGAAAGAAAACAATCTTATTTATTATTGTTGTACATTTATGCTCGTTGAATATCTAAATAGTGTGTGCTTGGAGTCACTAAATATAATCCTTTTTTATGTTGGAATTGTGCGTAAGAAACTAATAATTTTTGGTCAGATGATAAAGAGTTGTAGCAAATTTGGATCTTTTAGTCAAAATTTTGTTAAATTCACATATAATAAGAGCAAATACCATATGTTAGCTTATAGTTCCTCTGTAATTCTCCCTAGAGAATTTGTTTCTTTTGTTCTTCGTCTAATAAGACTATTTAGGAGTCGTGAATAAGTAGCTTTAGATACATGTGTTATTGATAGAGCTATTTTGGGGAAATAATTAGCTGGCAAGATATTAGCTTATTAGAAGCTAAGAACTACAAGAGCCACAGTTAGTGATTTCATAATCGTTATTACACGATCTATTTCCAGATGAGGTACACTTACATGAGATGATCTCACGGTGAGACGGAGTATTAAAAAATTACACATAAATATAAAAATATTAAAAAATTTAAAAAATCAAATTAATATATATTTCAATTTCAGAAACATTAAATAAATAAAAATGAAAACAAAAATCACAAAATAAAAAAAATCGAAAAATCCCACCTCCCTCTCTGTTTCCCCATTCCCCTGCAAAATCTCCCCCATTTCCACACCAAAAAATGGAATCCACATCTCCAACCTCCAACAATCTAACCCCAACCGCCCCAACTCCAGAATCCTCCCAAAAGCCCTCTAAAAAAACCTTCGTAACATCACTAATGGCGGCCGCACACACACCTTCCTTCAAAGAGGACACCTACTTCGTATTCCACCTCAAACCCTCAGAGCGAAAAGCCCTAAAAGAGCTCAAAGACAAGCTCGTGTCCACCCACGGCCCCTATTCAATGTGGGGAATCCCACGTTTCCCCATTCCCCTGCAAAATCCCGTTTTGCTGAAATTCCTCCACGCTAGGGATTTTAGGGTTCACGATTCGCTGTCCATGCTTCTGAAATGCCTAATTTGGAGGAAGGAGTTCCGAGCCGACGTCGTTTTGGAAGAGGATTTAGGGTTTAAGGAGCTCGAAGGATCCTTGGCGTATATGCACGGATTTCACAAGGACGCGCATCATGTTTGTTATAATACCTATGGGGTGTTTGAAGATAGGGAGATGTATGAGAAATTTTTGGGAATTATGAGAAATTGAAGAAATTTTTGCGTTGGAGAGTGCAGGTTTTAGAGAGAGGGATTAAGCTTCTGCATTTTTTAATTTTGCGATTTTTGTTTTTTTTTTATTATTTAAAATTAAATCTGAAACTGAAATATATATTAATTTGATTTTTGAATTTTTTTTAATGTTTTTATACGTATGTGTAATTTTTTTTTCCTTTTTTAATAGGTAAAATATTGATTTGGCGGTCCACGTGTTAATTCCGGTGCCACTCAGCTTTTCCAGATCGAAATTAGGGGCGCGTGCAAAACACGCCCCAATAAACGACGTCCTTTTGACTAGTTTGACCGGTCTTCGGCGTCTTGGGACTAAATTGACACAAATTGAAAACATACGGGACTAAATTGAAACATGTGATATATACGGGATCATTTCAATAAAGGTCCAAAGTTATGGGACCAAATCGATTTAAATCCCCTTTAAAATGTGTAAATGTAACAATCAAGTCCGAATAAGTCAAATTGGGTCGAAATGTCTCGTGAGTTGCACGATTGTCCTACATTTACAGATTTAGGAACTTGTGAATGTAGGATACTATATTTTCAGCCCGTAAATTTATAGTTTTTGAAAACATAGTGTCTCAAAAAGTCTAGAGCAAAGTGATAAATGTAAAAGTTGCTCGAAATAAATATTCTATATTAGCTTAATTAATATGTACTTAAATTAATGAAATAACTAATAATGTTAAAAAATATACGGTCAGTTGACTTGCATGGACCTCGTTCTTATTCCAAATATAGAGCAAGGATTACTCTGGACCATATGATTTTTTTAATCAATTATATAATTTCCATAAAAAAGACAATAAAGAACTCAGCTTCTTCTCCTATGATGTGAAATATTTTGGAGACGACTTCGGAGTTTCCTCTAATTTCAAAGTTGTACAACTATGATCTTATTTTGATGTGCTTGTTACGTTGTCATCAAAATAGAACAACCGCTTCCTCACTAATTGAATGGTAATTACATTTTTTTTTTAATAATTCGATGTCCTACTTAAAGACCGATTAATTTGGCCATTCGAGGGACCAGAATCCACCAGTAGTTATATAGTATCTAATAACTTTTCATAAGAGTATTATCTAGCCTAAACTCCATAATCAAATTACTGGTGCACTACCAAGAGATATATGGAGCAATATGTCTTCCTTGCAGTCTTTAAATCTATGGAGCAATAAACTCATGAGTGGGGAACTCTCAGGAGATATTGGAAGTCTTGCAATGCTAAATTACTTGGATCTCTCGGAAAACAACTTCACAGGTCCGTTTCTCTGTATTAAAAAAACTGTTTGTTTGTGGAGAAATTAATAGCTGACTCAATTGTTTGAATTCCTACATCTATCAAGAATTGAATCATCTTCTTTCGAATTAATCTTGAGAAAAAAAGTTTTTGGTCAAAAAAACATTAACTTTTCAATTTTGGTCGCATAACTATCTTGATTGTCCAATTTTTGTCCCATTTTTGCCCAAAAACATAAAATTTTTGTCTTTTTTTCATCATGCCGGTTAAAATTGAGGTTTTCGGAGCTCGTAATTGACGTGGACGTTAAAAATTCATTTTTTCCACACTTGGGAGAAATTTTCTTGTTCTTTCTAATTTTTTAGAAAAATGAACTTTTCTTTTAACCATCAGTGTCCACATCAGATACGAGCTCGAAAACTCGCATTTCTAACAGATATGTGACTTGCGCATGACTAAAAATGATATAATTTTCTATCTTTCGATAAAAATGGGACCAGAATTGGACAATCGAGATAGTTAGGGGACCAAAATTGGATAATTAAATTTTTTGGGACAAAAATAAATTACAGGAAAGTTATGAGACCAAATAACTTTTTTTCTCATTAATCTTTAAGGCTCCATTTGGATGGATGAATTTGGAAATCCATGGATTTCATATAAATTATACTCTCCAATGGATTTACAAATACTTAGATGAGAGTTTAGGAAAGAGAGTGAAGGGGGAGAGGGGGGAGGGGTAGAGATGAGGGGATTTCACAAATGACTAGGTTTTGATGAGGATTTGAAATTCCTCCATTTTAAACTAGCTTCTCAAATCTAAGTATTTATAAATCCATTGGAGATTGATAATTTGTGTGTGAAATCCATGGATTTCAAATTCGTCCATCCAAATGGAGCCTAAAGTACCAATATACCTGATGACATATATGATTTATTATGCAGGTGCCATACCACAGGAAATTGGAAATCTTACAATGCTAGAATTTCTAGATCTCACGGAAAATGGCTTCACAGGTTCTTCTTCTTCGTCCTCCTCCTCCTCCTCCTCCTTAGGAATTAATTAGATGCTAGTTGATCATTTTGTAATCATGGCAGGTGTTATACCAAGTGAAATTGGCAGACTTCACCAACTTGAGGCACTTAGATTACGCTATAATGCTTTCACCGGTTCAATTCCACCCGAGATCTTTAACATCTCAACTCTTCAATATCTTCAACTTGCTTTCAATGATTTATCTGGCACTCTTCCAGCCCATCTTTGCACCGGCTCACCCATTCTTTAATGGATTACACTTGAAAATAACTCTATTACTGGAGAAATACCCCAATCAATATCTAACTGTGCTTATCTCAGAACTCTTGATCTCGCTTTCAACAGATTAACGGGTGTTTTACCTCACTCTCTGGCCAACCTAACTATGTTTGAATTCCTAAGCCTTTCAAGCAATAATCTAAGAATTGAGTCACCTTCTCCAAACTGAGCTTCATCACTTCCTTAACAAATTGCACATCTTTAAAGTATTTGGTGATTAATAATAATCCTCTAGACGGTATCATTTCACCTTCCATTGGGAATTTTTCTTCCACTCTCCAAATATTCTCTGCCTCCAATTGCAAAATTAAGGGCAGCATTCCTGATGACATCTGCAATTTATGGAACTTGAAGGCAATTGATCTAAGCAATAATGAGTTGTCTGGTATTATTCCACCTACTATCAAATATTTAAATAAGATTCAAGGATTAGATTTACATAACAACAATTTGGAAGGCCCCATTCCAGATGGTCTGTGTGACCCACACAACCTGTATAAAATTCATTTAGGACATAACCAACTTTCTGGTCCCATTCCTGAATGTATAGGGAATCTCATATCTTTAGGATATCTTTCCATTTTGTCCCGTTGTTTCCAGTCATAAATCAAAAAGGAAAAAGGCTGCATTTTCTCTATTTGTTCTTTTCGGGGTTGTTGCGCTTGTCATTTTGTAACTTTGATGTTTATATGTGTAAGATGCAAAAGAAAAGTTAAAACGACAAATGAAATTGTTGAATTGGGGTCTGCAATGCCACAAAGAATCTCCTATTATGAAATCTTGTGGGCAACAAAACAGTTCAATGAGAGCAATTTACTAGGTGTTGGGAGTTATGGTTCAGTTTATAGAGGAACCCTTAGAGATGGAAATGTGATCGCTGTGGAGGTGTTTAGCGAGCACTCTGAAGTTGTTTTCAAGAGCTTTGATGTCGAATGTGAAGTATTACGTAACATCCACCACAGGAATCTTACCAAAGTCATCAGCAGTTGCTCTAACGAAGATTTCAAGGCTTTAGTACGTACTGGAGTACATGCCCACGCAAACCTTGAGAAATGGTTATATTCTCATAATTATTTCTTGGATGTGAGGCAAAGATTGGACATAATGATCGATGTAGCATCTGCATTGGAATATCTTCACCATGGTTGTTCAACACCCATTGTTCACTGCGACTTGAAGCCTAGTAATGTGTTGTTAGATGAGGAGATGATTGCCCATGTTAGTGATTTTGGGATATCTAAACTTCTAGGAGACGAGGAGAGCATGGTGCTAACCAACACCCTCGCCACACTCGGGTACATCGCTTCAGGTGAACATTTATTCTAATTTCATATATCATATTAAATTTCAGGTCAATTTAATCACATATTTTATTGATGTATTGCAATTCTCACTCTTACAGAGTACGGTTTGGAAGGGCTAGTTTCAACAAGATGTGATGTATATAGTTATGGTGTGATACTGATGGAAACCTTTACAAGAAAAAGGCCAAGTGATGATATGTTCGGTGGAGATTTGACTTTGATGTGTTGGGTTGCAAACTTGCTTCCACATTCACCTAATCGAGCTGTAGATCCAAACTTATTCATGAATATTGATGATGAAAACGGCGACAAGATTTTGCAGTGCGTATCATCCATATTAGTGTTGGCCTTGAAGTGCTCAACAGAATCCCTTGGAGAGAGGATAAACATAAAAGAAGCTCTAGCCGAGCTACAGAAAATCAAACGTCGATTCTTCAGTAACACTTAAAATACAATGGTAAGACCTTGCAATCTCTGTATTCTACTAAGCACGGGATCACAATGTAACTACATCATATAATGTTGATATTTATGTATTGCCTTCTTTTCAGAATTGCACGCCTTAATCATATTTAAACTCTTACTTTTGAAAGAATACAACTAAAGAATTGATTATTGTATAATTTAGTTTGTTAAGCACACAAGAAATAATTTGTTTAGTGAAATATTTCTGTTGAGTTCTGATTTTGTCAATTCAATTATTTATTTTGCTTTCCTTTAATTTTAATTTTATTTCCTTTATTTGTCTTTCTTAGATTTTTGTCTAACTAAGTGTTGCAGCTATGTAATACAGGTGTGAGAAACGGAAAGGCGTGGTCTTGGAAGCTGGAATTCTGGAGCTATTGTTGAAGTCTATGTATGATGATGGTCCAAGTACTATATATATATTTTAGATTTACCGTCCCTGATTTACCGTCCTTAATTTAGGGACGGTTTTGCCGTCCCTGATTTACCGTCCCTAATTTGGGGACGGTTTTACCGGCCTAAATATCGACACCTTTCCGGACGATAAATACCTACGATTTTTTGACCCGAAACGGGGTGGATTCGGGTCGTTTTGAGACGATTACGACCGTCCCAAATTCGTCCCTGATTTGGGACGGTTATGGCCGTCCAAAAACCGTCCCTGATTTGGGACGGTTTCGATGATTTGGGACGGTTTTGATTTGAGACGACTGTTTTAAAGACGGAAACGCAGATTTTGTAGTGTGTTGAGGTGTTCTCTATATATGTACTTTAAATTTAATATCCAGAATTGGTACACGTGACTTAAATTAAATTCAATTTTAATTTTGTATATTTTTATTTTTGTTTTTTTGTTATTAGTTTTGATCTTTTTGGATCAAACTGAAAAAAAAAATTAAATATACAAAATTAAAATTAAACAGAAAATGAATCAAAATTGAAAAAGCAAAATATATATTATCAAAATTTTATTCTTATATGTTTTTACTTTTTTTCAATTTGATTCAAAATGACCAAAATAGACACGTACAAATTTATAGCTATAGAACAAAAATTGAACATGGCCCAAGTTAATTGACAGTTCTTGATATTAATTCTCTACTTTAAGTACCTTTTTTTAAAAAAAAAATTATGTCATGTCCTGTTATAATGAAAAATATGTAATTCAGCAACTCTAAGCAATTTAATTAACGTGATAATTGTGGATTCAGACAAAAAAAATACATGAAAAGAATATCTTCTAGTGATGGAGTTGGTATTAGGTATGCATAGATTGATAGATCACTTGATGGAAAACAGGTGAATAAATATTCGATGGAGGAATATCATATCTGCATTTTGATGCCTAAGCAATATATATACATTTTAGATTCTTTTGAGGTGCTTTATATATATGTACTTTAAATTTAATATATATATGACATGTTCGGTTGAGATTTGAGCTTGAAGAGTTGGGTTGAAAGCTTGCTTCAACAATCTTTGGATCAGGTTATAGATAGTTACTCATTAATCTGGGATTAAATCCTAAATTGGGGAAAAAAAGAGTTTGTATTAATTTGAGTTAATCCACTTGTTGATGCTAAATATGTGTGATACTTCCAGATTTTATCCATGTGATCAAAATAGAAATTCCTGAAGGTAAATTGTAGAAGTGGTCCCATGTTAATTTGCCATTATGAAAATGGTCATTTTTTAATAAAAATGGTCCCATAGGATTTTAATTATGTAAAAACAAATGAATTTTTTGGATCAAATTTATTTTTTGACAATTCTCTTGAGATAAAAACGGTTAAATAAAAATAAAATTGAACCATTTCTGTAATAAAAATGTGGGATTAAAACTGCAATTAAAATATTCACATGGAATCACATCTGGAATTTAACGAATTCCTAAGTTGACGCGGGTTGTAAATCATCATCATAATCTAATAAGATAGTGATGGAAGTAATTTATGGTTTGATATTAATTAGTGAGTATATATTAAATAAATTTAAGAAAATGACAGGTTTGAGACTTTAGTGGAGATGTGAAATACCGTCAACAATGAGGTGCCATTAATTTCAATTGTTTGCTGTGGAAATAATATAGAGAAAGACTCGGAGTCTCCGCTTGTTACAAACTTTTCTTCGTAATTTAATAAGTCTTAAGTCAATACAATATGTATGGAAACTATATTGATTGGAAATGAAAAATTATAATTGTCCTAACTGCACAAAAACACAAGTGGATTCTTGACATACCAAAATCAGATGAGCAAACTGACGGGTCAAAAATGCGGGACCCGTCAGATCACCTTGCAAGAGATGTCGTCGCTGAAAATGGTGGAGGACAAACCCGTAAGGGATTACGTCCTCAGAATGATGGCCCATCTGAACAAACTTGAGGTTCTGAGTGCAGATTATAATCTGGGGACTCAGATGAATTTGGTACTTCATTCTCTGCCCAAAAGTTTCTGAGCGTTTTGGCCTCGCTAGCTGATTTGTTGCAAGCTTTGGTCTCGGCAGAGATGTTGATGTGGCACCAAACTCAAGCTTTGACGGCAAGTGGTCTGTCTTCATTTTCTAGGCCAAGGGAGGCAAGAAAAAGAAGAGGACCAAGAGCCATAAGCAATCAGACTCAACTGTTGCCATGGAAAATGGTAAGATGAGGAATGCTTGTGGTGTCAAGGAAGATCCAAAGAGGAAGTGCTTAAGCTGCTGTGAAAGAGGACAATGGAGGTTTGCCTGTTCCAACCCCAAAAGGGACGGAAAGAAATGTAATTCTCACGCACTAGTTGTTGAAACTTGTTTAGCGGCGTATACTTCTCATTCGTGGGTAGTTGATACGAGATCCACTAATCATGTTTGCTTCACGGGTTCAAACTGATCCGGCAACTTAGTGGGAGTGAGATCCTCATCACACTGGGCGATGTTACGAAAGTAGTGGTTATTGCAATGCTACGTGAGTAGCAGATATTGCAATGCTACGTAAGTAACGGTTATTGCAATGCTACGTAAGTAGCAGATATTGCAGTGCTACATGAGTAGTGGTCAAAGCAGTGGGAGAAGTGCACCTATCTTTTAAAGATAAAGTTTTTTAAGAGATTATCTTTATGTTCCCAGTTTTAGAAAGAATTCACTTTCAGTTTCTAAAATTCTATTAAAGGACACTAAGTTTCTTCTAATGAGAATGACATCATTTCTTGAAATGATAAGTGTATCTGTTATGGGACATTGGTCGAATAATCTCCATACAATTAACTGTGCACACCACTCACGAAATGTATCCTATAACACATCAATTGTTTTCGGTAAAATAAAACATTCATCAGACGTGAACGAAACACTTCTATGGCATCTAAGATTGGGACATATTAATCCAAAGAGGATCCAAAGGTTGGTGAAAGAAGGTTCACTAGATTTTCTCCAAGTTGAACCAAATCCAACATGCGAATCATGTTTGGAGGGTAAAATGACCAAGAGGGCATTCGGAGCCAAGGGAAATAGAGCCAAAGAAGTGTTAGAAATCATTCACACAGACGTATGTGGTCCAATGTCAACCATGGCAAGAGGAGGTTACGAGTATTTCGTCACTTTTATTGATGACTACTCGAGGTACGGTTATATTTTCCTTATGAAGCATAAATCTGAGACCTTTGAGAAATTCAAAGAATTTAAGGCTCAAGCAGAGAATCATAGGGAAAAACGTATCAAGTCTCTACGATCCGATCGTGGAGGCGAGTACCTCAGCGATGAGTTTTTGAACTACTTGTCGGATGAAGGGATTGCATCGGTACCGATCGCACCGGAACCCCTCAACAAAATGGGGTTGCAGAGCGAAGAAACAGAACTCTTTTGGAAATGGTTAGATCAATGATGTGTTGTGCGGATCTTCCCAAGTCGTTCTGGGGTCATGCCTTGGAAACAACGGCTTACATTCTGAACTTGGTGCCATCCAAATCGGTTCCCAAAACTCCCAAAGAATTGTGGACGGCATGCAAGCCTAGTATGAGACACATGAGAATTTGGGGGTGTCCGGGCCTACGTGTTGGACAAGGAAGCCGGAAATTGGATCCTCGATCGTAATTAAGGTGTTTATAGGATACCCCGAGGAACAAAAAGGGTGTATGTTTTATGGTCCCAAAGATCAAAAGGTGGTCATAAGCACCCACTTTAGATTTTTTGGAGGAAGACTATATGAACGAAAAGAAGACCCGAAGTGAGATTACCTTTAAGTGAGCTAAGGGGCTAACCTCATTGCCTAACCTGCACAAGATGATATACCAAATGACACACTTTCACAACCGAGCCTCGTCAGTAGGGGAGGGTTGTGAGACGGCCCCGAGAGATTCATGGGGATAGGAGAGTCCCGGACTTGATTCCCGGACAAAATGAATCAGACCCATGGACATACGATGAGGCAATCCAAGATAAGGATGCGGTTTTTTGGCAAAAGGCAATGAAAGCAGAAATGGGGTCTATGGATCATAACAGAGTGTGGGAGCTAGTCAAACCACTTAATGGGGTCAAACTTATTGGTTGCAAGTGGGTATACAAGAGAAAGAGGGGACCAGACGAGAAGGTGGAAACCTTCAAGGCAAGGCTTGTGGCGAAAGGTTATACCCAGAAAGAAGGGATCGATTATGAGGAAACCTTCTCACCTGTAGCAATGCTCAAGTCCATCCGGATTCTCTTGTCGATAGTTGCGCATCTCGATTTTGAAATTTGACAAATGGATGTCAAGACAGCTTTCCTTAACGGAAGTCTTGATGAGGAAATCTATATGCAACAACCCCAAGGCTTCATTGAAAAATGCCAAGAACACCTAGTTTTTAAGCTCATGAAGTCCATTTTCGGACTCAAACAGGCATCCAGAGCTTGGAACCAATGTTTTGATCATGTTATAAAGTCTTACGGGTTTGATCAAAATGAGTTCGAGAGTTGTGTGTATAAAAGGCGTGTCGGAACTGCATTGATATTCTTAGTACTATACGTAGATGACATTCTGCTCATCGGGAACGATGTAAAGGTGTTATCAGACGTAAGGGCATGACTTTCAAAACAGTTTGATATGAAGGACTTAGGGGAAGCCGGGCACATCCTTGGGATCAAGATCACTCGAGATCGCAAGAAAAGGATGATAGGCTTATTGCAAGCTTCATACATAGACACTGTCTTGAAACGATTCAACATGCAGGATTCCAATAAAGGCTTCGTACCTTTCAGGCATGGAATCCATCTATCTAAGAAAATGTGCCCTAAGACACAAAAGGAGATAGATGACATGAGAGACATTCCTTATGCTTCGGCTGTCGGAAGCCTTATGTATGCAATGTTGTGTACGAGACCGGATATCTGCTTTGCCGTTGGCATGGTGGCAAGATATCAGAGTAGCCTGGGGAAGGAACATTGGACGTCAGTTAAAAACATTCTGAAGTATCTGAAAAGAGCTCGAGATAGAATGTTGGTTTATCAGTCAGATAGTCTAATCCCCATCGGCTACACGGACTCGGGTTTCCAATCAGACTTAGATTCTAGAAACTATCTACCTCAGTTAGTGTGCTTTCATTTGGGAAGTGTAGCCATGAAATGGACGAGTGTGAAGCAGAAATGCATCACTGACTCAACCATGGAAGTCGGGTAAGTAGCTGCTTGTGAAGCAGTGAAGGAACCAGTTTGGCTCTAGACCTTCTTAGTGGACTTGGATGAAGTTCCGAATTTGTCTAGCAATATTTGCTAGGGGCAGTTGCAAATTCAAGGGAACCAAGAGTCCACGAGTCAAACAAGCACACTGAAGGAAAGGAATCTTAGACGAGAAATCGTTAAGAGAGGAAATGTAGAGGTGGCAAAGATCGCGTCAGATGACAACCTAGTTGATCCATTCACAAAGGGTCTGCCTCAGAATACATCCGAGAGACATGTGAAAGGAATGAGTGTCAAGACCGTTGTCAATCTGCTTTGAGTATAAGTGGGAGACATTATTAGGTTCGTGTAGGTGGCATTAGTTGTCACGTACTACACTAGACATGCTGATGTATACTTAAAAGCAGACTTTGAGTATAAGTGGGAGATTGTTGGGATTATACTGGAAAGTATGCTTTTACTTTGTATAATCAGACTAACTGAATTTCGGACTTATTTACTGAAATAAATTATTTATCACTGATGCTTTAAATATGATTGAATGTTACGTATATTTACTGCATTACTGTTCATTAAATAGTACGTGTTACATTGTAGTTAATTTAGTGATACCAAGATCACAGAAGATTAAATTAACAGTTCCTTGTAACTAAAAGTACACCATTCACGACCTAGGTGGAAATGAACAATCCATCGTGAAAGGTTGTAGTGTAAGGCTCAGATTGGTTTGTCTTGACCAAGAGATTACACTAGTGCATGACTGATGCATTGAAGAGGACCTACAGGAGGATAAATTCTTCAGAACTGAACTAGGAAGAATTAGACCTCAATGGTTAGTTATTTCTTAATCTTCGTCCCTTAAATAGGATTGCGTGTGGTTAGTAACTATTGCTTTGACTTATTATGGGAAGAGAATCAGTGAGATTCAATACCCTATATCTTGGGCAATATTATTGGTCACATGCGATTGCTAAGATTTAATACGGAGAATCGTGTGCAAGTACGCTTGTTCGATTTGCCCCATTGGGAGGTTCATAAGGTTTATCATACCAAATCTTGCCAGTGGAACTAGTTTCCGGTATGTATAATAATGTTAAACCGTTCCTTTACCAAGGATAAAAGATATTAATTAATGGAAAGCTATTTCAGTGGCTTAAATTAATTAATGGGCTAGATAATCTTAAACACGGGAAATAATAACCGGGAGCCATATTAACTGTAATATGGGTTAAGATGGATAGTGCAATATTAATTATGTAGTGGGATTAATTAATATTTATGGGCTTGAATAATATTGTGGCTCAATATTGATAATTCAAGGTCCATTGGAAGTTCCAATCTTAATTCTCCTAAAGGCCCCCCCAAGTAGCCCAAGATAAAGTCCAATAACTGAAAAATGTGTTTAAAAATAAAATAAATTTGTTGCCTATTTTTCCTTGTAATTTTCGAAATTTATGGATAAAAGGGGAGAAAGATTTTCTTTGAATTTTTTTATGGAATGAAGATATGTATTCTTGGAATACAAGATTATCTCATTAAATTCAAGAAATCTCCCACTTGGTTATTCATAATGAGTATTTCGAAATTTTTGAAGAATAAAGGGCAAGAAAGATTTTCTTGATTTTCTTGAAAATATATTATGGAAGATATGTATTTCTTGAAATACAAGAATATCTCATAAATTAAAGAATATCCAAATCTTGGGTTCTTGGTCCCTCTTATTTTCGAAAATCACCATAATATGATGAGGTGGGTTTTTTGTGGAATATTATAATTATGGGAAAAAGAATATAGGAGATATATTCAAGATTTCTTGGAGATCAAGAAAAGATTTTTCCACATTGTTTTTCTACCCTAAAAATTTCCCATCACCCATCTATAAATAGGGGATGATTCTTTCATTCCCAAGGGCAATTCCATGTGCTGGAAAAATTAGCAAATCCACGAAAGTGGTGCAACAAAGTTTATTTTTCCTTTTGTTAATTGTTCGCGAGTATCCTTCCACTGGATTGTCGAGCAAGGACTAGGGAATACTTGGGAAGGACTTTTGGTGTGTTTTCTCATACAAGACCATTGTCATTCCAAGAGGTAAGTTCACGTAAACTCGTAGTATTTCCGCATGCGTAGGTTTTACGTGAATTGTTTATATGCATGATTTGTTGTTGAAATTATTATTTGAATTAATATGGGTTAATTCATGCTAGTAATAATTGTTAGAATTAAATTTGTATTTAAATATTCATCCCGAATAGATCCGGGTAAATAATTCCCCAACAACATCTACATGAAGCAACCAGAGGGATACTTGTCAAAGGGGAACAATGAGCTTGTTTGCAAAGAGGAAGAGCTTGTATGGCTTGAAACAAACTCCATTATAGTGGTACAAGAAGTTTGATGGGTTCATGCACGAGATTGAGTTCAATAGGTGTGAGGCTGACCATTGCTGCTATTTCAAGAGGTATGATAATGGTTATATCATTTTGCTATTATATATTGATGACATGTTGATAGCAGGCTCTAGTGCTCGATAAGTGAGCAAGTTGAAGAAGCAGTTGTCTGATAGGTTTGCTATGAAGGACCTTGGAGAGGCCAAGAAAATCTTAGGTATGCGAATCGATCATGATAAGGTGGCAGGAAAGTTGTATCTTTCACAAGCTGAATACATAAAGAAGGTCTTGAAGAGATTTAGTATGGAAGATGTAAAGCCAGTTCGTGTCCCGTTGGAAAGTCAGTTCAAGCTATCCAACAAGGACTCACCTAGTGGCGAAGAGGAGCGGACCTACATGCAAAACACTCCATATGCTTCAGCAATTGACAGTGTTATGTATGCTATGGTGTGTACAAGACTAGATATTGCACATGCAGTGGGAGTTGTTATCCGGTTTATGGGTAATCCGGGTAAGCAGCATTGGGAGGCAGTAAAGTGGATCCTTAAGTACTTGAGAGGTACTACAGAACAAGCATTGTGCTTTGAGGGCAAAAATGTTGAATTGGCAGGGTATGTTGATGCAGACTTGGCATCCAGTGATCTTGACAAAAGGAGGAGTACAACCGGGTATGTATTTACTCTTGGTGGTACATCAATTTCTTGGGCTTCTAAGTTGCAGAAGATCATAGCACAGTCCACTGCAGAGGCAGAGTATGTTGCAGTTACTGAAGCTAGTAAGGAGATGGTATGGTTGCAGAATCTTTTGCGTGAATTGGGAAAGGAGCAGAAGGATAATATTTTGTACAGTGACAGTCAGAGTGCCATTCACTTAGCAAAGAATCCAATTTTTCACTCAAGGACAAAGCACATTGAGTTGAGGTATCATTACATTCGTTACCTCATTGAGAACAAGATCTTACAGCTAATGAAGATCAGAGGAAGTTAGAATCCTGCTGATATGTTGACTAAGGTTGAGACCTTAGAAAAGTTGAAGTTATGCATGACTTCAACTGGTCTTGGAAACTGAGATGAAGGCTTGACACTACTGCCAGTGAGAGATACCGTAAAATGGAGAAGACAAGTTACATTTGGAGTCAGTCTCCAGGTGGGAGATTGTTGGGTTATGGAGCCTGAGTTGAGGAAGGAGTCCAGGGAGCAAGAGGCGCTCAACCAGTTGAGGTCGAGCACTTTCGCTCGACCAAGGAGCGAGGTCGAGCGCGTCCAATTTCAGGGAGGACAAGGCGCTCGACCAGTTGAGGTCGTGCTCTTCCGCTCGACCAAGGAGCGAGGTCATGCAGTCCGGGGTTTCGACCAGGATTGACCAAATCTAGGGTTTTGGCCCAGTTTCATCTTTAAATACCTATTGACTTGTTGTATTTGTTAATCACTTGAAAATTTAGTATATTTCCTGGCTTGGTAGTGCCCCCAGACGTAGTCATTCCTGACGAACTGGGTAACCAAATTTGTGTTCTTTAATTTCTTTTTCTCTCAATTTCTCCATAATTGCAGTTTAATTCCTAACAGATTGGTTGAACATGATAAAAGTAATTTATGATAAATTGCTACTTTGATTTCATTTCCAATTGTGGATTGTTGAAGTGAGCCGCAGCGGAGCAGCGGTTGGGTAGCAACAATGGTCTGGGTTAGGTTGGGTGTATAGGATTTGAAAAAAACCCATGTTTAATTTTTTTTTTGTCTATATATATTTAAAATAACAAAAATAAAAGCATCTAACTTCGTTGAATTTGAAATCTATTTTCTGACCAAAAATAATCTAACTTTGTTGAATTTGAATACATGAATTCTATTTTAACCATATTAAGTTGAATATGATTTTTTCGAAGGTTTTGCTGTAACAAAAACGAAGTTTTGCCTTGTTGAAACTTGAAAATCGAATGATATGACCTAAAAAAGCAAAAATAAAACTATTCTATTTTTTTTGACTATTTTGCCGAAGTAAAATTTTTTTGGTCCCAAAATCATTTTTTCCATGTAGTTTTGGTCCCCACCGTTATGTTTTTCCGTTATAGTCGATTTGCCGTTTTGATCCCACGAATAAAGTGCGGTTGAACTTAACTAATTCCGTGAATGGAAGAACCAAAATTGCATTAAAATTTTTACGGGACCAAAATGATGAAAGATTGAGACCAAAATCATGGGGTATATCGTAATTCTTGTGGGACCAAAAGTGAATTTTACTCACTATTTTCCATGGTTGGCCTGATAGTGCATACCTCCTCTTTAGATTTTAGGTTTTAGGTTCGAAATTTCCTATCGACTCCTGAAATAAATCAGTTTATATAAAGCTTTGTTCTAATTTAAAATGAAATCTAGTTAATGAGTAATTAGTTATGATTCCCGAATTAGTCTATCATTAAGCCGTATACGGATCACAGAAAGAAAAAAAAGCAAAAACGAATGACGCACATTTCAAATTGGAAATGTACAATCGTCATTCGTCAATGTGGTTAATATATGCTGTTCAAATGCGACTTTTGATTGGTAGTGGTCCGCCGTGGGCCTGTACTAAATGGGCTTGGGTTATTTTGAAAATTGCTTGACAACTCCAATAATTGAAAAGAAAAGCAAACGGAATAGTGCAGTGTGCAATAGATGTAAAATAAGAAACGAAAGTGCGACAAAAAATAGTGGGACAGTAAAAGAATTACTTTTTAAAGTTAATTAAACATATATATAACAATTAACAAAGGATTCATGTATGAGACAAAAACTCCACTTTGGTATGTGCACTTTATTTTAATTACTTTAAAACACAAAAAGTGTAGGGTTATAATTTACTTACACAAATAATTTACTAGGCAATTTACATTTTCGTAGATAATTATATTCGTAGTTTTTTTAAAATAGTCTATATAATTAGAAAATTTTATAGGCAATTCCTGGACAAGTTTTACTATTTAAAGACAATTATTTTCTTTGAAAATTTTATAGGCATGTTAAAAAAATATTGAAAAAACTCCTAGAGAATGCACTATTTTCTTGAGGTGAAAAGCGCAATCATTGACTTGATAAAGAGTTAAAGGGTCAACTCTAGTTAAACCCTTGAAACAGCATTGTCAATAGACGTTTGACATAGCCGAGAAGATTGAAATTTATGGTGTAGAACAAATTCTTTGATTTCACAGGCCAAAGAGGTATTCGTTGACTCAAGAAGGTGTAAGTCTATTTTAGCAAAAAGATTTAGGTGTAGACGAGTCGGGTCGAAGTACTATATATCAGATTTAAACTCGATTCAATTATTAAAAAATTTGAAGCTCGAAACACTGTTAGCTCGAACTTAAATGAACTCAGTTTTCTTGAACTCGAGCTCATCTTAATGGAAAACTCAATTTTAGTCTTGTAATTTTGGGAGAATTCAATTTTAGTCCTTTATCTTTCTAATTTCTCAACTTTAGTTCGTTAGTGTCAAATTTTAGTCCCTTTGTGTCAAATTTCGATACTTTTTGATCGAAAATTTCAAATTCTGCTGGAAGGATGATTTGATGAGACAATTTGTGTTTTATTTTTTTATTTCTCCAGCCAAATTGATGATGTGGACGTGCCAACGGAGCAAAAGCATCTTAAATTACAATTGAAATTCTAAATAAAATCATAAACAAATGAAATATGAAAATTTTAAAATTCACATTAAATCAAAAGAAATTAGAATTGAGAAACTTATAAAATAAATAAAACATAAATTTATATAATTTTTTTTGTTAAAATGTAAATTTTATTTTTTATTTTTTGGAAAAAAGGCAAAATTCATTAAAATGAGGACCCCTGAAAGTACAAGTTACAATGACAACTTATAGACGAGACCACCACAAAGCTAACAGAAGCGGGGAGTAGGATCTCTAGCATCCAATCACTAGGAGAGTTTCAACTTTTTATACGTCCCTTTGCCTTTAATAAAAAAAAGAAAAAAGAAAAAAAGACGAAATATAAATTTTCAAAAAAGTATCAAGACCTTCGACTTCAACTTTGGCCTTTAAATATCACAGAATTTTGCATATTTCATATATCGCCAAGACAAATTCTCATGTGCACCACATGCACCAATAAAATTGGTGCAATATAATTTTAAAAGCTTTTTTTTTTTAGTTTTAACTTTTTTTTCTTTTTTTAATTTTGATTTTCTTTTAACTTTAATTTCAGTTTTAGATGATTTATTTTAAAATTTTAAATACCCGACCCGAACCCAAACCCGGCCCGAGTGGTTCATGGTTCACTCGGCCCAAGTGGTTCATGGTTCACCTGGCCCGAATGGTTCATATATGATTTATGGTTCATTGTTTAGGGGTTAGGGTTTAGAGTGCACCAATTTGGATTGGTGCATGAGGTGCACAGGAGAGTGACTCATATGCCAAATAGTTGCGTGCCAAATTAACGCCAATTCAATATCATTAAATTTAAAAAGGCAAGGTCTCATATACACTTGGTGCACGGACTCTAGATCCGTGCACTCACTTTGATCCTGCTCATTTTACTGTGGATCCTCATTTTCATTAATGACAAGATCTCATTTTTTTAATGGGTCACTCCTATATCTTTAGTCTTGTGGAAAGACTTGGTACTGTGAGAGACCCACTCGTTTAAGAATACTAATGTTGTCTCGTCCACAACATTGATTTGGCCGGAGAAATAAAAACCCACGAATTGTCTCCTCCACATCATCGTTTACAGGCCGAATATGAGTTTAATTTCCAACGAGAAAGGACCTAAATTGGACACAAGAGTACCATGTACACTAATGGACTAAAATCAAGAAACCAGAAAGACAGAATTTAAATAGAATCCACCCAAAATTACATGACTAAAATTGATATTTTCCCTCAATAATAGTCACTCCTATCTAAGTTTCGTTCTCATTCAAATTCCGTTTTGGCATCACTTAATTTTCCTGGTGGCCGACATATAGATTTGTTAGCACATGCATCTGTAGTACTATATTGACTTTTCCTCCCAATACCCATTATATTTCAAACCTCACACAATCATTCACACCTCTACACAACATAGCATCATGAATTCATGATTAATGGAATTCCTTTTCTCTGTATATATTCTTACATTTATATATCACCAACTCACCCAATTAATTAATTACCAGCCATGGAAAAAACTTGTTATCCCATTCTTGCAATATTTGCACTCCTAATAACCTTAATACCTTCTCTAGCCAACAACCTCACCACTGATCAATATGCTCTTCTTTCTCTAAATCGCTCATCACTTCAGACCCTTATCACATACTTTGGAGAAATTGGACCAATGCAAGCTCCGTTTGCAATTGGATTGGTGTCACTTGCGGCTCGCGCCACCACAGAGTTACGGCATTGAATATTTCCAACATGGCTTACAACTCTTTCAGTGGGGAAATACCCGCCGGAATTGGCAAGTTAGAGTCTCTCCAGATGCTAGAACTTGGTGGTAACGGGTTAACTGGTACGCTTCACTTTTTGTGCATGGCTCTATTTCGATTTCAATTTTGTCGATTTTTATGAATTTTAAATAGTCTTGTAACTTACATTATTCGATATTTTAGTTTGATAACCTGCTGTAGGAGGTGAAAAATATCTGGTTAAAGCTAACTTGACAGAGTGATAGAGTCTAATTGGTCAACTGGATGTTTCATCTCCTAAGATTGATTACCTAACTAAAATGATGAAAAATTGTAAATTACAGAATTATTTTCAATTCATGAAAGTAAACAGGACTAAAACTGAAATTTAACTAATTTATGGACTAAAAAACTATTTTACCTAACACGAGTATGACATTTTTTATTTTTCTTCATAATTTGAATTTGTTTGACAGGTGTTATACCAGAGGAGATTGGGAATCTTCAAAACTTGGTGGAACTTGCTATTGAAAAGAGTAATGTGAGTGGCACACTGTCCCCCAGTATTTTCAATTTGTCTTCCTTACAGATTTTGAGTCTGTGGCGCAATAACCTGAGTGGGAGCCTCTCAAGGAATATTGCAAATCTTACAATGTGATTTGAAGCAAAGTAATGTGTTGTTAGACGAAGAAATGATTGCCCATGTAAGTGATTTCGGGATATCAAAATTGTTAGGTGAAGGGGAAAGCACTTTGCAAACTAACACCCTTGCCACCATGGGGTACATTGCACCAGGTGATTTTATTTCTCAATTTAAATTATTATTACTTGTATATTTCAATTACGTATGTATAATCCACTATGATTTTAATTGCAGAGTATGGTCTGGAAGGGTTAGTTTCAACGAGGTGTGATGTTTATAGTTACGGTGTGATGTTGATAGAAACTTTTACGAGAAGAAGGCCAAGTGATGATATGTTTGATGGAGATTTGAGCTTAAAGTGCACTGTGTATTCTCCGTATTGGTGTTGGCCTTGAAGTGCTCAATTGAAGCTCCTGCCCACAGGATAAACATGAAAGAAGCTCTATCGGAGCTACAGAAAATAAAACGGCAATTTTTCTTGGTGCATTAATTTAGAGATATCATTTTGAGTTTCGCCTTATATATTGTCGCATTTCTATTTTAGTCTCGGGACTCTTTCTTATCGAAGCTGGTGTAGATTGCAGAAGCATATAAGAGTATTATCTATTGATTCTAAGAATACCCGGATAAATACACAAACGTGATTGACGTTTAATTCTGTTGATTCATTATGAATACCGGAAGAACAACGATTAACACAAGAAGAAAGGATAAAACCCAATATAATTTCTATTTCATTCAAATCTCCCCATTACAATTCCTAAAATGGACTATATATATTAGTCTCGTAAAATTGATTAACACAATAAATGAAAAGACTAAATTAAATAACTAATAAATAAAAAGATCTAAAAATTAGATGGATTAATGAGTAGACATTCAAACTTCTCCATCAATACTAACTCATCACCTTCATCAGAAGCCCAAATAAAGAAGAAGCCGAATCCAACTATTTAACTAAGAAGCCCAATCTATTTGCTGGAACTTAGCCCAATTAGTACAGGAAATATCGGAAATTTTCAATCAAGAAATATCCAACGGTTGCGAGATATTGTACGGTTCTGAGATTGCCGTTGCGGATTTAAATCCCGTGCTGCAGTAGACCCATATGGGTATATAGCGTATTTGAATCAATCAGTGGCTTACAAAGGCTTACAAGGATTTTAATGAATGTATGAAAGAGTAATTTATTAAAGGGATTATATATTGGCGGAGAGCAAGTAATTCTGGATTATTTGACAAAATTAATATTAAAGTTAAACTTTTTAGTGAAATTCTTCTGTATTGTACTCCCTCCGTCCTGTTTTAAATTACTCATTCACTAATTGACTCGTATTTGATTGAATAGTATCGTCAATGGCGTAGGTAGGAAAAATTCTTCGCCATTTATTTTTATTCAGCCGACAGAATTGAATTGATTTATTTTTAACATTTTGGGTGGGCCATTGGGCGGTAGCTTTTATTTTCAGTTTTTATAAAAGCTACTAGTATTTTACACCGCCATACTCGTATCATTTACAATATTATATACTCCATAAATTATGAATTTCTAGATCTTCAATTTAATCTGAAAAATATTTTCATGACCCAAATATCAAGTCAATGTTCAATTCAAGTGAAGGACGTCTAATGTATGTCACACAAAATCCTCTTTTAATATAATAATACTATATATAATATTTATTTTATTTTTGTAAATTAATATTAAATTGTCAATTCATTATATATAAGATAAAGTTTAGTGTGTTGAAACTTTATATATATTTTACATTTAAAAAACATTATATGTAATGTTTGTCAACATGAATAATGTTCACTTGTAGTAAGACATTTTATGATATAATAAATTAAAAAATATATATAATATTAAGTAAATTGAATATTTAAAGAAGAAAAGAAAATTAATTTAAAAAAAAAACCATTGGTCTTAAATCTACTTAAACAAAATTCATCTAAAAATCAATTATTTAATGAAATAGATAGCAAAAAAGCTACTCCCTCCGTCCCAACATTACTTGTACACTTTCCTTATTTGAACGTCCCAACATTACTTGAACACTCCCAAAATGGAAACAAATGTAATACTAATACACTCACAACACCCTTATTTTATTCCACTCAAATCCATTAAAACCCACTTTACTTGGTTTGCGTGCAATTTTCAGTGTTCAGTCATCTTGGGACGGAGGGAGTATTACATAAATCAAATAATATTGTGTCATGAGAACGAAAATTATATTTTAAATTTATTAGGTTGATTAGAAAATTTTATATTGATATTTTTCTCAATTTAATAATATATCATATCCGTTTTGTAAATTTAAAATTTATTTGTTTAATTTTATACAAAATAATTGAATAAGACCATTAAAAAATTAATTCAAAATATATTCACATTAAATAGTGGTTTACTTAATTAATCAGAGAATATGGAGTGACACTTGAAAAAATACAATGGTAAGACCTTGAAATCTCAAGTACGGATCACAATGTAACTACATCATATCATGTTGATATTACTGTATTGCCTCCTTTTCAAAAATGCCCGTCTTAATCAAATTTTAACTCTTATTTATGAAAGAATACAGCTAAAGAATTAATTATTATATAATTTAGTTTGTTAAGCACATAAGAAAGAATTTGTTTAGTGAAATGTTTCTGTTGTGTTCTGATTTCATTAATTCAATCATTTATTTTTCATTTCTTTAATTTTAATTTCATTTCCTTTATTTTTGTCTGTCTTAAAATTTTGTCTCCCTAAGTCTTGCAGCTATGTAATACAGGTGTGTGAAACGGAGAGATGTGGTCTTGGAAACTGGAAATTCGTGGACTTTTGAAGTCTACGATGAATTAATAGAGAAAGATCATATCTGCATGATGATGGTCTAAGTATTATACATAAATATTTTAGATTCTTTTGAGGTGTTCTAGATATATGTACTTTAAATTTGATATTAAGAATCAACCCGTGATTTGGGTTGAAATCAATTTTAATTGTGTATGTTTTTATTATTTTGTCCTTTTTGTGTCCATTTTGATATTTTTGATCAAAATTGAAAATGTTTAAGCATACAAAACTAAAATTAAATAAAAAAATAGATCAAAATTTAAAAAGTAAAATATACATGACCAAAATTTGATTAGGTCTTCGGTGAACCTTGTTCATCGTATGAAATTTATATCAATATATTTATAAACTATATAATACAATAACACTTATCAACTGATATCATTACATTTGTAAACTAAGATCATACCATTAAATGTTATAGTCTATAGGTACTACTTTATAAGAGTAGTGGTATCAATTTATAAGTGTAATTATATTAATTTTATAACATGAACAAGATTCACAAGAGAGTTTGTGCCAAAATTTTATTCTTGTATATTTTTACTTTTTATATTATGGTTCAAAAGGACCAAAATTAAAAAGAAAGTGCAAATTTACAGGACTAAAATTGAACACGACCTAAGTAAACATATAGTTCTTTATATAATTTTTGTATTTTAAGTGTCTTTTAAATATACTTCCGATGGTTTATTTGTTGGCCAAGCAAAGTATGCCCATAACATACTTGAACGGGCTGAGTTATTGGATGCCAAGCCTATTTCAACACCATTGGCGGCATGAGAGTCTTTACTTAGTGACGGCTCCCCGTTTTGTGATCCCACATTGTACAGGTCTCTTGTTGAAACTCTCCAATATTTGACTATTACTCATCATGATCTCTCCTATGCAGTTAACTCGGTCAGTCAATTTCTTCACTCGCCCACGAATGATTATTTTTAAATGAGAGCCTGTAGTGCACAGTGCCCATATATGGAACGAGGGTCTCAAGGGCACTGTGCACTACGGGCTCTCATTTAAAGGGAATTCTGATTTCTCCATCTTGGGCTACTCAGATGCTGACTGGGCCCGTTGCATTGAGACCCTCGTTCCATATATGGGTACTCTATCTTTATTGGGGGGAATCTCGTTTCTTGGAGTGTCAAGAAACAACCGACTGTTGCTCGTTCTAGTTGCGAGTCCGAGTATCGTGCTATGTCTAATGCAGCAGCGGAACTGGTCTGGGTCACGAACATACTTCATGAAATTTGTTCCCTTCCGTCGTCTCGACCAGTTCTTTTTATGTGATAACAAGAGTGCTATTTTTCTGAGTCAGAATCCGGTGGCTCACAAATGGGCCAAGCACATTGATCTTGATTATCATTTTGTTCGTGAACTCGTTTCCTCGGGTAAGCTAGCCACTCGTTTCGTCCCCTCTCATCTCCAGCTAGCTGATATTTTCACGAAGAGTTTACCCCGTTCGACCTTCGAATTTCTACGTTCCAAGCTTTGTGTTTGTCTTCACCCCACACAACGCTTGACGGGGGTAATAAGGCTAAATGGTTAATACCATTTGACCGTATATTTTTGTATATATTCTTTGATTGTATTTCCTTATATATCCCTAATTAATTGTGAGATATATGTTGTATCTTTTGTAATCTTGGATCATTAATAGCAGTTTTCTCATCACCATATTCGACGGTGATTCCCAAATTCTCTCTCATGTCCCCCAAATCTTCCCACACCCCTCCCATTTAATTCCTTCAGCAGCATATACCAAGTATTTCAGCTGCTTGGTTTTTCTCATTTGATGGACCGTGGATTTGGACCAAATAAATGGCTGATTAAGAGTTATTGGGCTTCATCTTTGAATTTCGCGCATTGGGCCGAGAGCTATTTTTCCTGCAGCGCAACCATTTTGTTTCGTTCATAACTCGAGCTCTCGAACTCCGATTGAGTTGATTTTTTTTGTTGCAGCCGTCTTTTCGAGGAGCTTCATGTGGTTATCCTACTAGATCAAAACAGTTTTTGCTTCAATTCTTGCTCGTTTTTTCACCCATTTCCTATAAAATCAACAAGACACACCCTTTCTCATCTCAAGTGCAATTAAGCCATATTAATGTAGAATAATGTATGAAATCCTATCAAATTTGAGCAATTAAGCACAAGAATTTTAAGCAATTCTCACACCAATCAACAGGGAATCTCATATCATTAGGATAAATGGAATTGTTGAAAGGGCGTCTGCAGTACCACAAAGAATTTCCTATTATAAAATTTTGTGGGCAACCAAACATTTCAATGAGAGCAATTTACTAGATGTTAGGAGTTATGGTTCAATTTACAAAGGAACTCTTAGAGATCGTTTTGAAGGTGTTTAGCCAGCACTCAGAAGCTGCATTCGAGAGCTTTCATATCGAATGTGAAGTATTACGTAACATCCGCCATAGGAATCTTACACAAACCTTGAGAAATGGTTATATTCTCATAACTATTTCTTAGATGTGGGGCAAATTGGACATAATGATTGATGTAGCATCTGCATTTCATGGCTATTCATCACCCATTGTTCACTGCGACTTGAAGCCTAGTAATGTGTTGTTAGATGAGGAGATGATTGCCCATGTTACTGATTTTGGGATATCTAAAGTTATGTTGTTATGTTGATGGAAACCTTTACAAGAAAAAAACCAAGTGATGACATGTTCGATGGAAATTTGAGCTTGAAGAGTTGGGTCGAAAGCTTGCTTCCAAAGTCTTTATATCAGGTAATAGATATCAACTTACTCACTAATCTTGATGATGAATGTTGCGACAGTGTGTATACTCCATACTGGTGTTGGCCTTGAAGTGCTCAGCCGAATCTCCCGCAGACAGGATAAACATGAAAGAAACTCTATCGGAGCTACAGAAAATCAAACGGCAATTTTTCTATTATGAATGAAAATTCCATGGTTTGACTACGAAAGTGTAAATTGCTCTGTTCACTGTGCAATATGTTTATGGACATTTTCTGTTATGAATTTAATTCCAAATCAACAAGACTTGTCTTAACTTGAATTCGTATAACGTATCAAACCCAAACCTAAAAGCCCGATGATAATCAACTTTACTATAGTTCATAACTCATTAAATATCCTGAATAAGATATAACTGTAAATTTAAGTATGAAAAAATTCTTGATTTCTCGTTATGTGGCAGAGTGATAATACTCTATTTTAAATTCTTTTAATTTGACTCAATCCACTTCTGGATGCTAAATGTGTGTTATATTTCCAAATTCTTTATAAAATAGATGAAGGGTAAACTATTATACTTCACTTTAAAAAAAAAATTATATCATTACAAATACTAATAAACAACTAACTCGCTAAATAGTAAATGAAGCCGTCCATGCACATATTTCTCCAAGAGAATTTGTAAATTAACTTGGTTTTGGATAATTGCAGCCTTGCAGACTATGACTCTGATTAAATATTTTGCTAAGAATCAGTCAAATAGCATCTATAATGCATGTGCAACTCATCCGTCTTCAATATGTAGTGTAATAATCTATTATCTATGTACATGTGTAAATATCTTGTGGAATCACTTGATGTGATTTGAAACTCAATTAAAATAGTGAGAAACATTTTTTTTTTAAGTGCTTCTTGTGTGCATTGCCCCCTGACTTTTATGTATATACAAAAAACCTGAGCCGATGACATGCACAATTATAAAGGAGTCGACTCTACATAATATCGGTTTTAACCCCAGCAGAATTCATCATTAATTTAACATCCTTATAAGTGTAGAGACTATTCATTCAATCTCGAAACTAATGGCATGTGATTACTGATTAGTATAGACAAAGACTGCAATTTGTTTTAAATTTCTGTAATCAGATTTCCATGAATAAGCTGCATCTATGGTTATAATCTTGGAAAGTCATTACAATTTCTCAATTTAAATTTAAACTTTAATTTCTGAATTCTGATGACAAATTTCAGGGGGAAAAAAAAACCTATATCATAATAACTCCATTATCCCAATAATTGTTTCAACCAGCTCAAATCAAAATGGCTATAAAACCAATCTTGATCATGGCTAATTAATCACGTTAAACAATTATTGTAATAAATACTTAAAGCATGCATGCATTTTCAGTGAGAATCGACGGCCACCATGCAAGAACCCTGCAACTGCGCCACTAACTGATAGTTCTGATTATCGTCCCAGGGCGTTTTTTTGTGGAGCAGCTTCAAACTAAGTTAGAAGTAATTAATGAATTAATGAAACAGATATATATACATGAAAAATGGAATAGCTAATTTATTTCGACTGATGTGATAATTGACTGATTGTCATTAATCAAACATGCAAGTTAAAATTAACAAATCCCACAAACTTAATTTGATTGATATGGAAACAATTAAGGACATTATACCACATCAATAAAGATCCCAATCATTTGCAACTGATTAAAATTCAAAACTTTCCCATTAATTACAGAGCATTTTCAAATTTCAAGTCTGCTATAAATCAAGTTAAACATTTCTTCATTTTTCAATACTCAATACACTTAATCCTTCTTCCAATTTGCCTGTCAAAAAAAAAACCCTTCTTCCAATTTGCTAAAAAATGGCCAAAACCATGGCCTTTTTGAGCATTTTATCCCTGGTCACTCTCTTCTCCCCTGCCTTATCGTACGACATCACTCCCATACAAGACTTGTGCGTCGTGGATTATGCTAGCCAAGGTACAAACGAATTTTTCACATTATTTAAATTTATTTTCTCACTTCACTAGTAAAATTATATTTATTTCGGAGTTCCTTTTCCCGCAGTAATGTCCAACGGCCTGGCATGCAAGGACATTTCAACCGTCGTAGCAGACGATTTCTCCCGCCCGGGACTAAACTTTTCAGGAAACACGAATAACCCATTCGGGGCAAGTCTAAAGACCGCATCCGTAGAGTCAGTTCCCGGGCTAAACACTCAGGGCATGACCCTGGCCCGGATCGATTTCCAGCCCGATGGGTTCATCCCACCTCACATTCACCCCAGAGCAACCGAAATTATAACCGTTCTAGAAGGTTCCATGGAAGTTGGGTTCGTTACTTCCCACCCTGACTACAGGCATTTTGGTAAAGTGTTACAAAAGGGGGACGTTTTCGTCATTCCCATGGGGCTTCTTCATTATCACCGCCAAGTTGGGGCGGTAAATGCAAGTGCAATTACCGTGGCGAATAGTCAGAATCCGGGGATTATTACGGTCACGAATGAGATTTTCGTGTCTATTCCACTCATCGACGTTGATTTTTTAGCGACGGTGTTGTCGTTGGATAAGCAAACTGTCGAAAACATTCGAGAAAATTATCCTAGTAGTACTAGAATTATGTGAATCGTGTAATAAGTTGTTAAATTTATTGTTCAAAACTTGGCAAGGTTGTAATTTTTTACTTGAGTGATGATTTTCAGCTAGACGGTGTTTGTCATGGTCATATTATTCCTATTCATTTGGAAAATTCAATGGAAGATATTCATGCATGATTGAGCTACATATGTTTATCCTAAATTATGGTTAAAATGTCACGAATTATTGTCCCAAGGAATAAGAGTACAGTACTGATCAGAGAACTATATATGTTAATAGCTAATTGGTGTCCAAATTAAAATTATTCCAGATGAAACAATTATTGCAATTCACATAAACTCATATTTTAGCTTTTGTGGGGTTGATATTTAATTTCTCAAAATTGATTCGACTCATCTTCTTTTCTGGCTCTATCTGCTTGGAAAGTGAAAATTCGTTAATGATTGTTGATAAGAGACTAAGTCCAAGAGCAAAAATCTATAATTAATTACTAGACAATAATTTAAGGATGTCTTAATATGTTTGATACTTTCTAATCATCGATCTTAATTTGATCATTTCAAATCCACATATTCCCCTATTTTTTAAGTCACCAGAAACAGTCAAAACAATTTCAACTTCTTGGACGGCAACATAATAAACGATGATAATAGAATATTCATAGGTTTGTCACATTAAGTATGACAAAATTCTTAGATTTCTCGTTATGTGGCAGAGTGATAATACTCTATTTTAAATTCTTTTAATTTGACTCAATCCACTTCTGGATGCTAAATGTGTGTTATATTTCCAAATTCTTTATAAAATAGATGAAGGGTAAACTATTATACTTCATTTAAAAAAAATTTATATCATTACAAATACTAATAAACAACTAACTCGCTAAAACACGAGCTAAATAGTAAATGGACAATTTAAAAAGGACGGAGAAAAAGTATTAAATAAAGTTAAAAAAATGAAAGGTCTGGACATTAGTGGAGATCTGAAATACTAGCAACCCTGAAATGGACTGGAAACCAAATGCGTTGTTTTACCAATATACAATCATATTAAAAAGGCTGTCAACAATGTGGTGCGATTACTTTTCACAATATTTCTTTGGAAATAATTTAGAGAAAGACTCGTAGTCTGCTGAAAACAAAATTTTCTGCACTTAATTTAGTTAGTGGTTATACATTATGTAATCTTCAAACTGAAAATGAACAATAAAACCAAGCAACGACTGTTGATTAGTATTATTGAATATATGCCTATTAAATTAGCACAAACTCTCTCATGAAAAAATTTCATCGTATGAAATTAATATCATTACACTTATAAACTATCGTGCTACGATATTATTTTACAGGTATAATACACTACAAAAAAATACTGTACCTGTGAACAAGTTTAACGGGAGATTTACCTGCAAATCATATAAATCTTATATACCACTTCTCACATTTATTCCATTATATGAAAAATTAATTTTTAGGTAATACTGTCAATATTTGCAGTTTAACATGTAGCAATAAAAAAATATTATGTTTTGGATTTTAAATTGTTTATATACTTCATCTAAAATACTACGCATACATGTATGTTCCAAATATAAATCAATTAAGAGTATATTAAACAATTCACACTTGTTTTTAAACAAAAAAAAACAAATATAAAGAAATAAGTGTATTTATGTACTCCAATCCCTTATATTGGAAAATAATAGTACGGGAAATAAAAGGGAAAATTACATGTTTCTGGCGACTTGGGACTAAATCGTCACAAATTGAAAACATACAGGACTAAATTGAAACATGTGATATATACAAGACCTTTTCAATAAAGGTCAAAAATTATTTTAACCATTTTGATTTAAATCCGTCTTATTATTGATGTGGTTGTTACTTTGTCATCAAAATAGAACAACCGCTTCCTCACTAATTGAATGGTAATTACATTTTTTTTAATAATTCGATGTCCTACTTAAAGACCGATTAATTCGGTCATTTGAGGGACCAGAATCCACCAGTAGTTATATAGTATCTAATAACTTTTCATAAGAGTATTATCTAGCCTAAACTCCATAAGATATAAGACGTGGGGATAGTCCAAGTGCTCATGAGTTCGAGTCACCTGGGGTCCATATGGGAAATTAATCATAAGAGAAAAAAGACAAGGTCTTATATGCACTTGGTGCACAGACTTTAGATCCGTGCACTCACTTTGATCCTGCCCATTTTTTTATTGTGGATCCTCCTTTTCGCTAAAGGCAAGGTCTTATTTTTTTAATGGGTCACTCTCCTACCCGAAGAGTGCACGGTGCACTTGGTCTGCAGGAGACCCACTCGAGAAAAAAAGAAACTCCGCAAGTCACAACCAAAAAATTTACAATCATGACTAATCATATTGTTGTCCTTTTGTGTAAAAATTATTTACACCTTCTGGAATTCCTCTATATATTGTTTCTATTACCAGCAACTACGTACCATCACAGCATTTGCAGCTAGCCATGGCCAAAACTTGCTATTTCGTTTTTGCATATGCACTACTCCTGCTACTACTAATATCCTTCCAAATCCCAGCTTGTCTAGCCAAAAGTACATCTACCAGCCTCACCGCTGATAAATATGCTCTTCTCTCACTAAAATATCTCCTCACTTCAGACCCTTATCAAATACTTGCGACAAATTGGACCAATTCAAGCTCTGTTTGCACTTGGATTGGTGTCACTTGTGGTTTGCGTCACCACAGAGTCACTGCTTTGAATATTTCCAACATGTATCTCTCGGGCGCAATTCCACCGCAAATAGGAAATCTCTCCTTCCTAGTTTCTCTTGATCTCGGGTACAACTTTTTTAGTGGCACTTTGCCTCGAGAGTTATGTCTCCTGCGCCGGTTGAAGTTTATTTCTCTCAGAAATAACAACTTCACTGGTGCTATGCCATCGGCTATATTTAACATATCCACCTTGCGAAATATGTATTTGTCACATAATGAATGGAGTGGTAGTCTACCAACTGACATGTGCCGCAATCTTCCATTTATTCAACTGATTACCCTAAGTTACAATCAGTTGAGCGGCGAAATTCCATCAAATCTATCTCAGTGTCAACAACTGCGATTGGTGTCCTTATCTTACAATTCTTTCAGTGGGCAGATACCCGCTGCATTCGGGAGATTAACATCTCTTCAAATTTTATATCTCGGGGGAAACTATTTAAATGGTAGAGTTTACTATCCTTTCGAGCTTCATTTAATATTAGTCATGTGACGACAAACTTCATAAAAAAATTAACATTTTGTATACTGCAGGTGTTATACCAAAGGAGTTGGGCAGTCTTCACAACTTGGTTGAGCTTGGAATCGAACAAAATCAAATTACTGGTGCACTACCAAGAGATATATGGAGCAATATGTCTTCCTTGCAGGTTTTAATTTTGTGGAGCAATAAACTGAGTGGGGAACTCTCACGGGATATTGGAAGTCTTACAATGCTAAAAGAATTGTATCTCTCACAAAACAGCTTCACAGGTCCGTTTCTCTGTAATAAAAAAATTGTTGTTTGTGGAGAAATTAATAGCTGACTCAATTGTTTGAATTCCTAAATCTATCAAGAATTGAATCATCTTCATTCGAATTAATCTTGAAGGTACCAATATTCCTGATGATATATATCATTTACAGGTGAACTGCCACTGAGCATGTTTAATATCGCTTCCTTGGAGAGATTATCTATATGGCGGAATAAACTAAGTGGGAAGCTCCCAAGAGATATTGGAAATCTTACAATGCTAAAACAACTAGATCTCACGGAAAATGGCTTCACAGGTCCGTTTTCTCAGTCATTATTATTATTCCCTTAGGAATTAATTAGATGCTAGTTGATCATTTTGTAATCATGGCAGGTGTTATACCAAGTGAAATTGGCAGACTTCACCAACTTGAGGCACTTAGATTACGCGATAATGCTTTCACCGGTTCAATTCCACCTGAGATCTTTAACATCTCAACTCTTCAATATCTTCAACTTGCTTTCAATGATTTATCTGGCACTCTTCCAGCCCATCTTTGCACCGGCTCACCCATTCTTGAATGGATTACACTTGGAAAGAACTCTATTACTGGAGAAATACCCCACTCAATTTCTAATTGTGCTTATCTCAAAACTCTCGATCTCGGATCCAACAGATTAATGGGTGTTGTACCTCACTTTCTTAGCAACCTGAGTCTCCTTGAAAACCTAAACCTGGAAGACAATAATCTAAGAATTGAGTCAACTTCTTCAGAATTGAGCTTCATAACTTCCTTAACAAATTGCACATCTTTAAAGCATTTGTGGATTAATGATAATCCTCTAGACGGTATCATTCCACCTTCCATTGGGAATTTATCTTCCACTCTCCAAATATTCTCTGCCTCCAATTGCAAAATTAAGGGCAGCATTCTGATGATATCCATAATTTATGGAACTTGACGTCACTTGATCTTAGCAACAATGAGTTGTGCGGTATTATTCCATCTACTTTCAGATATTTAAATAAGATTCAAGGATTAGATCTACATAACAACAATCTGGGAGGTCCCATTCCGGAGGGTCTGTGTGACCTACATAACTTTGTATAAAATTGATTTAGGTCATAACCAACTTTACGGTCTCATTCCGAATGTATAGGGAACCTCATATCTTTAGGATATCTTTCCCTAGATTCTAACAATCTCACTTCAAGCATACCATCAAGTTTGTGGAGCCTCAAGGATTTGTTGAGTCTTGATCCGTCCTCAAATTCCCTAAGTGGGTTCTTACCTCCGGAGATGGGCAATTTAGTGGCAAGCAAACTCTATCAATCTGTCAATGAATAACTGTCTCGAGTCCATCCCAAAAACGATTGGTAATTTTAGAGATTGGTTAATCTGCGATTCACAAGATAATAGATTGGAAGGTTCTATTCTCGTGTCCATGGGGAGCATGGTGGTTTTTGGTAACTCTAGACTTGTCCAACAACAATCTCTCTGGTTCAATCCCAAAGCCTTTGGAGAAACTTCAATACCTCGACTATTTTAATGTGTCTTTCAACAATTTGAATGGAGAGATTCCAAGTGGTGGCCCTTTCAGACACTTCACTATAGAGTCTTTCAAGGGTAATGGTGCATTGTGCCAAACTAATTCAAGCTTCCATAGCATCCCAATTTGTCTGTTGTTTCCAAATATAAATCAAAGGGGAAGAAGGTTGCATTTTCACTATTTGTTCTTATCGGGGTTGTTGCGCTTGTCACTTTAGTAACTTCGATGTTTATATGTGTAAGATGCAAAAGAAAAGTTAACACGACAAATGAAATTGTTGAATTGGCGTCTGCAATCCCACAAAGAATCTCCTATTATGAAATCTTGTGGGCAATGAACAATTAAATGAGAGCAATTTACTAGGTGTTGGGAGTTATGGATCGGTTCTGAGAGGAACCCTTAGAGATGGAAATGTGGTCGCTGTGAAGGTGTTTAGCCAACACTCAGAAGCTGCTTTCGAGAGCTTTGATGTCGAATGTGAAGTATTACGTAACATCCGCCACAAGAATCTTACCAAAGTCATCAGTAGTTGCTCTAACGAAGATTTCAAGGCTTTAGTACTTTAGTACATGTCCAACGGAAATCTTGAGAAATGGTTATATTCTCATAATTATTTCTTGGATGTGAGGCAAAGAATGGACATAATGATCGATGTAGCATCTGCATTGGAATATCTTCATCATGGCTATTCAACACCCATTGTTCACGCGACTTGAAGCCTAGTAATGTGTTGTTAGATGAGGAGATGATTGCCCATGTTCTTGATTTTGGGATATCTAAACTTTTTAGGGGACGAGGAGAGCACGGTGCTAACCAACACCCCTCGCCACACTAGGGTACATTTCTCGGTGAACATTTATTCTATTTTCATATATCATTTTAAATTTTAGGTCAATTTAATTTAATCACGTCTTTTATTGATGCATTGCAATTTTCACTCTTCTGAGTACGGTTTGGAAGGCTTAGTTTCAACAAGATGTGATGTATATAGTTATGGTGTGATCTTGATGGAAACCTTTACAAGAAAAAAAGGCCAAGTGATGATATGTTCGGTGGAGATTTGACTTTGAAGACTTGGGTTGCAAACTTGCTTCCACATTCACCAGATCGGATTGTAGATCCGAACTTATTCATGAATCTTGATGATGAACACGGTGACAAGATTTTGCAAAGTGTGTATCATCCATATTAATGTTGGCTTTGAAGTGCTCAATGAGAATCCCCCGGAGAGAGGATAAACATGAAAGAAGTTTCTAGTAGAGCTAGAGAAAATCAAACGTCGATTTTTCAGTAACACTTGAAATACAATGGTAAGACCTTGATTGTTTTTCTGCTTGATCAAAAATTGAAAGGTCTGACATAATTATAGTCTCACAATGATGCAATTAAGTTTGGTTTTCTCTGCTTTAGTTTTCTTGTTTCTCTTGTGTAATTTACACATTCTTTTGAATTTTTTTCCAGTAATTGATTCTATTAAGTGATGTTTCTTGTTGTTTTATAAACAGTTAATTTCATCCTTCTGGTGAATATTTTCAACATGTCGCCTGTGATGATTAAAATATTTGCCTACGTAGTGTGATTGTGAATTGAACCCTATTAAACCAATATTCATTTCTGTTCATACTTTTATGGTGCCAACGACTTCAACTCGTGGCCTTGTCTTACAATTCTTTCAGTGGGCAGATACACTACAAAAAAGACGCGTTTTAACGACGGACATTAGCGGCGGTTAACCAGGCCGTCTCTAATAGCAACGGTTTTGCCGACGGTTTTAGTCAAACCGTCAAAATCAAAACATTTAGCGACGGATTGTAAAACCGTCGGTGTCAGCGACGGTTTACCGACGGTCCATCGACTGAGAGTCCGAATAAACATTATTAGCGACGGTCTTAGCGACGGTATTCACAAAACCGTCGCTATACTTTGCAGAAAACGAAGAGATAAGCCCGTTGGGAGGAGATCCGCCCGTTGGGAGGCGGTGGCATTAATTTTGATAGAATTTAGTGACGGACTTAGCAACGGTTTTTCGAAAACCGTCGCTAAATCCAAATCTATAAATACACGGCCAGCCTGCCCATTTGTTTCATCAACCAAATCAGAAAGCAATACAAACAAGTCTCGTTCATCTGTATTCTTCGATATTCACGGTACTACTTTAATTATTTTTTTGTATATTTATTTATATTTAATTTTATTTTATATAATATAATTAATATATATGAATTTTATATTTTATTTAGATGGCTGACGTTCCTGCTTCATCCAGAATGCCTACTTTGTTAATCAATATTGTTAATGGAGCGTAAGTGTTGTTGTTTTATACGATAATAATTTTATAATTAATTAATTTAATACAATAATTATTAATTCTGTATTTATTTTTTAATGTGTTATAGTATTGTACCTGGTCACGAGGCTTCCTGTATAGCCAACGACGTCATTATGCGGGTGGGAATTGCTGTCAAAGCTGATCGTTGGAAAAATGTGTCAACTGATCAGCGTCAATTGTATTTTGAGGAGTTTAAGGTATAAGATGTACTTAAAATATTTTATTTTAATATATATTGTTAAAATTAATTTAATTAATTATTGTATTATTTTCGAAATATAGAAACAAACTACTTGGAGTCCCGAGCTTGAGACAGATCAAGTTTACGAGGCATTTTGTAAAGTTGCTCGACCGCGTTACCAAGACATAATGTACAGGTGGCGTACACAGCGGAGGGAAGACGGAGTGGATTTATCAGAAGAAATTAGGCACGAAGTTTGGGAGTCACTTGTAGCTGTTTGGAGGGCAATTCCCTAAGATGTTATTTTAATTATGTTATGAACAATTTTTAATTTATGTTTTTGTTTTTAATTTTTAATTATCATTGAACAATTTTAATTTATGTTTTTTTTTTTTTAAAATCGTGTATTTAGCGACGGATTTAGCGACGGTTATTTGAAATTCCGTCGCTATTAACGACGGATGTATCCGTCGCTTGACCGTCGCTAGTTCCATCGCTAAAATTTAAGAAAAACCGAGCAGCTCAGTCTGCAGAAATGTCGAAAACAAACAAAAACTTTCGAAAACCAACACCAAATTTTGTGTAGATAGAAGCGAAAATCGTTTTTTGAAGTGCATATTGTGTAGAGGAAATATATCTACTCCTCGAGGACGATTTTACGGTACGTTTTCACATTTCTACCATTTAAAAATATATATAGTGTAATGTAAATATATAATTGATAAGTTTGGTATTGACATATATTTTATTGATAGTTTATGTTAAATGAATGTTGTGATCATAGCTAGATGAATATTGGGTAGATAGTTTATGTTAAATGAATGTATTTGATGTTATTTGATAGAAGAATATATTTGGATATTTACATATACAAACGAAACTCTGTCAAATTTTTTGTATGTTATTTGATAAAAGAATATATTTGGATATTTACATATACGTATTTAAACTTTGTCAATTTTTTTGTAGAATTAACATGTTTATAATGATTTGAAACAAATGGAATATCCGAATCGTCAGTGACGGAAGTATAAATATGAAGTTCTTGAATGAAGTTAATAACTTCATTCAATTTGCAATTAATCATGGTGCAACAAATTCAGAAGGTCGTATAAGATGTCCGTGTAGTGCAAAACAAATGTCAAAACAAGTCATACAGAGAGACTGTGGATGTTCAGACACATATCATCATGAATGGTTTTGTTCCATATTACTACAATTGGACACGTCATGGTGAAGAGCGGTGGAATGTTGATTTCAATGACCTTGAAGTGTATTATAATACACGCGATGATCATGGATTCGATGATCCTGGAGTACAGTTCGAGCCACCTGTAGTGGATACACGGATATGTATCATAACGATGATCGGGGAAATTTGGTGGGATTCAAGATGAGGCTATGGAGGAGGAACCAAATGAGGAAGCAACTAATTTTCTGAGAATACTCAAAGCGGTGACGAAGATCTCAGATGATGGATGTCAAACTCACTCTCTGTTGTCATTCAATGCTCGACTCATGGATATCAAGGCTGAGAACAAGCTTTCTCAAAGAGCCTATAACCAGATTAGTAAATTGATCAATGAGATATGTCCTCCCGGTAATAAGGTGCCTATTACAGAATATCAAGCCAAAAATTTGTTGAAGAGTATGGGTCAACCAGTAGAGAGTATTGATTGTTGTATCAATAACTGCATGTTATTCTGGGGTAACAAAGAAGACGCGAATCTAGATAAGTGCAGTACAAAGTACCGCTACGGAACAGGACTGACGGTCGAGGGAAGCAGAAAATGAAGAGGAAAGTGGCAAATAAAATAATGTATTACCTCCCGATCATTCCTCGTCTTCAGAGACTGTATCAATCTAGTGCCACAGCCAAAGATATGACATGGCATCATACAGAGACTAATCTTCATACCTTAGAGATGAGACACCCTGCTGACTCGATGGCCTGGAAACATCTTGACGAGGTATTTCCTATTTTTTTTGACGAACCTAGGAACGTTCGGTTAGGTCTCAGCACTGATGGTTTTTTTCCATTTGGAATGCACGGTAAGCAGTATTCGTTATGGCCCGATTATATTGACTCCTTATAATCTACCTTCGTGGATGTGCATGAAGCCCCAAACGATGTTTCTCACGGTATTGGTACCTGGTCCAAAGAATCCAAAGGACAAACTAGATGTTTTCCTTCAGCCCCTGATAAGAGGCTTAATACATCTGTTGGATAATGGAGTGCTGACATACGATGTATCGAGAAAGCAAAACTTCACGATGAGGGTTGCGCTGCTCTGGACGATCAGCGACTATCCTTCGTACTCCATGTTGTCCAAAGATGGAGGACGACTGGGAAACAATCATGTCCTTACTGCATGGAGGATTCTGACGCTTTCAGTCAACCGCTTAGCAGAAAAGTTTCATGGTTTGATAACCATCAAAAGTTTTTACCAGAAGATCATCCTTTTCGAAAGAATAAAAAGGATTTTATCAAGAACACAGTCGTTAAAAAAAAGGGTTTGAAAAAGAGATCAAGTATTTTTATATTAGTTGTTTTAAATTAATTAATATATTTCTATCTACATATGATAAATTAATTAACTTATAACTCTTTGGATTCATGCAGGTAAAACGTTGTTAAATCAAATTAATCAGAAGGGATTGAGGAAAACAACAGAAGAACATGCGGAGGAGCATAATAAAATGGTACCGGGTGGTTGGAAGAAGAAGAGCATTTTCTGGGACTTGCCCTACTGGAGCTCACTTTTGATTCGGCACAACTTAGTTGTGATGCACATCGAAAAGAATGTGTTCGATAACTTGTTCCACACAATCATGAACAAAGAGGGCAAGACAAAAGACACTGCAAAGTCGCGTGATGATCTGAACGAGATATGCAAACGTGATCACTTGAAGAGGGATGAACGTACCTGAAGGTATCCCCAAGCCAATTACACACTTGATAAGAGACAGAAAGTGACTTTGTGTAATTGGATTGAAGATCTGAGATTTCCAGATGACTATGTCTCCAATCTGAGTCGTTGTGTAAACACATCAAACGGAAAGGTGTCCGAGATGAAAAGTCACGATTGTCACGTGTTTATGCAACGACTGTTGCCCCTCGCATTCCGAGAATTCCTACCGAATAATATCTGGAGGGCTGTAACTGAGTTGAGTTTATTCTTCAAAGATTTAATGTCTACAATGATTACGTGGGACGACATGGTCCGTTTGGAGAAAGACATTTCAGTTATTTTATGCAAGTTGGAGGGCATTTTCCCTCCAAGCTTCTTTGATTCGATGGAGCACTTGCCGGTGCACTTAGCATATGAAGCCAAAATTATCGGTCCTGTGCAATACAGGTGGATGTATCCATTTGAGAGGTAAACCTTCACTTCACAACTATTTATACAAATATTAATATATTTATGTTTTGATCTTAAATTTTTTTTTATTATATATCTATAGGTATCTACATAACTTGAAGCTCAATGCTAAACAAAAGGTAAAAGTTGAAGCTTCAATTGTTAATGCCTACTTGTGTGAGGACGTTACAACATTTTGTTCTTACTATTTCGAGGATCATGTTAGAACAATGTTGAGAAACGAGCCTCGTAATTACGACGGTAGAGGCACAGACAATGTTGCTGATGATATTGAGGGTATGTTGTCCGTGTTTAAGTTTTCAGGTCGATGTTTGGGTAAGACAAATGAACGGACATGGTTGAACCGACAAGAGATTGAAGCTGCACATAAATATGTGTTATTCAATTGTGAGGAAGTCCAACCGTACATTGAGTAAGTATTTCATTTACGTATCATTTACATAATTAGAATATTAATTTATTATATAATAGTTGATTAATATAATATATTGCTTTCAATTAGGATCTTGACTAAAGAGCTACACCATATAGATCCAAACATCTCAGATGCACAAGTAGGTGAATATATTACCCGTGGTTTTGCAGAGTGGTTCCAAAACTATGTGAGTGGTTCTAAACCGTTGTTTATTAATAAATTCATATTAAATATTTACAATTATATATTTAACCTCAAATCATCGCGTCACAGGGCTATAATGGTGGAATTGTGAACCCATTCATGTGGGATCTCAGTAGAGGACCACTACGTGTGGTCAACACATACCAAGGATATTATGTAAATGGTTACAAATTTCATACAGTGGATTATGCATCGACCAAATCTACTGTGAACAGTGGTGTTTGCATTAACAATGCATTGTTCGATGGAGAAAGCCGTGACTACTTCGGACACCTGCAAGAAGTCGTTGAAGTAGGATATCCGGGGTTCCCTGAGAAGACTGTTGTGTTGTTCAAGTGCGATTGGTATGATCCATCTGCTTCAAGAACAATGATTCATCCCGAATACAAATTGGTCGATGTTCATAGAAGAAGAAGATATTCGGGGTATGATCCGTTTGTTTGCTACTCAGGTATCCCAAGTATACTACTACATGTATCCAGGTTTGAGAGCAAATAATGAATGGATGGCTGTTTGCAAAGTAAAGGCGAGATCACTGGTGCGAGTTCCTAAATCAGATTCAACTGTCGTAGTTGACGACGCTCCGTTCCAAACGAAAACAGTTGCCACTCAAACTGAAGTGCAAACAGGAGATTTCAATCTTTTCGTAGACTTAACAGCTGGAAATCCAGATTTGATAGAGATTGACAGCGGCGGGGAAGGGAATGAAGATGGTGAGGAAGAGGAGAATGAAGATGGTGAGGAGGAAGTGGAGGACGAAGAGAAGGAGGATGAGGAGGACGAGGAGGAGGAGGAGAAGGAGGATGATAATACAGATGGGGGCAACAATGAGGATGACGAATAATAATTATATTGTATTTCATTTGTAATATTTCATGTTGACGACGCTCTATTATGATATTACTAGTTATTTTATAATTTTGTTCTAAACATAATTTATTTTTTGGTAATTATCCAATATAAAATTAAAAAACTATATAAAAATGTAATTGAATCATTAATTAATTAAGATAATTGAAAAAAAAAATTAATTGTAAATTTATATAGAATTAATTTTATTAAAAATAAGTTAAAAAAATACAATTTTAGTTTAATTAATTTAATTATAAATTATAATTATAAATATAAATTATTATATTAAAATGTAATTGAATTATTAAATAAGATAATTGAAATAAAAAATTAAAAAAAATAATTGTAAATTAATATAGAATTAATTTTATTAAAAATAAATTAAAAAAATTCAATTTTAATTTAATTAATTTAATTATAAGTTATAAATAAAAAATATAAATTATTATATTAAAAATATAATTGAAATATTAAATAAGATAATTGAAATAAAGAATTTTAAAAAAAAATTGAAAAAAATGAATTTTAGGACATATACAATAAAATTCATGAAATAAACGCAAAGAAGCAAGTGCCAGAACAGAATTGATCCCCACTCAGGCGCCCAAGGTCCCATGTTCGGTCCCCCACGGGAGCGAATATATGCCTCATTTAATTAGGAGGCTTGGTGGCTTATATATCAGATGCTTGGTGGTTAGGTTTGAGATGGTTCGTGGCTCGGGTGGTTCGGTGCCCACCCGGGCGCCCTCCGGGCCCGGTTCGAATCACCGTGAGCCATTTGTTTTCCGAAAATTCCCGATTTAGCGACGGTTTTAGAGACGGCAATTACCGTCGCTAAGACCAACGGAGAATTACCGTCGCAAATGTCGACGGTATAAATCGTCGCTAACAACGACGGATTGTCGTCGTTGTTTGCGACGGAGTTATGATGTCATAACCGTCGACAATATAGCAACGCTTTTTCCACCCGGGATCCGGGTCCACTTTTCCATCGAGAAAACCGTCGCTATATTTTCGACGGTTAATAACCGTCGATAAGTAGAGACGGATTTACTGCGGTCGTTAGTAACGAAGGTCTTGGAAAAAACCGTCGCTATATTTTAGCGACCCTCGTTTCTCCGACGGTCAAAAAATCGTCGCTGAAACCGTCGTTACAGTATGTAGCGACGGAATAATGTCACCGTCTTTTTTGTAGTGATACCCACTGCATGCATTCGGGAGATTAACATCTCTTCAAATTTTAAGTCTTGAGAATAACTTTTTATATAGTACAGTTTTCTCTATTTTAACGCCATATTCTTTCTTTGATATTAATGTGCACAATCAAAGGAGATGGACAGTCTTCAGAACTTGATTGAATCATATTGCATGCGCACTGCCCCTCAATATTTCCTTGGAAAGTTTATATCTATGGGGGAATAAACTGAGTGGGAAGCTCTTAAGAAATGTTGGAAATCTTACAATGCTAAAATACTTGGAACTGGTAGAAAACAACTTCACAGGTCCATTTTCTCAGTTATTATTACTATTATTATTATTCTCCTAGATGCTTTCAAGGGTAATGATGCACTGTGCGAAACCAATGAAGAATTCAAGGCGTTAGTACTGGAGTACATGCCCAACGCAAACCTTGAGAAATGATTATATTCTCATAACTATTTCTTGGATGTAAAGCAAAGGTTGGATATAATGATCGATGTAGCATCTGCATTGGAATATATTCACCATGGCTATTCAGCACCCATTGTTCACTGCGACTTGAAGCCTAATAATATGTTGTTAGATGAGGAGATAATTGCCCATGTTACTGATTTTGGGATATCTAAACTCTTAGGGGATGAGGAGAGCACAATGCTAACCAACACCCTCGCCACACTCGGGTACATCGCTCTAGGTGAACATTTATTCTATTTTCATATATCATATTGTTGGAATTTATAGGCACGTAAACACGTAATATATGCGCAGCGGAATTAAACAGTTCACCAACGACGAACATATAATTGCATAAACGATTACGAATAAACATAACAAGAAATCTTACAGTAATTCAAGAGCAGATTTCTCAACTATGGTATCCACGTAATCCCCGTTCACAGATTTGCACAGATTTGCCAGTTTTGAATCCCGAGATGAATTTGCTAGGAAAATTCTTACTCTAGATTTTATGGAGAAAATATGAACAATTGTATTATGAATTCCCAAGAGCTCATATATATAGGAGAGACCCAGCTTAAATCTTAAGCTAACCTGATTGGGAAATAAAATCCCTAATCTTTATTTAAATAAATCTCTTAGATTTATTTCCTACATATAAAATCCCTACGGATTTAATTCCCATATATGTCAAATCTCTACGATTTATTTTCATATATATATATATATATATATATATATATATATATATATTAAATCCTACAATAATATTCCATATATTATTGTTGGGAATTCATATTTAATTAAATTCAATTTAATTAAATATTAATAATAATTAATTTCAAATTAATTCATTATTAATCAATTCTCCATAAATTAAATATTAAATTCAATTTAACATCTAATCAACCAACTATAATCTGTAAAAGGGAACTACTTGTTGTGTGACCCATAGGCCCTCATATATCGAGTGATTAGTCAAACTAGCGGTCTTAATTGAACCCTAGACAATAAATCAGACATTCTCAATATATGAGGTACGTTGCGAGAAACGTGCAACTACCTGTACCTGTAAATGGGCTATTACGATTTTCTCCTTTCATTCACGAATACTCGATTAGTCTTGAATATGATGAAGTGTCTATTCAAATAAATTAATCACTTTTATCTTCAATCACTAATTGATCACTTATGTCACACTTGGCCACAAAGTCCAAGTTGAAGTGCATTGGCCAATGACTTTGCTCCAATTATGATGAGAAGGTGAGTATTCTCTCTAAATCAACTTTGAGGAATGAATCTTATTCTTGGCTCAACTACCACGCACATGCACTTCGTGATGAACCCAATCCAAGCCATATCTACCAATGGAAGGGTGCAAAGCGTCGGTTATGGTCAAAGTTCATCACTCCACACATGTCGCGTGATTGACCTCAAGTCAAAGGAGTATCGCGATTCCTCCCACTAACTGGGACACTCGTAGACACATATAGTGGAACTACATCAAACGGTTTCTCGGATGAGTATACCAATACCCTCTAAGGTATTTGTGTTGGGATTATACTGGAAAGTATGTTTTTTACTTTGTATAATCAAAACTGAATTTCGGACTTATTTACTGAAATAAATTGTTTATCATTGATGCTTTAAATATCATCAAATGTTACATATATTTCTTTGCTTATTTTTGTTCAATAAAATGGATATGTGTTACATTATAGTTAATTTAGTGATACGGATCATAGAAAGATTAAATTAATGGTCCCTTGTAACTAAAAATCGTCATTTAAACCTAGATGAAATGAACAAATCGTGAAATGTTGAAATAAGTGCAAGAAAGATTTTCGGATTGGCTTGTCTTGACCAAAAAGATTAAACTATTTTTGAAATACAAAAATTATCTCATTAAAATTCAAGAGGATGACAAATTCTTATTCATGAAGGAAATTTAAAATTAGACCTCGAACAAAATTCAAGTTATTTCTTAATTTTCTTGATTCCATAAAAGGATCACGTGTGATTGATAACTATTTTTTGACTTATCATACAAGAATATCTCATAAATTCAATAAGATTTAAATCTTGGGCAATATTATTGGTCTACAAAAAATTTACTAAGAACAAAATTCAAAGAAAAATTTTTGCAAAATTTTATCCTTAAATTTGCCGGATTGGGAAAGGTTCATATAATATTTTATTTTAATACCAAATCTTGACTATTTGTTGGAACTAATCCCACTAATTATGGATAATAATGTTGAACGGATCTTGAATATTTAAGGACAAAAAATATTAATTAAGCCCATAAATATTATTTAATCCCACTACATAATTAATGGGCTAGATAATCTTAACCCGCGGGAAATAATGGCAAGGAGCCATATTGGTTGTTTAAATTATGGGTTAAGATGGATAGTCTTGCTAATAATAATTTTGTAGTGGGATTAAGGAATATTTATCAACATTATTATCCATACCTAAACTAATTCCATAATGCAAGATTTTGGATGATAAATCTTAATTCTCCCTAAAGGCACCAAATCAAGCCCAACATATAGTGCATAAGCGAATTCTTGTTTAAAATAAAATAAATATGTGACCAATTTTTTGCCTCAAAATAAAAAGTATTGAATGGATATTCGCTACCCATGATTTTCTTTGAATTTTGTTCAATAAACATGATCCTATTTTAAGGGATTTAAAATTAAGAAACAAAAATTCATCGAGGTCTAATTCTTCCTTGTTCATTCAAGAATTTATTCATGTAAATTTTGGAAATATAATTAGGCAAGAAATTATTTTCTTGAATTTTCTTGATGGTCAAGACAAACCATATTATGGAAGATATGTATTTCTTACACCTCAACCTTTCATAAACGGGTTGTTCTTTTCATCTAAAAATTTCAGGTCAAAAAAAAATGGCGACATTTTTGAAAAAACTAGAGGAAAAAGGACAACAATATTTAATTTAATCTTTTTCGTGATCCGTATCACTAAATTAACTACAATGTAACACGCATTTAATTATTGAATATTTAAGCTTATGCAAAGAAATATATGTAACATTCAATCATATTTAAAGATGTTTGATAAACAATTTATTTCAAGAAATAAGTCCGTTAAAAATTCGGGCCGATTATACAAAGTAAAAAGCATATTTTTCAAGATAATCCCAACAATCTCTCACTTATACTCAAAGTCTACTTTTAAGTATACTACAACATGTTCACTTTTAAGTAGTCCATGGTGACATCTAATGTCACCCCATGTGAACCTAATAATTTCTCCCACTTATACTCAAAGCAGATTAGCAATTCGGTCTTGACACCCATTCCTTCCACATGTCTCTCGAATGTATTCAGAGGCGCACTCTTTGTGAATGGATCTCGCTAGGTTGTCCTCGCACGTTATCTTTGCCACATCTATATCTCCTCTCTTAACGATAACTCGTATAAGATGGTATTTCTTTCAATGTGTTTGCTAGCTTTGTGGGCTCTTGGTTCCCTTGAATTTGCAAATCGCTCAAGCATTGTCACAATAAAAAAATGATTCTATTTGACAAATTCGAACCACATCTAAGTCCATTAAGGAAGTGCTTGAGCTAAACCGGCTTTTCACGCCTTGCTACTTGACTACATATTCGCTTCCATGGTAGAATCAGGACGCATTACTTGACGCTTCTCCATGTCACGGCTCCTCCCCCATGCAAAAACACACTACCGGAGGTAGATTTTCTCGAGTCTATGTCTGATTGGAAATCCGAGTCCGTGTAACCGATGGGGATTGGACTACCTGACTGATAAACCAACATTCTATCCCGAGTTCTTTTCGGATACTTTGTATGTTTTTAATCGCCATTCAATGCTCTTTTCCCGGGGTTACTTTGATATCTTGCCACCATGCCTACGAAAGCGGATATCCGGTCTCGTAATAACGATTGCATACATAAGGCTTCGGCTGCAGACGAAGCATAAGGAATGCCTTTCATGTCATCTATCTCCTCTTTGCGTCTTGGGGACATTTTCTTGGATAGATGGATTCCATGCCTGAAAGGTACGAATCCTTTCTTGGAATCTTGCATGCTGAAGCGTTTCAAGACAGTGTCTATGTATGAAGCTTGCGATAAGCCTATCATCATTTTCTTGCAATCTCTAGTGATCTTGATCCCAAGGATGTGTCCGGCTTCCCCTAAGTACTTCATATCAAACTGTTTTGAAAGCCATGCCCTTACGTCTAATAACACCTTCACATCGTTCCCGATGATCAGAATGTCGTCTATGTATAGTACTAAGAATACCAATGCAGTTCTGACACGCTTTTTATACACACAACTTTCAAACTCATTTTGATCAAACCCATAAGACTTTATAACATGATCAAAACATTGGTTCCAAGCTCTGGATGCCTGTTTGAGTCCGTAAATGGACTTCTTGAGCTTACAAACAAGATGTTCTTGGCCTGTTTCAATGAAACCTTGGGGTTGTTGCATATAGATCTCTTCATCAAGACTTCCGTTAAGGAAAGCTGTCTTGACATCCATTTGCCAGATTTCAAAGTCGAAATGCGCAGCAATCGATAAGAGAATACGGATGACCTTAAGCATGGCTACGAGCGAAAAAGTTTCCTCATAATCGATCCTTCTTTCTGAGTATAACCTTTCGCCACTAGTCTTGCTTTAAAGGTTTCAACCTTCCCGTCCGGTCCTCTTTTCCTCTTATATACCCACTTGCATCCAATGGGTTTGACCCCATTAAGTGGTTCGACTAGATCCCACACTTTATTATGAAACATAGAACCCATTTCGGCTTTCATTGCTGTTTGCCAAGAATCTGCATCCTTATCTTGGAGCGCCTCGTCATATGTTCATGGGTCTGATTCGTCTTGTCCGGGAATCAAGTCCGAGGACTCTCCTATTCCCATGAATCTCGGTCGTCTAACAACCCTCCCACTACTGACGATTTAGGTTGCCAGAAAGCGTATCGTTTGGTATATCATCTAAGTACTGAGTTGGCAATCGAGGTTTGCCCTCTAAGCTCATTTAAGGTAATCTCACTTTTGGGTTTTCTTTGGTTCATATAGTCTTCTTCCAAAATCTAAAGTGGGTGCTTATGACCACCTTTTGATCTTCGGGACCATAGAACATACTCCTTTTTTGTTCCTCGGGGTATCCTACACCTGCTTTTTTAATTCGATCGAGGATCCAATTATCGGCTTCCTTGTCCAAAGACGAGGGTAGGACACCCCCAAATTCTCATGTGTCTCATATGCTAGGCTTCAAGGCCGCTCCACAATTCTTTGGAAGTTTTGGGAACCAATTTGGATGGCACCAAGTTCAGAATGTAAGCAGCTTTTTTCCAAGGCATGACCCCGGAATCGACTTGGGAAGATCCGCGATAACTCATCATTGATCTAACCATTTCCAAAAGATTTCTTTTTCTTCGCTCTGCGACCCGTTTTGTTGAGGGGTTCCGGTGCGATGAGTCGATACAATCCCTTCATCGAGATAAGTAGTTCAAAAACTCATCACGAGGTATTCGCCTCCACGATCGAGATCCTAGAGACTTGATCGCTTTTTCCATATGATTCTCCGCTTGAGCCTTAAATTCTTTGAATTTCTCAAAGGTCTCGGATTTATGCTTCATAAGGAAAATGTAATCTGCACTCGAGTAATCATCAATAAAAGTGACAAAATACTCATAACCTCCTCTTGCTTTGGTTGACATTGGACCACATACATGTGTGAACGATCTCTAACACTTCTTTGGCCCTATTCCCTTGGCTCCAAATTCCCTCTTGGTCATTTTTACCCTCCAAACATGATTCGCGGGTTGGGAAAGCGGTTCAACTTGGAGAAGCTCTAGTGAATCGTCTTTCACCAACCTTTGGATCCTCTTTCGATTTATATGACCCAATCTTAGATGCCAAAAAGTGTCTCGTTCACGTCGATGAACGTTTTCTTTTTCTAAAACAGTTGATGTGTTATAGGATGCATTTCGTGAGTGGTGTGCACAAGTTAATTGTATAGAGATTATTCGCCAACGTTCCATGATGGATAAATTTATCATAAAGAGAAATGGTAACAACTTTATTAAAAGTAACCGAATATCCATCATGAAAAAAAGTTTAGAAACCGAAATCAAATTCTTTCTAAAACTCGGAACGCATGTAACATCTCTTAAAATTAAAACTCTGTCTTCAAAAAAGACAGTGCACTTCTCCCATCGCTTCAAACCGCCACTCTGAAGATCGCCCGGTGTGATGAGGATCTCACTTCCACTTAGTTGTCGGGGTCCGTTTGAACCCCTCAGAACGTGAAAACGAACATGATCGGTGGATCCGTATCCACCACCCATAAATGGGAGGCATCGCCGCTAAACAAGTTTCAACAACTAGTGAGTGAGGATTACCTTTCTTTTCCTTTCCTTTTGGGATCGAACAGTGACCTCAATGTCCTTTTTCCCCCATAATTAAAACATATTCCTTTTGGTTCTTTCTTGACACCCAACCAACCTAACCGTCTTTTTTCACTTTTCTTGATGATGAGTTTGCTTTGGTTCGACCACTTTTCTTTTCTTGAGACTTGCCTTCCAATGGCCTAGATCTCGAGAAAAGACTTTTGGTCACCAATGCTTTCGTCTTTCTTTCCTAAATGCTTCTCCACTTTCTCCAAGGCTTCTTGTAGATTATCCATAGTAAACATGTGATCACTCATCACAAAACCACAAAAAAAATCCATCAAGCTCCTTGGCGAGTAAGCAACATAAATTCAATTTGGGCCTCATCACAATACTTAGTTCCGAGATAAGCGGTTTGAGAAAATGGTGTTTGACTCGAGAACATGCTCCCCTTCAGTGTTCCTCACCCATTTTCGGCTAATTAAATCGTCATTTTTAAACTGATCGATCATGCGGTCTTTTGTTGAAAACATTTCTTCAAGACTTTGCATAATTTCCTCAGCGGACTCAACACCTTCATGAATGTGTTTCAAATCATCAGACAGTGAAGTCAAGATTACACGTTTCATGGGTTCATTGGCCTGCTCCCAAATATTATACTCATGTCTTGCCGCGATTGTTGATTCATCAAGAAGCTTACGTGGCTTGGGTACATCAAGCATCCAATAATGTTTTTGTGCAGGTAGGACAAAGTTCATATTTCGTTTCCAAACATTATAGTTTTCTCCAGATAATCGGTGTTCTTTGAGTGTATATAACAGTGGATTAAAAGGTTGCGACATGATGAACTGAAATAAATAATAATATGCATAAGCACAAATATATCACAAGGTTTGATCACATGCATCATATTAAAATCTCAAAAAAAATATGAACATGCATCAGCCAACAGCTCAAAACAGTTTAAATAAGCCACGTTGGGTGGGTCATTATTTAAACACATTCAAGCAGGTTACAAACAAGAACAGTTACAAACCTTTAATATCCAGATTAATAGTTGGCTCCCACTTGACCAATATAAAATTGGCAGGGACTTCGGGGAAGTATATGCATATCAATTTTATACCTAAGTAATAACCATGATTAAATACATGATTATTATTTCGCTTTGATCGAGCCTCGTTGGGAGGGTCATCGTCGCCACTAGTAATAACCCACAATCATCCGTTTGGAATTCATTCATGTGAAAACCTATCTTTTGACCGAATCCGTTGGGGGAATTTCTCCAAAAGAATTCACAAATAAATAAATCATGGAGGTCAAAATTAATTCAATTTTATTATCCGGAATAAAATTGTCAATTAATTATTTAAACATACTTAGTAATTTTGAAGGTGAGATTTTTTCCATTTGGCAACCCTCATGCAAACACATTTAAACAAATTAAATAAAGCATAAGATAGCACAAATAAATCAAGCAAAACAGAAAAATAAACATATTGGGCACAAATTATCCAATTGTCATGGTTTGATTTTTTCTTGGCTTGATCTTGAAGAAACACGTCTCGAATTTCTCCCACTCGTTCGTCTCAAAAAATACTTGTCTCAAACGCCACGCCATGGCGACTCGCGGCCAGGGATGCACGCCAAGATCCGCCGCCACTTGGCCTAGACTTCAAGACCGCCCGGCGGTCATGCGAAACAAGGTTTAAGACGCCTCTAAGAAGTGTCAGAGGCGTCAGCCAGATCTCGACAGCGACGGCACAAGATTCACAAGACATCCGCTTCTTTCGCCGCTCCCTGCCCGCCCGCGACCTTGGCAACCTTGGCGTCTCAAGGCTAGCGGCCGCCGTCCCTTTCGGCTGGGCGAGCGCCGCAGTTGCCGCAGGCACCTAGCGCGCCCGTCGGCGCGAGGTCTCGTTTCATAGCGATCGGCGGCTCGGCCTCGCCGCCTGCGCCCGTCTTGGCAAATAGCAGCGCCTGATTACAGTTTTCGATTTCGCCTTTAATTCTTCGATCTCTTCGTTTCGATCCGGTTACAATTTATTTACAATAAATAAATAAACCTAGATCTAGACTAGTCTATTACATTTATCAAATCAAACAAATCCTAGTCTACTCGTGGATTTTCTCACGAGGCAAAAACAAACCGAGCTAATCAATTAAAAACACCGTTTATATGCATGCATAAACACATTAAAATCCATGACAATTGGATACCGCAAAAGCAGATCTAACATTCTACTATCCAATTTCAAATTTAATGTCCACGAATTAAATTACAATTTAAAAAAATTCAGAGTCAAACCGTGGCTCGATACGCTTGTTTGGGGAATGAGTTCTTTGAGATCTATTCGGGTTGAATATTTAAATACAAATTTAATTCATTAATTATTACTAGCATGAATTAATCCTATATTAATTCAAATAATAATTGCAACAACATATCATGCATATAAAAAACCACGTAAAACCTACGCATGCGGAATCTACGGGTTTACGTGAACGTACCTCTCGGGACGGCAAAGTGATTTTGGTCGGACGGACTAACCAAAAGGGCTTCCCAAGTATTCCCTTAGCCCTTGCTCAACTATCCGGTGGAAGGACACTTGTCGAACAATTAACAAAAGGAAAAAATAAACTTTGTTGCACCACCTTTGTGGATTTGCTAATTTTTCCAGCACATGGAATTGTACTTGGGAATGAAACAATCATCCCCTATTTATAGGAGAGGCGGGGTCGAAATTTCTTGTAGAAAATCAATGTGGGAAAAGACTTTTCTTGGTCACCAAGAAACCTTGAATATATCTCCTATATTCTTTTTTCCATAATTAAAATATTCCACAAAAATCTCACCTCCTCAATTATGGATATTTTCGAAAATTTTAGAGTGCAAGATTCCAAGATTTGGATCTTCTTGAATTTATGAGATATTCTTCTATTTCAAGAAATACATATCTTCCATAATATCTTTTCAAGAAAATCAAGAAAATCTTTCTTGCCCACTATATTTCCAAAATTTCAAAATTTCCTTCATGAATAACCAAGGGGGAGATTTCTTGAATTTTATTGAGATAATCTTGTATTCCAAGAATTCATATCTTCATTACATAACAAAATTCAAAGAAAATCTTTCTCCCTCTTTTATCCATAAATTTTGAAAAAAATAGAGGAAAAATAAGCAACAATATTTATTTTATTTTAATCACCTTTTTCAGTTATTGGACTATTTGTTGAAATTTACTCGGGGGGCCTTTAGGAGAATTAAGATTGGACCTTCTAATGGATCTTGAATATCTAATATTGAGCCACAATATAATTCAAGCCCATAAATATTAATTAATCCCACTACATAATTAATATTGCACTATCCATCTTAACCCATATTACAGTCAATATGGCTCCCGGTCATTATTTCCCGTGTTTAAGATTATCTAGCCCATTAATTAATTAATTCAAGCCCTTTGAAATAGCTTTCCGTTAATTAATATCTTTTGTCCTTGGTCAAGGAACGGTTCAACATTATTATCCATACCGGAAACTAATTCCACTTGCAAGATTTGGTATGATAAAGCTTATGAACCTCCCAAGGGGGCAAATCAAGCAAGCGTACTTGCACATGATTTTTCGTATTAAATCTTAGCAATCACATGTGACCAATAATATTGCCCAAGATAAAAAGTATTGAATCTCTCTGATTCGCTACCCATGATAAGTCAAAGCAATAGTTACCAATCCCACGTGATCCTATTTAAGGGACGAAGGTTAAGAAACAACGAACCACTGAGGTCTAATTCTTCCTTGTTCGCCTCAAGAATTTATCCTCCTCAGAGGTCCTATTCAAATAAGATCACCATGCACTAGTGTAATATCATGGTCAAGACAAACTAATCTGAGCCTTACACCTCAACCTTTCGTGATGGGTTGTTCATTTCCATCTAGGTCGTGAATGGCGTACTTTTAGTTACAAGGGACTGTTAATTTAATCTTCTGTGATCTAAATATATGTAACATTCAATCATATTTAAAGCATAAGTGATAAACAATCTATTTCAGTAAATAAGTCTGAAAATTCAGTTTCGATTATACAAAGTAAAAAGTATACTTTTCAGTATAATCCCAACATGTTTTGCATGGGGGGAGGAGTCGTGACATGGAGAAGTCACAAGTAAATGCGTCCGCAGATTCTACCATGGAAGCGAATATGTAGTCGCCATGAGGTGAGGCAAGAAAAAAAGCTGTTTGGCTCAAGAACTTCCTAGTGGACTTGAATGTGGTTCGAATTTGCCCAGGAAGAATCATCGTTTATTGTGATAATGCCGGAGCAGTTGCAAATTCAAGGGAACAAAAGCCCACAAAGCCAAGCAAACACATTGAAAGGAAATACCATCTTATACGAGATATCGTTAAGAGAGGAGATATAGATGTGGCAAAGATAGCGTCAGAAGACAACCTAGCAGATCCATTCACAAAGGGTCTACCTCTGAATACATTCGAGAGACATGTGGAAGGAATAGGTGTCAAGACCGCCGCTAACTGCTTTGAGTATAAGTGGGAGAAATTATTAGGTTCGGAGGTAGGTGACATTAGATGTCACTTAATTCAGAACTACACGAGACATGTTGTAGTATACTTAAAAGCAGACTTTGAGTATAAGTGGGACATTGTTGGGATTATACTGGAAAGTATGCTTTTTACTTTGTATAATCAAAACTAAATTTCGGACTTATTTACTGAAATAAATTGTTTATCATTGATGCTTTAAATATTATCGAATGTTACATATATTTACTGCATAATTGTTCAATAAATCGTACGTGTTACATTGTAGTTAATTTAGTGATACCAGATCACAGAAGATTAAATTAATGTAAATCCCATGTAACTAAAAGTACGCCATTCACTTACCTAGATGGAAATGAACAACCCATCGTGAAAGGTTGAAGTGTAAGGCTTGGATCGGGCTTGTCTTGACCAAGAGATTACACTAGTGCATGATCGATGCACCGAATAAGATTTCCTGAGGAGGACAAATTCTTGTAATCGAACAAGGAAGAATTTGACCTCAGTGGTTCGTTATTTCTTAATCTTCGTTCCTTAAATAGGATCACGTGTGGTTGGTAACTATTGCTTTGACTTATCATGGGTAGAGAATCAACGAGATTCAATACTTTTTATCTTGGGCAATATTATTGGTCACATGTGATTGCTAAGATTTAATACGGAGAATCGTGTGCAAATACGCTTTTGTTCGACGGTTCTTGGGAGGTTCATTAGATTTATCATACCAAATCTTGCAAGTGGAACTAGTTTCCTAGATGGATAATAATGTTGAACCGCTCTAATTAAGGACAAAAGATATTAATTAACGGAAAGCTATTTCAGTGGCTTGAATTAATTAATGGGCTAGATAATCTTAAACACGGGAAATAATAACATGGAGTCATATTGACTGTAATATGGGTTAAGATGGATAGTGCAATATTAATTATGTAGTGGGATTAATTAATATTTATGGGCTTGAATAATATTGTGGCTCAATATTGATAATTCAAGATCCATTGGATGGTCCAATCTTAATTCTCCTAAAGGCCCCCTAAGTAGCCCAACATATAGTCCAATAACTGAAAAAGGTGTTTAAAATAAAATAAATATTGTTGCTTATTTTTCCTCATAAATTTCGAAATTTATGGATAAAAGGGGAGAAAGATTTTCTTTGAATTTTGTTATGGAATGAAGATATGTATTCTTGGAATACAAGATTATCTCATTAAATTCAAGAAATCTCCCACTTGGTTATCCATAGGGAAATTTCGAAAATTTTGATAATTAAGGGAAAGAAAGATTTTCTTGATTTTCTTGAAAATATATTATGGAAGATATGTATTTCTTGAAATACAAGAATATCTCATAAATTCAAGAAGATTCAAATCTTGGAATCTTGCCTATAATTTTCGAAATATACTCCATAACAAAGATTAGGTGGGATTTTGTGGAATATTATAATTATGGGAAAAAAAATATAGGAGATATATTCAAGATTTCTTGGAGATCAAGAAAAGATTTTCTCACATTATTTTTGCCCAAAAATTTCGATCACCTATGCTCTATAAATAGGGGATGACTCTTTCATTCCCAAGTACAATTCCATGTGCTGGAAAAATTAGTAAATCCACAAAGGTGGTGCAACATAATTTATTTTCCTTTTTTAATTGTGTTAAGCGCCCTACCACCGGATAGTCGAGCAAGGATTAAGGGAATACTTGGGAAGTTCTTTTGGTGAGTCTAATCAACCAAGCCATTGCCATCCCAAGAGGCACGCTCACGTAAACTCAGAGAATTCGCATGTCGTAGGATTTACGTGAATTAATTATATGCATGATTTGTTGTTGGATTATTATTTGAATTAATATAGGATTAATTCATGCTAGTAATAATTATAAGAATTAAATTTGTATTTAAATATTCATCCCGAATAGATCTGTGCAACTTATTCCCCAACAATTTGTGCATCCATCATGAGATACCCAATATCTCGTAGTAAGTGGGATCTTACTACACTCTCCAAGAGTATGATGCAGATCGCACACCAGTCTCCATTGTATCATCAATATCCCTTTATTGATGATCCTTGATCGGGGTTATTTGAGAATTATGCTTAAGTCATCTGAGTTCTCACATACTCAATAACAGCAGTGATTCAGGGAAACACAGATAAGAACAAATGCAAACAATCAAACATATTATTCTAATAAGTGTAATGCCACACATCTAATATTAAACAAACAATAATATTAAACCAACACTGAATATTATCTGAGTATTATGTCCTTACAATAGATTGTCTTTAGGACACTAACACTAACACATATTAGATTTCGTGTCAATTTAATAAATATGCATTGCAATTCCCTCTTCACAGAAAGAGTACAGTTTGGAAGGGCTAGTTTCAACAAGGTGTGATGTATATAATTATGGTGTAATGCTGATGGAAACCTTTACAAGAAAAAGGCCAAGTGATGATATGTTTGGTAGAGATTTGACTTGGAAGAGTTGGGTTGCAAACTTGCTTCCACATTCACCGGATCGTGTTGTAAATCCGAACTTATTCATTAATCTTGATGATGAAAATGGCGACAGATTTTGCAGTGCGTATATATCATCCATATGAGTGTTGGCCTTGAAGTGATCAACAGAATCCCCTGAAGAAAGGATAAACATAAAAGAAGCTCAAGCATAGCTACAAGAAATCAAACATCGATTTTTGAGTAACACTTGAAATACAATGGTAAGACCTTTAAATCTCAAGTAGTGTTGAAGACTATGTTTATGAATAGAGGAAAAACATATCTGCATGATGATGGTCTATGTATTATATAAATATTTTAGATTCTTTTGAGGTGTTCTAGATATATGTACTTTAAATTTAATATCAAGAATCGACACATGACTTGAGTTGAATTCAATTTTAATTATGTATATTTTTATTATTTTTATTTCGTTCATTTTGATTCAATTTTGATCTTTTTGGATCAAATTGAAAAATTTAAGCATACAAAACTAAAATTAAATAAAAAAATGTATCAAAATTTAAAAAGTAAAATATACATGAACAAAATTGGAGTAGGTCTCCAGTGAAATTTGTTCATCGTATGAAATTTATACCATTATATTTATAGACTACATAATATAATAATATTTATCAACTGATATCATTACATTTGTAAACTAAGATCATAGCATTAAACGTTATAACCTATAGGTACTAGTTTATAAGAGTAGTGGTATCAACTTATAAGTGTAATGATATCAATCTCATAGTATGAACAATATTCACAAGAGAGTTCATGTCAAAATTTTATTCTTGTATGTTTTTACTTTTTACATTTTGATCCAAAAGGACCAAAATTAAAAAATACAAATTTACAAGACTAAAATTGAACACAAACTAAATTTACATATAGTTCTTTATATAATCTCTGCACTTTTAGTACCTTTAAAAAAAATGTCATCTCCTATTATATAAATCGTTTCATTGAATTAGCACCTTTTGTGTTCCTCATATCATTGTTTAGGCTTATGAAAGTGTGTAATTCAGTAACTCTATGCATGTCATTTAAGCAATTTAATGTGATAATTGTGGATGCAGATGAGAAAAAGATTCAAGGGTGTGTGCAAAAAATTATAAGTGATTATAGTCTAGGGATGGCAATGGGTCGGGGCAGGACGGGTAACTAACTACTCAAGTCCGTCCCCACGATATACCCAATCGCCAGCCTGCTCCATGGCCCGTTGTGGGTCGAGTTTTAAGACCCAAGCCCGACCTGCGTAAAAAGTTAGACCCATTCATTTCCATTTTTGACCCATCCTCGCTACATTTTTATTAATAAAATTGAAATTTGATTTTTTACCTATAAAAATGTTATCAAATTTTGTACAATACAATAACATAATTCAAGCTAAAATGAATATAAATTAAATTATCAAATTCACCATAATTTAACGAGAGGTCCGTAAATTAGAAATGCACAATGAAAAAAAATCGTGTGATAATCGATGAAATATTATATATTTTTATTATTATTACTATCATATTATATATATTTATATAAAATTAAGCCAGGCGGTGTAATTATAATTTGGTACCCAAGCCCGGTCTGGTCTATGCGCGGGGCGGGTTTGACCTGGCCCAACCGGGGCGGGGCGGGTCGACTTCGGGACGGGGCGTCTTGTCATCCCTAATATAGTCATGTAAAATTATGTGCAGAAATAATTTGGAGTATTTTATTTCTCTTTTATTAGATTAAATAAGCTATTAAAAGTTATAAGGTAAAAGTGGAAAAGGGGGTACTTTTAATAGTTTATGAGTCGTTTTTTAGATAATATTAACTTATTTTTGCAAACACTATCAATTTTTTAAAAAATTATTTTACAAACACTATCAACTTTTACTTTTAATAAAAAAAATTATAATTACTAATTTTAATCAATTCTTAAAAGGCATAAGTTTTTGCAAAATCACCCCCTTAAAAACAATACTCCATCCGTTCCATTTGAGCCTTCACACTTTCCATTTCGGTCCGTCTCATTTCAAGTTGCACACTCTAAATATGAAAAAGAATTTTACAATCTCCACCAAAATCTCCACCCTCACAATCTCCACCCTTCATCCCCTTTAAAAAGTCAACAAGGTCACTTTTTTCTTAAAATGTGTGCCGATCAAAGTGTGAACCCTCAAATGGGATGGGGGACTAACTTTTAGTGATGGAGGTGGTATTAGATATGCATAGATTGATAGAATGGAAAACAGCTCAATGAATCAATTCCAAAGCGTTCAAGTATTTTTATGTTTGAAATTGTCAAAAGGGCACTCACTCCAAGCCCATGGAATGAGCAGGCTCATTCCAAGCCCAAGAGATCCCCGAGCCCAATAAGCTACTCGGCCCACATAACGATCAAATTTGTTCATTATATTTATGAAATATATATTCTAAAATAACTAACCTACCTAAAAGGACTTCCATATATAATTTCTCTAACTTTGGTTAAAGATCAAATTCGACTTCTCCATCCTAGATTGTAACTTAAAAAAAATCAAATAACTTTATCTTCAATTTCATTTTTTTACAGGAATTATCTTGAATTTCATTATTCCTATAGCTATTTCTATAAACCATGAGGCGTTCTCTAATGTATTCCTTAAATTTGTCTTGTTTACTGAAATTTGAAATAGACAGTCCGAATTTTATTTTAAATTAGAATAGTCATCTGAAAGGGCATTGGGCCAATTATACTGAGTTATAAAAAATATTGTTAACTTATTGTATAATCTTGCAATTATTATGCCCCGTAACAGCGTACCTCAAGTGTTCATTTTCCTACGTCAAGCAAATCGTCAGGGTTTGCTTCATGGAAGCAGAGTTTGCCGTTCGGCCCCTTCAATTTCCCATTTACTTTTCTGGTATTCTGGGAGTTACAAGGCCGTTGAATACTGGACGATATCTGGGCTTACCTTCTCTAATCGGGAGAGATAAGAAGGCAATTTTCCGATACATCCGGGACAGACTCTGGGATAGGTTGAAAGGTTGGAGGAACAAGAAAGTCTCGAAGGCGGGCAAAGAAGTTCTAATTAAGTCGGTGGCGCAGGCTATACCGGCTTTCTGTATGGCTTCTTTTCTTTTACCTCCGTCTTTGGCGGACGAACTTCAGAAAATGCTAAACTCTTTTTGGTGGGGAAACGGGGTGGAACCGAGAAAAGGTATTAAGTGGGCGAGCTGGGATAGAATATGTGCCCACAAAACAAAAGGTGGTATGGGTTTCAGAAATTTACATCTTTTCAATCTTGCTATGCTAGGGAAGATAGGTTGGAAATTGTTTTCTAACCCGGATGCTCTCATTTCACGTGTGCTCAAAGCCAAATATTACCCTCGAGGGAATTTTTTGAATGCCATTATGGGGCAAATTCCAAGTTATACTTGGAGGAGCATCTGTTCGAGGAGTCCGATGGAGTTTAGGATGGGGTTATGGTGTTCGAGTGTGGGACGATCCATGGCTGAACGATGATCATTCTTTTTACATTCAAACACCGAAAGTGGCAGGCTTGGAAAATCTATGGTTTAGTGAGCTGTTCATACCTGGCACTCGATCTTGGGACGTGGGAGTTTTAAACGAGTTCTTCCTTCCTGCTGATAAGGCTAGAATCCTCAAAACGTTGACATGCCCAAAGATACTGGACGACAGGTTTATTTGGCATTATACTTGGTCTGTTTGAAGGGTTATCATGGCTCAACGAGTTAGGAATGCAAAATGTTGTCATAGAAATGGACTCCTAAGTTGTAGTTACAGCTGTTAAGAACAGAAAGTCAGACCCAACTCCTTTTGGTAGTTTTGTTCATGAGTGCTTAGAGATGCTTCATTCTCTTTCTGGTTGTTTGTTACTTCATGTTTTACGTTCTGCGAATATGGCAGCGCATACTATTGCTAGGAACTCGAGATTATTTTCGAGTCCCCACATTTGGGTCGAGCCACCGTCTCTTGTGGATGGCCTTCTCAATTCGTTTTGTTCATCTTGCACGTCTAATAATATGAGCTAAGCAGTGTTGCGCTAAAAAAAAATGTTCATTTTTTACTAATTTTGTTTATTTATGAGTACTTTTTATGCCTCGTATCTATCACAAGTGTATTTTTCAGCAAAATATGCATACATCATATATATATATATATATACTTCTAATAATTACTTTATATTTAGTTAATTGCATTGCAATAAGCGGCGGCGGCCGTAAAGATTTGCATGTTATTAGTATTTTTTAGTCATAATTAGTACAAATAATCATGAGAACTAAGGCCTGGAATTCAGTGGCGGGCGGATGGAGAGGGTTACATGGGGTACAATTGTACCCAAAAATAAAATATACCCTCTTTGTTAAAAAAATATTATGTATAATTTAAAAAAAATACTTAAATGTATCTCAAAATTTTAAATCCTACTCAAACCCTTAAATCTCGAATCCTGGATCCGCCACCGCTGGAATTTCAAACCTTTTGATAAGTATTAAGCATTGAGTTTGTTTCAAATATCCAAGACATTGTCCCTTTGGAACTAGACTAGACATGGTTGTGCTTTTCTAGTGAACAAATTAAGTGTGGTGTTCTAAAGGGGTCATAATTATTGAAATTAAAGGATCTTTAGTAAAGCATGCCATAATTTTATTTGAAAACATAGGATAAATAATTACTCATATAATTTCAGTCGTATAGCCTTCGAATAATTACAACTAGCACTAGCTAGCTCGATAATTCTTAGGTTTAATTATCATTTTGGTTTAGGTACTTGGATACGCCTACTTGCTTAATTTTATTGTGAATAATGTGGAAAAGTGCAAATAAATTCACAATATCTTGAGATTTTTCTATTTTATAGGACTTTTAATTTAACATCAATTCCATATATTATTTTTCGTAAAAACTTGTATGCAATATTGCATATAAGTGATATGTGTAATTGAATTTTTTTTTTTTTTCTCGCGGGTCAGATAAGGGACGGGTTAGGGCAGATTGTTGGCGAGCTAATTAACTTTCTTCATCTTCTTCCATCAGTCACGGACGCGGTCAAATTTCTTCTTCTTTCTCTTCTCTTCAGATTGTTGGTGAATCTCATGGGTTTCTTCTTCTTCATTCGTGCCCTAATTTACTTTTTTCGCTCCGATCATTGAATGAAATCGGGTTGTTCAATTTGAATTTTGGTGTGGATTCTACGAAAAGAAGAGAGAATATGTATGTGGCGTTTGAATTACCCCTCAACACAAAGTGTGTGAAAATTCATATCCTTCTGCACTCTTTTCACGCTATTCTGTAAATCTGTAATTTTGGACTGATGATTTTTTTCGCGTTTGTACTGATTTTTGTTCATGCAGTAACACTATTTTGCTCATATGGTAACACTCTTTTTGTTCATGTAGTAACACATTAAAGTTGTTCTTTAAATCTATAATTTTGTTCTTTAAATCTGTAATTTTGGACTGGGGATTTCTTTTCGCACTTGTACTGATTTTGTTCATGTGTTAACACGTTTTTCTTTATAGGGTAACACTTTTTGTTCATGTAGTAACACATGTTTTTTTAGTAATATGTAACATTGTTCACATATCGTCGTAATACTATGTAAATACTAATGTGTTACCTTGTGACTCATGTTACCTTATGAATAGTTATGTGTTACGAAAATTAAAAAATTATGTGTTCAATAGGAATTGAACCTGCGACCAAATTCATTAACAACAATCCTAAACCACTAGGCTAAAACACATATTTGCTAAAAATATTCTTCTATAAATACATATGCGTCCGCCCAACCTGAAGCCCTTAGCCCACAACTCATGCCCGCATGCTCTCCTCCCCCAGCCCCACCATGTTGACGAATTGCAAATTTTAAATCTATTTTATTTTATTTATATTGTATTACACATAACACTAGTGTGCAATATATCACACAAGACCTTCTCATTATTTTTAGGCAAAAATTTGTATGCAATATTGCATACAAGTATTACCATGCAATCTGCCCAAATAGCTGCCCTTCTTTTGTGAATCCGCCTAGGCCCAACCCATTCTAATTAGAGTTGCCCATCCGAACCGGAACCGGCGGTTATAACAGGAACAGGAACCGGAACCGGATAAATCGGAACCGGAACCGCCGAAACCGGAACCGTGATGAACCGGAATCGAAACCATGTATTACACGGTTTGATTCCGGTTCTCATACCGCCTAAAACCGTGAATCGCCGGTTCCACGGTTCGAATCGGCGGTTCCGCGGTTTCACGGTTCAGTTCGACGATCAATTCGAGTTCGACGAAGCAGATCTCTGAACCGCCGAGGTAGTCGTCAATTTAATCCAAAAATTCGATCTCGAAACCGCACGGTCCGATTCGAAAGCCGCTGAGAAAGGCGTTGAACGCCGATCAATTTCCGATCGTTGCCAGATCTCTGCCGATGAACGTTCCTGATTGGTCGAAAATCCTCAGAGGCGAGTGCCTCAAACGCGCTGGCGGCTGCGATTTTGAAGATGAGGAGGATGAAGATTGCGATGGAAATGACCGATTGCCCCCTCATGAGTATTTGGCGAGAACTAGAGGCGCGTCTTTCTCGGTTCATGAAAGAATTGGGAGAACGCTTAAAGGTAGGGATTTGAGTAGGGTTAGAAATGCGATTTGGAAACAAACCGGATTTGTAGATTGATTTTTTAGATTTTAGTACCTGATTTTTTATTTTTTTTTTAACTTTGATTCTCTGTTTCTGGAGTTGGTTTTTTTGTTGCTTCGGTTCAGAGAATTATTATTATTAGTGTATTTATTAGTATTATTATTATTATTATAAGTGTTATGAATATTACGTCTACTAGGCCATTTTTGTTTCACGACTATCACGGATGACTTTGACTATACAATCTCAAATACCTTTCTTTTCAATACTCAAAAAATGTATTTTAAAATCATACACTATCCACCTCTAATACTTGTAAGTTGTAAATTGTAAATTGTAATTTTTGTAATGTATTAAATTATTGTTTCATGTAAATTTTTTGAGTTGTTTGTTATTTGTAATTTTGTATGTTTAATAACATAAGATTTTGCTTCATCTTCTTTAAATTTACTTCAATTTATTTTTTTTATTTGTATTTTGATAAAAAAAAAAAAAAAAAACGGTTCCAGAACCGTGAACCGGAACCGTTGGAACCGGAACCGCCGGAATCGGAACCGTTAAAGTATTTTACACGATTCGGTTCCGGTTCCAACTTTTTGGAACCGGGAACCGCCGGTTCGGAACCGGAACCGGCGGTTCGAACCGTTTGGGCAACTCTAATTCTAATTATTATGAGCGCAGATCGGAAAAGTGAGAACCAAAGCTCACAGGACGCCGCTGAATGCAAAACTGGGCCAGGCGACTCACGAACAGGACTCAACACAGCCAAAATTGCGGTCAGATTTCTTCTTCTTCTTCTTCCTCTTCTCTTCAGATTATTGGCGGATCTCACGGGTTTTCTTCTTCCTCGTTCGTGCCCTAATTTTTTTTTTTTTGCTCCGATCATTGTATGAAATCAGCTTGTTTAAATTTTTTGTGTGGATTCTGCGAGAAGAAGAGATAATATGTGTGTGGTGTTTGGATCACCCCTCAACACAAAGTGTGTGATGAAATTCAGATCCTTCGCACTTTTTCACGTTGTTTCGTAGAATCTGTAATTTTTGATTTGGGTATTTTTTTTCGCGTTTGTACTGATTTTTATTCATATAATAACACTCTTTTGATCATATGGTAACACTATTTTTGTTCATATAGTAACACATCAAGTTGTTCTTTAAATCTGTAATTTTGGAATGGGGATTTCTTTTCGCTTGTACTTCTTTTGTTCATGTGGTAACATTTTTTTTTTTTCATAGTCTAACATTTTTTGTTCATGTAGTAACACATGTTTTTTTAGTAATATGTAACATTGTTCACATATCGTCGTAATATTATGTGAACACTCATGTATTACCATATGAATAATAATGTGTTACTTTGTGACCCATGTTACCTTATGAATATTTATGTGTTACGATATGTTTTAATACGCGTTACGTAAGTTATGAAGATTTTTCAATATAACAATGTAGTAACACACAAAAATTTAATAAAAAAAATTAAAAAATTACGTGTTCAATAGGAATCGAACCTATGACCAATTTCATTAACAACAAACCTAAACCACTAAGCTACAACACATATTTGATAAAGATATTCTTCTATAAATATATATCCGCCCGCCCAACCTGAAGCACACAGCCCACAACTTATGTCCGCCCGACCCTCCCTGACCCGCAAATATTAAAATATTTTTGTCTTATTTATATTATATTGCACATAATACTACTTTGCAATATTTCACACAAGACCTTCTCTTATTTTTATACTTTTTATGCAATTTTTGGCTACTAATGTTAAAATTGGAACTCAATATCTAGTCAGCAATTTCCTGTATTAATTCTAGTGTCATGCATGTAAATTTCGCAAAATAAGTAATTATTTACATTAGGAGTAGTATTTAATAAAAAAATTGTTAATTGAAAATTTGTGAATTGAATTGCACATCAAAATGTTACTCGAAAGAATTTCTATCTCATCTAAAATTTCGACATTTAAAGAGATGTTAAATTAATTCGTTTATTTAATTCTTTAATTATGCTCTGCCTATTCGTGAACTTAATTTTCTTATTACATCGTTGAAATAAGATACATCGAGTGAATAATTTAATACGAATATAGTTATTTTCTCCACAAAATTTGTGTAATATAGCCTCATACTTAATACAGTTCTCATTCACAAATATATTATTATAAAAATTAAAATAATTTTTTTTCTAATACATGAATATAAGTTAAAACAAGAGCTGTTCGCGCACATGGCTACATAGACTAGATGGGGAACATATGTTCTAAAAACCCCAACGGCTTCATTTACCAGTTGTACTTTAAAAAATCCAGGCATGCATTGGAGGGGTTGTACGTTGTACATGTCCTTTTGCAATCTTGAAAGCTGTCTACTCAGTGAATATAAGTACTATCAAGTCTTAACTGCTGATTTGCAGACAAAGAAAGTAAATTATTGCCAAAAAATTTATAATGTCACAAATTTATACTTACCTAAGTTAAGATAAATAAATTGGCCTACTTAATTATGTCACTTTTGCGTCTTAGAATCAAGAAACAGTACGGCTAAGACAGAGTCGAGACTCGAGACATAATAATATGTTTATATTTATATTGTAAATAACATGTGTATATATAAATACATATTCATCCATTTAAAATAATATATTTATATTTATATTGTAAATATCATCATAATCACTTGTTTCTAAATGTAGAGAGATTAGCGTTATTATATACATCTTAATCTTAATTTTAATACTATATATTGGTAAACCTGATTTGGCATATGTGATTTAAACCACGTCTACCGAAAGTAAAAACTCATTTCAACCAGATTATTTCGCTTTTTTAAAATCGTGCGCTCTCATTAAAAGTTATTTTATATTTAATTAAATCCATAATTAGTAAATCATAAATTAAAAATCTCAAGTACATCATTTTTTACAAAAAATTGTATAGACCTGGTTCATGCTATGAACTCGGTTATTTAAATATCATTGTTACATATAAAAACTTCACTGTTATGTATAAAAACTATCACTGTTATGAATACAAACAATCACTATTTAGCAATTTTTATATTTTTAAAAAGTGAAAGTTTTTATGCATAACAATGATAGGTTTTACACATAACAGTGATAGAGTTCACGTGTGAACTTGGTTCACATGAGTGTTACTCATCATTTTTACATGAGGATGTGATTTTTATATTTATATACCAATTAGTTAGTATAATATTTAGATTTTTCAAACATAAAATTATATATCAAATTTTGCGTAGATATGATTAGTTATAACTCTTTAAAATTATTCAAAAATTAGTTTTTCTAGAGCTTTTGTAAAATATAAAAACAATTAGATTTTATTTTTAAAGGTTTTGTATAATAAATCTTTATTTTAAAAAAATATATATTAAAATGTTGCTTAGATATGATTAGCAATAACCCTTTAAAATCCTTCAAACAACTAAATTTCTCAAAATTTTTGAATAAGAAATAGTTGTCATTCACAATAGAAAAAATTAATTCGTATTTTTGAATTGTGATATCTTTAATAATATATAAATAAGAATATTAAAATTTATTTTATAACATCAACATTATTTCAACTCCACGTAATACGCGGGTATATGAACTAGTATATATATATATATATATGATTCAATATTAATATACATATATAATGTCACATGTTAAATATAAATTAATTATAAAAAATCAATTTACATATCAATATATGACAAAGTATAGGGTGAACAAGTTTCACGGTGAAACTGGTTTAGGATTGTGACTTATATTAATAAAGAGTGTGATTTATATAACTGAAGAGTGTGACTTTTGCTATAAAGAGTATTACAAATAAAAATGAAGGGTGTGATAAATATTACAGCAAAGAGTGTGGTCGTGATAATTGAAGAGTGTGACATATATTACTAAAGAGTGTAATCGTGATAACTGAAGTGTAAAAATAAACCAGTTTCACGGTGAACAAGTTTCACAACATACCAACTCATAGATTAATAATCTTCTAACTCAATATATATAATAGTGTCAAGATATACTTTAAATTAATATTATACATAGTAGATATAAATTAATTTTATAAAAAACTCATATGGGCATTATCTAATACATGAGAATGGTACTATTTAACACAAATCACAATCATTCATCCCAACGTGTTAAAAGAGCTAATGTTCAACTTACGTCTGATCACCATGAGGCCAATATCAAACGCAGTATGATGCCTCATTAATTTAATCATAACCATAGCATCAATATATTTAAATTCATATTAGTCTATTCGTAAATAATTGACAATCTGCATTTTTGTATTTCAGCTTAGATGTGACATTCACCAAATTTAGCAATTTACGTCAAACACTATAAGTAGCTAGATTAATTCAAGCAAAATATTTAGTTTACTAATTACTCCATTACTTAATTAGGAAAACCGATGTTGCCAAAAACAACCAGTTTTTTAATGATTGGATTAAGGTCCATCCTAAAATCAGCTTATTATATGAACTGCAAAGTTCTTGAAATTTGGAACACATGACATTCAAAGGCACAAAACGACAAATTGTAAGTTGTGTATTGTTTATTTCATAGAGAGAATCCAGTGAGATATGATATTGGGTTAGATTATCACACACATATGATAAAAAATTGTAAATAATTAAATGTTGCGTGACAATTAGTAAAAAAAAAAGTCGCACTTTGTATGAAGACTTGTAACTTCTCTAAATTTGAATTGTCATATTTCTTTGTCCTTAAGCAAGACTTTTTTTCTTCAATTATTAAATCTTGTAAAATTCAGATTTCAATTAATCTATCGATTGCCTTGGTTTCATTTTCGGTGGCATCTTTTTGTAGCTTACTATTTTAATCCGACAAATTAATAAATTTAGTTTATGTTTCCATTGAAATATAAATTTTATTAAAATTTCGATTATGCATTATTTCGTGTCTGTATATACTTAATGATGTTGTTTTTGCTGATAAAAAAAATGTTTGTAGATTTAAGTAATGAATATACCTTTTAAAAGAAAATGAATATGCCTATTGTATACGGTTAGAAAAATATCTAAACAAGTCATAGATAATCCTAACTAATTACTATTTGATGATGAAATTATTTTTATTAAAAAATTTGTAGTCACGTTAAAAAATATGTAGTAACATTTTTATTCTCTTGTACTGTGATAATTAAAATAAAAATAGTTATATACTCTTCAAAATATTGAATACTACTATTCGATAGTAAAAAATATTTTTACAATTCAAAAGTTACGAACAACGAGCATAGATAATGGAAAATGACAAAAATTTAAGCGAATTTGAGTTCACATAAATTCTTTTTTTTAATTAATTATTATTATTAATTATGCGCATATGTACTATAACTGCTATATATAAATATATATCACTATTATACACTCTTAAAAAATATTTACATATTGTTTCAAAAAAAAAAATATTTACATATGCACAACAGCTCTAGTGTTTATTCATAAATACTATCATTTTTTTTATTTTTTTAGCAGCATAAACACTATCATTATTATATATGCACCGTCAATTCTTTGCACATATATAATATTAATAATGCTTTGATTATATATGATAATGATAACAATGATGCTCGGTGAAAACAAAATCACATGAATTGAAATTTACAGAATATCTACCAAAAAAATTGTTACTCCCTCCATCACAAATATATAGGTTTATTTGATTTTTTACACAGATTAAGAAATTGTATTGAAAAAGTAAATTAAACAAGTCAAATTTATATTATACACCTATTTAATGGTTGTTATAGTTTTCAACATAATTAATGCATAAGGTTATATTAGTAAATTAATTAGAAAATGTTACTTTATTTAAAAATAAGTTTATATATATAAGACATCATAAAAGAAAAACAAGCCTATATATTTAGGACGGATATAATATTTGATCTTACTCAATTGAGTATGCTGATAAAACTCGTTTCATAAAATGTGATTATTAACTAACTTTAAAATCTACATCATCAAAATCATAAGCTCTTTAATTTCAGTCATAGTTACTACGTCGAAGTTGACACGTGGACGGACCCTGACTCATTAATTGGTTTTCATTCTTTTTTTTTCTAAATAAAATAAAATTAGTGTATCTTATTATCTCATGACAAATTGCAGACCAAATGGTCACCTGTGGATACCTTTGTCGTGAATAGATTTGATATGACATTATTGTGGTCAACATTTTATGATTGTTAGTATTTCTTTTTCATTTATCCTTAGGGAATAAAAGGAAAAATTGCAAATGGTAAAGTCTTTGTAGCAAAAAGACAAGCCCTTGCCCCAGGGCTCCCACCCCTGATCCAACAGGAATGGTGAAGGTGGTAAATTATGGTGACTCAGCGGTCCATAGGTGGGAGGATCAGTGTCTGGTGGCTACAAAGAGCTATCCCCCACATTTGAGGAATAAAACTCCCACACTGTGGCTGTCAGGACTTGATCCTGCGTCCTTGTAGCAATCTGTCACCCAGAAACCAACTGAGCTACGCCCATGCGAGCACAAATGGGTAAAGTCTTATATAAGCATGTGGTGGGGTAAAGATAAATTATATTTTTCCTCAAATACAATATGTCAAGTAAGGGATAATAACATTTATGCTTGGTTCATTTACTTTCATTCTTTAAAAAAAAAATAGAGTAAATTTTCGATGAAATTTATTCATAATATAAAATTTATATTATTACTTTTATAAACTAATATCATTATATTTATCAGTTGATATCATTATGTTTATTAATTAAAATTATAGTATTAAATGCTATTGATATTAATTTATAAAAATAATAGTATCAATTTATATGTGTAAAATATTAACAAAAACTCGTACTATAAAACAGAATATTCATTATTTTCAAAGTGTTAAAATGTCATACTTAGAAAAAATATCGAACTTGTTTGCTTGGTATTATGACATAGAATTTTGTAATAACCTTAGTATTGCATAGAAATCATTCTTTCACATATCTACATATAGCATAATATTGTATTATGATTTATGAGTCAAAATTCAAATCATAAACCATTGAATATTTGCACAATGTGTATGATAGAAATTCTAGGCCCAACACATTCCATACTCATCTGTCTAATTTAAACGAACAAACTTAGGTCTTCTACATCGAACATGATGGTGAAAAAATCGATCATTTTAAATTAATAGTTGCACGATTCAGTATAATAAATTATATCTTTTAATATAATAGATTACATGGTTCTAAAATGTATTATAAATGAATAATTCATTTGGCTTTATAGCATACTTCATTGATCAATTAAATGAGACGCAAATGTCCCATCTACTCTTTTCAAAAGTGCGGGGTCTCACACTCTCACTGAGTTCAACGGTATTTTGAAAAGAAATAATTGTCTTTTGGTCCCCCTAAATCAAAAATAATTTTGGAATAAATTAATTAGTTCTATATACAAATATATACTCCTACATACAATCATGGTATAGTTATTCAAGCGCAAACCTGTATTTATTGGTCTTCGGTAAAATGATTAAAACAAAAATCCTTTATTTTTATTGTTTTGCTTTAATACCGTTAGTTGTCAAGTTCTTGATCTCTAGCCCAAGTAAGATGCATGGTTCTTTGCTGCTGTACATAAACAAAAAATGCATACTGATATAGTGAAATGCTAATAAGATGGTGTTTTTTAAGAATGAATTAGAGATTATGTTGGCTTTGATTCTTGGCTGTCTGAGTTATATCTGTATAATTTAGCTGTCATTGTAGAATCTGTAGCTGATGTGATAATCTGTCTTCCTAGTTTGCTGAGTAAAAGGCCATTATATCTTTGTTTTGGCTATTCTTAAGAATGCATTTTCTTTATAGAGCAATGATGGAGGCGAGACTGCCCCAAACTCTCAGAGTTCTAAAATTTGAAGTCATTATATTCAGCAAATATCAGATTCTTTGTATCTTTTAGATAATTTTTTCAGGTTATTTAATTACGTCAGTTTTCTAGTGTGTTTGGTCTCTCTGGAGAAGGCTAATATAGTTAGTTTAGGAGTCTCTGACTTCTTTGCTTTTCGTTTCCTATTTTAAGGGGTGTTTGCAACCTCAACATAATAGTGTAATAGTGTGACCCAACTTTTTCAAAATATCAGTGCTTCTACCCTTGAAAAAGTTGGGGTTGCAAACAAGCACTTAAGCTTGTGAGATTTTAGGAAAAAAGTTGGTTGAATTTATTAAAGAATCTGTCTCTCCCATCATATTTCACCTTAAAGACTCCTGAAGATATACTCAATAATTTTGTGCTTAACTCCCCGTTTCTTTCTCACGATTACCTCTCTGGCCAGCTATGTCACTTGCGTCGATAGACGTCTCCTTGATGTACAACACGTACAGCATAACGAACCATAGTGTAAGAAATGAGAATGTCGTCTCTAGCTGGCATTAAAGAACTGATAGTACAATACAGAATTGTGTGCATTGTTCATAACTCCACCATTTCTTGCAGACAGGATAAAAGCGATGAAGCTTCAGCATAAAAGTTCGATCCTAAACAACTATAGTTAGGCTATGTCATAAAATCTTGGGTTAATTGCATAAAAATTCATCACTAATATAATTTTTTTTTCTGCAATTCGATATATCAAAAGTATATATGTACATCAGTGACAAACGTATATATGTATATATGTGCATCAGTGTTCAATGTGCATTATTTTATTTATCCACCTACCCCTACCTCCGCAAATTGCAGTTTCTGGCTCTGCCACGGTTCGTGCTCCCTTGAGTTGGGCTTCAATAATGAAGCTAAATCAAAGCAAATTGGGGTGGCTGTACACAAATTTCAGTAGATCAAAAAACATCTTCTTAACAGGTACATTATCGCATTAATTTCCGATTGATCGAAAGTATATTTTTACAGATTGGTTGAGTAGACGAGACATTGGACGATTATTTAATATGTATAAAGTAAAATTGACGGTGGAATGTCAATTTTACGGAATGATGGGGTAGGTTCAGAAAGTAAGAACAGAAACAAATAAAAGCATTCGTCATGCATGGAACAAGAAGGTGAAACACATCTTTTAGAATGAAATTTGGGGTTTGAATTTAGAGTCAAATATGGACTGGACTTTAGAAATATAGGGAAGAAGATTTTTGGCACATTTGGCCCAACGGACTTTATGAGTCAAAAATCCTCTACTCCATTTTATATTACTCTATCTCACATCTTTTTTAATACTTATTCGTTGTGGGATAGGAAATCCTCCTTTTTATATTACTTCATTTTACATTTTTCTAATACTTATTTAATGTGGGAAATTTTTTTACCCTTTTTTATATTATTATCTCTCACATTTCATCTAATACTTATTCAATGTGAAACAAAATTTCTTTATCAAGAAAACCTACACGTTTATATTATTATTATGCCTCAAGTTTGATTAATTAAATTTAAATATTAATATTACAAGTCAATTGATAAATTAGTTATTTTTAAAAAACAATAAAACATAAAAAAATATTAAAAATAGACATAAATCATTTAAACGGTTGAAGCCTTGGGTTAAAACGCTCCGACCGATTGAACCAGCGATCGGTGGTGCGTGGGGTTCGATCAATGGGTTTGATTATGAAAACACCGATATATACTAATTCAGATATATACAGATTATTGGGGTTGAAATGTTGAAATAATTTTGGTGTTATAATTTTTTTTTCTTTTAATGTGTTCATTTATTTATTATGAAAGATTTCACAATTTAAAAAGGTGAATTAATTTTTTATATCTTTATAAATATAAAAAGATTTGATTTAATTAGATTAAAAATTTAATTTAAATAACTTTTAATGAGTCTTAGCGATTTTAAAAACTAAATAATTTGGTTGAATTGAAATTATATCTGCGGAGTGATGTGGTCCCGCCCCACATGTTCTAATTAGGATTTACCAATATATAGTATTAAGATTTTTTTTTTTCGGTTTTTTCAAATCATAGACCACTTTATCATTAAAATGTGTTAATTATGTAAAAAAAAAAGTTTCTTATTTAATATATATTGAGACGAGTAACATTATTATTTTGTATTCAATAAAAAGCACATCAGAATTTTACATTAATATCTAAAATTTCAAATACAATAAACTAATGTACTAACGATAAAGTTATGTATGTACCAAATGCATCATTCGATATATTTTTTTTTTTAAAGTTTAAGTTGTATCATTTAAAACGCTGCATAAATTATTTTTCTTGAAAAAATGCAAATATTACTATGAAAATAATTTGCAAGATTCAATAAACAATTTATATTTTTTCAATGCACTTGAATAACCCAATGCATTATAAAATAGATTTAATTTTTTTATTAATATAGGTGAAAAAAATAAAAATAGACTATTTTTATTGAACGGAGAAAATATATTATTTTTCTAAGAAGAGGACCCCAGACATTCTTCAAACATTTTAACTACCAAATTTGGATATCATCAAGTGTTGTGATACGCCTATATCAAGTTTCTAATACCAAAGTATATATATATCATATAATTTATAATGATATTATATACACTAGTTAACAAAATATTACTATAATTTATTATACTATCAATACTATTAACTTTTAATTTATTTGTAAATTCGGATGGTTGTTGCCTCGAAATTCTAATATTCTTAATTTTTAATAATTCTCATTTAATACACTAATTAGTTTGTTTGTAAGATTGTTGACTCAAAATTCCAATAGTTGGTTCGTAAGTGTTTGATGTAATTATAATTTCAATTATCAAACACTTACCAAGCAAAACTTAAAAAACACGCACTAAATTAGACGATTACAAAATTCACTTACTTAACTCTCCTTTTAAATGACACGTGTAAAGTTCATTTGTAAAAAAAAAACAACAATATTTTGATAAGATAATAAGACGATTTTATTTTGTATTTTATCAAATAATTGAATTTCCATTTCATGAATTAAAATAGTAATTATTTTTAACCCTCTAGCTTTTCCTTCTTCATGTAAATTATTTTTGTTATAAGCTCTTAAAACCTTTTTTGCGCTAAAAAAATAAATAAAAAAAATCCCTTTTTTCCTAATGCAGTTATATACCGAATTCTTCAATTCAGATATTATAGTATCATTTGTGTTTAATTTATTGGGAGACAAGATAATATGGCAGTTAATAAATAAATAAATATGCTTTCCAAATTTGCAATAAAAATAATTCGCCGGTAAAAACAAAAGCCCTACAAAACACACATACCACTATTTAATATTTATTCCCTTTTTCAACAAAAATAAAATGTAATGTTTATTCCCTTTTAATCTCTCTCTCTCTCTCTCTTTACCCACTCCAAATCTCACTCTGTAAAAAAAAAAAAAGCACCAACACTGTAGCTCGCTACATTTTTCACCCTGTTTCAATTATCAAAATTTAAAAAAGAAACGCCAAATTGGAGGTAGTGTTCCATCGTTTTCTGGAGAAGGGCTCGTGAAGTTCATGTGCAGACATGGAGAAAGAGATCTGGGCCAGATGATAGAGAGAGAAAGAGAGAAAGTTGCAACTTTTAATGATTGTAACGGGTCGCTTGCTTACCAAAGCGGTTGTGTAGTTGCTCATAACTACAAGATTCAGGTGAATCAACTTCCCTTTTCACCTCTTGTCATTATAGATTTGATGCTTCCAAGTTCCAGCTACTAAATTCTTGGCCATTTTTGGTTCTTCTGCCACCTGTTTGATAAAATGCCTGACCCATGAAGCTTGTGAGGAGTAAGAGCCTTTTGAGTGAAAAAATGGGAGTTTTCTTGCTCGAATTGCATGCAGTGGTGTTTGAAGTAATGGCGGTTGTTTGAGATTTTTTTTGTTTTTTTTTTTGAGCTGTAATTAGTGTGGGTTTTTGTTTTTGTTTTTGTTCTTATTCTGTGTTCTTTCTGATTCCCAAATGGCGATTTCTTAGGATTTTCGGGGATTTGAATTTGTGGTGGGTTTGAATGAAGGCATTTTAATTGGGAAAAAGAAAAAAAAAAGTGATTTGTTAATGTTGATACGGTAGACCTAGAATCTTTGATTGGTTGAGCTTGTGCAAAATTATTGCATGAAACAGAGTTTGTTGCATCTCTGATGTCACGCAGTAGAAGATTTTGGAGTCTTATAAATGATGATTCATATGTTTTGTACGATTTGTAAATTGAATTTCATGTCATTTTGGGGGTTAATTCATCAACGAATATAGCCTTTTTAATTTTAACAAGAAAGAGAGAGAAAAAAAGGGTCCTCCCTATTGGCTAGTGGTGATTTGGTAGAGATAGAGTCTTTATTTTCTTGAGCTTATGAAGAATTTCTGCCTAAAATAGAGTGTGCTGTATCTTTGATATCCTTCCCACGCAGAAATTCTTGGATCTTTTATTGTTGAAATCCCGCTCAGTGAGTGTTTGCTGATGTATTGGCCTAATTCAAGAATATATCCGGTCGACGATTTATGTTGTGATCATGACCAGGGCTGTTCGAGATCGAATACTTAAAGATGTGAATGGAAATATTAGTGATCATTTACTTAAACCACATTCATTTGATTTAATTGCATTCATCTGAAGAACCACATTCACAAAAGCAGTCCCATCATGGCTGATCGAACTCTCATGAGGGAGCTTGTTGCTCTCCAGAGATCAAGGTCTTTAAGGGATCCTACAGCGAGCCCACCTTCATGGCATTCTCCATCTGGGGTTGATCTTCTCAGAAGAGGGGAAGCAGACGAGTTGATCAAGGGAAGACGATCTGTTGGCATCGAGCAAGGAAGGATGTCAGTAAGCTCCCCTTTGAGTAGACGAGGCAAGAGAACCGAGTCAAGTGAAAGATTTCCTGATGTTCGTCAGAATGTTGAGCATCCACAAGATGGGGATAATTTGGTTGCCGCCCGTGTTTCTGGAAACTCTGGATCCAGAGATGGGACGAGAGAAAGCTACAGACAGGATCGACAGCTTAGGACCCTCTCCGACCAGTTAAATGATCGTGTTCCTGCTGAAAGTGATGATGCAGCTTCGTCTCATAATCATGGAAACGGAAGGCAGAGTCAGATGGAAAGAATTGCTGAAGAAGCAGGAATAAACATTCGCCACCGGAGTAGTCTTAATAGGGGTAAAAGGCGAAGATTTCGAGGTGCAAGAAGAAGTCGGGCTTCTGTAGCTACCCGAGATGCTGAGGCACAAAATGAAATGTCGGTGGCTTCTAATTCATTTGGTCAAGGTGGGAAATATCCCATGGAGGAGGGAGAGCAAGAGAACTATGATCATAATGTAAGCGGGGTTCCTAGAAATGGCTGTGGTATTCCTTGGAATTGGTCAAGGATTCATCACAGAGGGAAGTCGTTTCTTGATTTAGCTGGAAGAAGTCTTTCTTGAGGTTTGTCTGACCCTAGGTTAAGGAAAGGATCTGAATTCTCGGGGAATGGATATGGCTGACATGCGCGTGATGTCATCAAGTTCGTCTACTAAATCTGACGGAGAAGCATTACCTCTTCTACTTGATGCTTCTAGCGAGGACCGTGCTGCTTGGTTGCATGATTATTCGGGAGAACTAGGGGTTTATGCTGGCAATTTGCTGAAGCAAGAAACCGATTCTGATCTTGCATCAGAAGGTAGATCTGGTGGCCAGCAATTTGGAAAGGGAAAGTATCGCAATGAAAGGCATCAAAGTCTCACTCAAAAATACATGCCAAGAACATTCAGAGATTTGGTGGGCCAGAGCTTGGTGGTACAAGCTCTCTCAAACGCTATTATTAAAAGGAAAAAATTGGGTTGCTCTATTTGTTCTACGGGCCTCATGGAACGGGTAAAACTTGCGGTGCTCGTGATTCTTTGCTAGAGCTTTGAATTGCCAGTCTATGGACTAAAAGAAAGCCTTGTGGATATTGCAACTCTTGCAAAGGAAAGGTCCGAAATGTAACAGAAATAGGCCGGTTAGTAACATTTACTCTGAAAGCATCCTTAGACTTCTTGACAGTATCATCACTTCTTCACAGCACCAATCTCATTATAGAGTGTTCATATTTGATTTAATGTGATAGTGTGTCTTCTGAATGTTGGAGTGCCATATTGAAGTTTATCGATCGAGCCCCTAGGCGATCGTTTTTTGTCCTCGCTTGCTCAAGTCTTGATGCATTACCCCATGTGATAATAACCAGGTGTCAGAAATTTTTTTCCCAAAGTTAAAGGATGCAGACATAATATACACTTTGCAGTGGATATCGAGCAAAGAAGATGTTGAAATAGATAAGGATACTTTAAAGCTTATTGCATCAAAGTCAGATGGATCTCTGAGAGATGCTGAAATGACTTTGGAGCAATTGAGTTTACTTGGGAAGAGAGTATCTGTGGGCCTGGTACAGGAACTGGTACGTTTATCGCTATTTGACTTAATACAACCTCAATAATGTCTGTTACATTGCATCATATTTTCTGTGTGTGACCATCATGCATAACTTAGAGCCTGTCTACCCCAATTATTTGGGATTAAAGGCTCGGTCTTTTGTTTTGTTTGTTTACACAAATAGAGCCCATTTTGTTAAGCTTATTTTAAACATCTTATAAGCTCTAACATCTTATTAAGTTGTTTCAAGAGTCTATAAGATGTTAATTTTTAAGAAGCTTTTAAATTGTTAAAGTGTTTGCCTATTAAACTTAAAAGTTCATTGATAATTTGAGAGAAATGTTTTTTTTTTAATTATAATTTTAATTTAAAATAATTAATTTGGAGAGTGGTGGTGGGGGTGGGTGGGTATGGGTGTTGTATTTTTTGTTTTTTAATTTTATTTTAAATTCTACAGTATTATTTAAGTATAGAGTAATAGATTTCAGAAAAATAAGTTGGGGTATTGGTACTTCTTTTTGGGAGCTTATAAACTCTTAATTTTTTTTTTACCACACATTTTGAGAGTTTTTCTTCAGCTCCTAAACATCTTATCAGCTATTTTAAGGAGCTTATAAGCTCAATAAACGGGCGGTTAGACTATCAGGTTACCATAAACCATTGGAATAAGACGCATTAAATAGTCACACACTTTGTTATTGTTTTACAGGTTGGGCTTGTTTCAGATGAGAAGCTCGTAGACCTGCTTGATTTAGCATTATCTGCTGACACTGTCAACACTGAAGAATCTGAGAGATATCATGGAATCTGGTGTTAAGCCATTGGCACTAATGTCACAGCTTGCAACGGTCATAACTGATATTCTTGCTGGAAGCTACGATTTCACGAGAGAACCCTAGAAGGATGTTTTTTTCGGGCAAGCGGAATGTAATACTTTTGTGCAATATATATCTGATCTTATCATGTTATAACTTCATTGGTATTTGGCAAATGCTGAATTTTGGTTTTTACACATTTCTGATAATTTAGGAAAATAGTCTCATAACTTCCACTTTTCAACCTTCTGGTTCTGTAACCGGCAGTAGGAGCTCAAACATCTGGTTGATGCTGACATGGCAGACTCTGATTTGTCCATGTGGCAAAGTCTGATTGGTCAACCAAATGTCTCACCTCTTACAGCCGGTCACCAGACCAAAATGTTGAAAAATTGAAAGTTACAGAACAATTTTCAATTTATGAAAGTCAACAAGACTGAAAAAAATTATTTTCCCGATAATTTATTTTCCCTTCTCGTGCCTTTTTTAATGTGAAAAATATCTTGCCGACAGTATCCAAAGAAGATATGGAAAAACCGCGCCAAGCGCTGAAGACATTATCCGAAGCGGAGAAGCAGCTGAGGGTTTTGAACGACAAGATAACTTGGTTAACCGCTGCTTTGCTGCAATTAGCGCCCGATCAACATTACATGCTACCCAGTTCATCTGGAGATACTAGTTCTAATCATAGTCCTTTAGCTTTGAACAATGCTTCTATAAGAGAAAGGCCCAGAAAAAGCAATGCTGAAATGGTTAATCTTCAAGCCGGAAGTTCTGGAAATGTTAAGAAGCTGAAGGGTATGGATGGAAATGATCATGACGGAGGTGGGATGAGTTCTCAAATGTTGCAGATTACTCCAAACGATAAAAGTCAAATAAATAAGGATCGGTTAGAAAGTATACCTCGTGAAGAAATTTGGTTGGCTGTGCTTCGAAGATCCTGATTAATAGCATAAGAGAGTTCATGTATCAGGAAGGAAAGCTGATCTCGATCAATTATGGTGCAGGTACCATTAATGTGCAGTACAACCATGTATACTAAACAGTATTACTTCGTATGCTAAACAGTATTTACCGAGTTCACCATAAAACTTCCGTGGACCAGGTTCATATTTTTTGTCTAAAAAGGGAATATCACATGGAAGATAAGGGATGGATACTAGGCAATATGAGTTTTTGGTATACCATTGCAATATGATTTGTTCTCAGACTTTCATCTTCCTTAACTAGTTTTAATTTACTTAAATGCTTCTTCGATTGCTTTGTATATCACTCTTCCATTTTTGTTAGGTACTGACACAAAGGTTGGTTGTGGACTCATTCCATGAAATTCGCCCCACATCTTGCATCTAAAGACTTTACATATTTGAACTCCATTCATTTGTATTTGTGGGTGCAGAATTTCTGATCTGAACTACTCGTTGTTTCTAAAATTACCACTAATAGCTGTTTTACATAGAGTTTATATGTACAAAAAAGTAACTCTTTGCATGCTAAATCTAGGTCTAAAAATGCACCTTGCTGTATAACATACTATAAAACCTCAACATCAATTTGCATGAAAATGTTTTTAATATTTTTGCCAATAACTAGGGTTTATATGTAAAAAGATATATTGCCACCTGTTTCTCCACATTCTTAATTTAATGAAAAATGACGATAGTTTCCTGTTTTTTTCGCCTTTTCCTTTTTGTTTGACTTGCATATATTAATAATGTCCTTTTTGCAGCTCCAACTGTGCAATTGCAGTTCAACTCACAGCTGACAAAATCTAAGGCGGAAAAATTTAGCTTGCACATCTTACAAGCATTCGAATCAGTTCTTAGATACCAGGTGACAATAGAGATTCGATGTGAATCAAGAAAAGGCTTTGGTGTGGGACCCATTCTGTTACCAGCAGCTCAGAATCCTTCTACCTCTGGTCCCACCAGAAATCGTGGATTTATATCGATAGACTCCAAATTAGAGAACCCTCAACTTCTGGAATGAATAGGAGAGAAATTGTTGAAATCAAGCTTCTCCTAAAGTTAAGCACAAAGGCGACAAGGTAGACTCGACAGAGTCACATCTACACGTAAGATATCTACTATGTTTGGTGAGAGAAATCAAAATCTTAGCATTGTTAAAAGCAAGGTTTCCCTCGCTCAGGTGATTCAGCACGCTGAGGGAAGTTCGCAACATGGTGGATGGTCGAGGCGCAAAGCTGTTTCGATTGCTGAAAAACTCGAACAAGAAAATCTGTACGTATTGCTTCCCTAGTTAAATAATCATTGCAAGTTAAATAGTTTTTTAAAGTCCCGTAAGTTATCTCTATTTCAGTTTCGGTCCTGTCGAATTTTACTTGTAACTTTCAATTGTTCATCATTTAGTCCGATAATCGGATGTAGTAGGTGAAACATCTTGTTGATGCTAACGTGGCAATGTTTGATTTGACCACGTGGCAGAGTCTAATTGGTCAATCGGATGTTTTACCCCTACCACCGATTACTGGACTAAAATGTCGAAACAATGAAGGTTACATGACTATTTTCAGTTCATGAAAATCGACAGGACTGGAACCAACATACAAGTAACTTACACGACTAAAAAAATTATTTTCCCGTTATTTCTATATATGATATTTAATAACTCATACGAATATACAAACGGCTTGATAAAGATCCATGATAATGTTATTGCTGGTATTCAGTTCTTTTTATGAAAAGACTCGATCAATTAACTCAAATATAATTTTAAGCACCTTATATGTTTTATTCTGCAGGAGACTGGAACCAAGTTCAAGAAGATTGCTGTGTTGGAACCCTCCTAAAGTAACTTCGATTTAAAGGTACAATTAGGAAAGAAAACAATCTTATTTATTATTGTTGTACATTTATGCTCGTTGAATATCTAAATAGTGTGTGCTTGGAGTCACTAAATATAATCCTTTTTTATGTTGGAATTGTGCGTAAGAAGCTAATAATTTTTGGTCAGATGATAAAGAGTTGTAGCAAATTTGGATCTTTTAGTCAAAATTTTGTTAATTTCACATATAATAAGAGCAAATACCATATGTTAGCTTATAGTTCCTCTGTAATTCTCCCTAGAGAATTTGTTTCTTTTGTTCTTCGTCTAATAAGACTATTTAGGAGTCGTGAATAAGTAGCTTTAGATACATGTGTTATTGATAGAGCTATTTTGGGGAAATAATTAGCTGGCAAGATATTAGCTTATTAGAAGCTAAGAACTACAAGAGCCACAGTTAGTGATTTCATAATCGTTATTACGCGATCTATTTCCAGATGAGGCACACTTACATGAGATGGTCTCACGGTGAGCCGACGTCGTTTTGGAGGAGAATTTAGGGTTTAAGGAGCTCGAAGGATCCTTGGCGTATATGCACGGATTTCACAAGGACGCGCATCATGTTTGTTATAATACCTATGGGGTGTTTGAAGATAGGGAGATGTATGAGAAATTTTTGGGAATTATGAGAAATTGAAGAAATTTTTATGTTGGAGAGTGCAGGTGTTTTAGAGAGAGGGATTAAGCTTCACGATTTTTTTAATTTTGCGATTTTTTTTTTTTTATTATTTAAAATTAAATCAAACCTGGAAATATATATTAATTTATTTTTTAATTTTTTTAATGTTTTTATACTTATGTGTAAATTTTTTTCCTTTTTTTTAATTTTTTTTTTAATAGGTAAAATAACGATTTGGCAAATCCACGTGTTAATTTTGCGTGCCACTCAACTTTTTCCAGATCGAATTAGGCGTGCGGCAAAACACAAAAAAAAACGACGTTTTTTGGCTAGTTTGACCGGCCTTTGGTGCCTTGGGACTAAATTGACACAAATTGAAAACATATGAGACTAAATCAAAAACATGTGATATATATTTTAATTATTTCAATAAAGGCCCAAAAGTTATGAGACCAAAATCGATTTAAATCCCTTTAAAATGTGTAAATGTGACAATCAAGTCCGAATAAGTCAAATTGAATTTAAATGTCGCGTGAGTTCAGACGATCATTCTACATTTTGATTTAGGAACTTGTGAATGTAGGATACCATATTTTCAGTTCAGAATTTATAGTTTTTGAAAACATAGTGTCTCAAAAAGTCTAGAGCAAAGTGATAAATGTATAAGTTGCTCGAAATAAATATTCTATATTAGCTTAATTAATATGTACTTAAATTAATGAAATAACTAATAATGTTAAAAAATATACGGTCAGTTGACTTGCATGGACCTAGTTATTATTCCAAATATAGAGCAAGGATTACTCTGGACCATATGATTTTTTTAATCAATTATATAATTTCCATAAAAAAGACAATAAAGAACTCAGCTTCTTCTCCTATGATGTGGAAATATTTTGGAGACGACTTCGGAGTCTCCTCTAATTTCAAAGTTGTACAACTATGGCCTTATTATTGATGTGGTTGTACGTTGTCATCAAAATAGAACGACCGCTTCCTCACTAATTGAATGTGGTTGTTACGTTGTCATCAAAATAGAACGACCGCTTCCTCACTAATTGAATGGTAATTACATTTTTTTTTTTAATAATTCGATGTCCTACTTAAAGACCGATTAATTCGGTCATTCGAGGGACCAGAATCCACCAGTAATTATATAGTATCTAATAACTTTTCATAAGAGTATTATCTAGCCTAAACTCCATAAGATATAAGACGTGGGGATAGTCCAAGTGCTCATGAGTTCGAGTCACCTGGGGTCCATATGGGAAATTAATCATAAGAGAAAAAAGACAAGGTCTCATATGCACTTGGTGCACAGACTTTAGATCTGTGCACTCACTTTGATCCTGCCCATTTTTTTTTATTGTGGATCCTCCTTTTCGCTAATGGCAAGGTCTCATTTTTTTAATGGGTTACTCCTATACCCGAGTGCACGGTGCACTTGGTGCATAGGAGACCCACTCGAGAAAAAAAGAAACTCCGCAAGTCACAACCAAAAACTTTACAATCATGACTAATCATATTGTTGTCCTTTTGTGAAAAAATTATTTACACCTTCTGGAATTCCTCTATATATTGTTTCTATTACCAGCAACTACGTACCATCACAGCATTTGCAGCTAGCCATGGCCAAAACTTGCTATTTTGTTTTTGCATATGCACTACTCCTACTACTACTAGTAATATCCTTCCAAATCCCAGCTTGTGTAGCCAAAACAATCATTTTCCTATATATGATATGATGTGCCTTTTCTTGTTTCTTTTATTTACTTGTGGAATATTTTGTACAAGACTTGAGAGTCTCCGCTAGCTACAAAGTTTTACAACTGGGAGCGGCCCTACATTCTTATTCTTCAAAAGTATAGTTTAATTGTTCAAAAAGTATTTGACATCACTGATATGAATATTAATTGAAGAAAATATATAGCCACAAACTTTAGAATGATGACTTATCCTATTCTACGTGGCATCAAAAATGAATCAAGCATGCCTTTTGATAGATATATATATTCCTCTACATATTATTAGAAACTCACCCTACTATAATAGCATCACAGCATTTGCAGCTAGTTATGGCCAAAACTTGCTATTTCTTTTTTTCATATGCACTACTTTTACTACCAGCTTGTCTAGCCCAAACATCTACCACCGATAAATCCGCTCTTCTCTCTCTAAAATCTCTCCTCACTTCAGACCCTTATCAAATACTTGCGAGAAATTGGACGAATTCAAGCTCTGTTTGCACTTGGATTGGTGTCACTTGCGGTTTGCGTCACCACAGAGTCACGGCTTTGAATATTTCCAACATGTATCTCTCGGGCGCAATTCCACCGCAAATAGGAAATCTCTCCTTCCTAGTTTCTCTCGATCTCGGGTACAACTTTTTTAGTGGCACTTTGCCTCGAGAGTTATGTCTCCTGCGCCGGTTGAAGTTTATTTCTCTCAGAAATAACAACTTCACTGGTGCTATGCCATCGGCTATATTTAACATATCCACCTTGCTAACTATGTATTTTACATTTAATGAATTGAGTGGGAGTCTACCAACTGACATGTGCCGCAATCTCCCATTTCTTCGAGCGATTCGCCTAGGTAAAAATCAGCTGAGCGGCGAAATTCCATCAAATCTATCTCAGTGTCAACAACTGCGATTGGTGTCCTTATCTTACAATTCTTTCAGTGGGCAGATACCCGCTGCATTCGGGCGATTAACATCTCTTCAAATTTTATTTCTCGGGGGAAACTATTTAAATGGTAGAGTTTACTATCCTTTCGAGCTTCATTTAATATTAGTCATGTGACGACAAACTTCATAAAAAAACATTTTGTATACTGCAGGTGTTATACCAAAGGAGTTGGGCAATCTTCACAACTTGGTTGAGCTTGCTATCGAACAAAATCAAATTACTGGTGCACTACCAAGAGATACATGGAGCAATATGTCTTCCTTGCAGGTTTTAAGTTTGTGGAGCAATAAACTGAGTGGGGAACTCTCAGGAGATATTGGAAGTCTTGCAATGCTAAATTACTTGGATCTCTCGAAAAACAACTTCACAGGTCCGTTTCTCTGTAATAAAAAAACTGTTTGTTTGTGGAAAAATTAATAACTGACTCAATTGTTTGAATTCCTAAATCTATCAAGAATTGAATCATCTTCTTTCGAATTAATCTTGAGAAAAAAAGTTTTTGGTCAAAAAAACATTAACTTTTCAATTTTGGTCCCATAACTATCTTGATTGTCCAATTTTTGTCCCATTTTTGCCCAACAACATAAAATTTTGTCTTTTTTTCATCATATACAAGTCACATGCCGATTAAAATTGAGGTTTTCGGAGCTCGTAATTGACGTGGACGTTAAAAATTCATTTTTTCCAAGACTTGGGAGAAATTTTATTGTTCTTTCTAATTTTTAGAAAAATGAACTTTTCTTTTTTTAACCATTGTGTCACATCAGATCACGAATTTGAAAAACTTCGCATTTCTAAACAGATATGTGACTTGCGCATGACTAAAAATGATAGAATTTTCTATCTTTCGATAAAAATGGGACCAGAATTGGACAATCGAGATAGTTAGGGGACCAAAATTGGATAATTAAATTTTTTGGGACAAAAATAAATTACAGGAAAGTTATGGGACCAAATAATTTTTTTCTCATTAATCTTTAAGGCTCCATTTGGATGGATGAATTTGGAAATCCATGGATTTCACATATAAATTATACTCTCCAATGGATTTACAAATTTTAGATGAGAGTTTAGGAAAGAGAGTGAAGGGGGAGAGGGGGAAGGGGTAGAGATGAGGGGATTTAAAAAATGTCTAGGTTTTGATGAGGATTTGAAATTCCTCCATTTTAAACTAGCTTCTCAAATCTAAGTATTTATAAATCCATTGGAGATTGATAATTTGCGTGTGAAATCCATGGATTTCAAATTCGTCCATCCAAATGGAGCCTAAGGTACCAATATACCTGATGACATATATCATTTATTATGCAGGTGCCATACCACAGGAAATTGGAAATCTTACAATGCTAGAAGTTCTAGCTCTCAAGGAAAATGGCTTCACAGGTCCGTTTTCTCAGTCATTATTATTATTATTATTATTATTATTATTATTATTATTATTATTATTATTATTATTATTGTTGTTGTTATTATTATTAATATTCCCTTAGGAATTAATTAGATGCTAGTTGATCATTTTGTAATCATGACAGGTGTTATAAATCCATTGGAGATTGATAATTTGTGTGTGAAATCCATGGATTTCAAATTCGTCCATCCAAATGGAGCCTAAAGTACCAATATACCTGATGACATATATGATTTATTATGCAGGTGCCATACCACAGGAAATTGGAAATCTTACAATGCTAGAATTTCTAGATCTCACGGAAAATGGCTTCACAGGTTCTTCTTCTTCGTCCTCCTCCTCCTCCTCCCCCTCCTCCTCCTCCTCCTCCTCCTCCTCCTTAGGAATTAATTAGATGCTAGTTGATCATTTTGTAATCATGGCAGGTGTTATACCAAGTGAAATTGGCAGACTTCACCAACTTGAGGCACTTAGATTACGCTATAATGCTTTCACCGGTTCAATTCCACCTGAGATCTTTAACATCTCAACTCTTCAATATCTTCAACTTGCTTTCAATGATTTATCTGGCACTCTTCCAGCCCATCTTTGCACCGGCTCACCCATTCTTGAATGGATTACACTTGAAAATAACTCTATTACTGGAGAAATACCCCACTCAATTTCTAATTGTGCTTATCTCAAAACTCTCGATCTCGGATCCAACAAATTAATGGGTGTTGTACCTCACTTTCTTAGCAACCTAACTATGCTTGAATTCCTAAGCCTGGCAGACAATAATCTAAGAATTGAGTCAACTTCTTCAGAATTGAGCTTCATAACTTCCTTAACAAATTGCACATCTTTAAAGCATTTGGTGATTAATGATAATCCTCTAGACGGTATCATTCCACCTTCCATTGGGAATTTATCTTCCACTCTCCAAATATTGTCTGCCTCCAATTGCAAAATTAAGGGCAGCATTCCTGATGATATCCATAATTTATGGAACTTGGCGTCACTTGATCTTAGCAACAATGAGTTTGTCCGGTATTATTCCATCTACTTTCGGATATTTAAATAAGATTCAAGGATTAGATCTACATAACAACAATCTGGGAGGTCCCATTCCAGAGGGTCGTGTGACCCACTTAACTTTGTATAAAATTGATTTAGGTCATAACCAACTTTCTGGTCTCATTCCCCGAATGTATAGGGAACCTCATATCTTTAGGATATCTTTCCCTAGATTCTAACAATCTCACTTCAAGCATACCATCAAGTTTGTGGAGCCTCAAGGATTTGTTGAGTCTTGATATGTCCTCAAATTCCCTAAGTGGGTTCTTACCTCCAGAGATGGGCAATTTAGTGGCAAAGCAAACTCTATCATCTGTCAATGAATAACCCGTCTCGAGTCCATCCCAAAAACGATTGGTAATTTACAGAGATTGGTTAATCTGCTGTTCGGCAAGATAATAGATTGGAAGGTTCTATTCTGTGTCCATGGGGGAGCATGGTCGGGTTTGGTAACTCTAGACTTGTCCAACAACAATCTCTCCGGTTCAATCCCAAAGCCTTTGGAGAAACTTCAATACCTCGACTATTTTAATGTGTCTTTCAACACTTTGAAATGGAGAGATTCCAGTGGTGGCCCTTTCGGACACTTCACTATAGAGTCTTTCAAGGGTAATGGTGCATTGTGCCAAACTAATTCAAGCTTCCATAGCATCCCAATTTGTCTGTTGTTTCAAATCATAAATCAAAGGGGAAGAAGGTTGCATTTTCACTATTTGTTCTTATCGGGGTTATTAAGCTTTGTCACTATAGTAACATTGACATTTATCCATGTAAGATGCAAAAGAAGAGTTAAGGCGATGAATGGAATTGTTGAATTGGTGTCTCACTGAAGACCACAAAGAATTTCCTATTACGAAATCTTGTGGGCAATGTAACGATTCAATGAGAGTAATTTACTAGGTGTTGGAAGTTACGGTTCGGTTTACAAAGGAACTCTTAAAGATGGAAATGTGGTCATTTGTGAAGGTGTTTGCCCTTTTCGAAAAGTCGCTTTTCGAGAGCTTTGATGTCGAATGTGAAGTATTACGTAACATCCGCCACAGAATCTTACCAAAGTCATCGCTAGTTGTTTCTAACGAAGATTTCAAGGCTTTAGTACTTTCGAGTACATGCCCAACGGAAATCTTGAGAAATTGTTATATTCTCATAACTATTTCTTGGATGTGAGGCAAAGATTGGACATGATGATCAACGTAGCATCTGCATTGGAATATCTTCACCATGGTTGTTCAGCACCCATTGTTCACTGCGACTTGAAGCCTAGTAATGTGTTGTTAGATGAGGATATGATTGCCCATGTTACTGATTTTGGGATATCTAAACTTTTTAGGGACGAGGAGAGCATGGTGTTAACCAACACACCCTCGCCACACTTTCGGGTACATCGCTCCAGGTGAACATTTATTCTATTTTCATATATCATATTAAATTTCAGGTCAATTTAATCACGTATTTTATTGATGTATTGCAATTCTCACTCTTACAGAGTACGGTTTGGAAGGGCTAGTTTCAACAAGATGTGATGTATATAGTTATGGTGTGATGTTGATGGAAACCTTTACAAGAAAAAGGCCAAGTGATGATATGTTAGGTGGAGATTTGACTTTGATGAGTTGGGTTGCAAACTTGCTTCCACATTCACGGATCGAGTTGTAGATCCGAACTTATTCATGAATCTTGATGATGAAAATGGCGACAAGATTTTACAGTGTGTATCATCCATATTAGCGTTGGCCTTGAAGTGCTCAACAGAATCCCCTGGAGAGAGGATAAACATGAAAGAAGCTCTAGCAGAGCTACAGAAAATCAAACGTCGATTTTTCAGTAACACTTGAAATACAATGTTAAGACCTTAATTTTTTTTCTGCATGATAAAAAATTGAAAGGTCTGACATAATTATAGTCTCACAATGATGCAATTAAGTTTGGTTTTCTCTGCTTTAGTTTTCTTGTTTCTCTTGTGTAATTTACACATTCTTTTGAATTTTTTTCCAGTAATTGATTCTATTAAGTGATGTTTCTTGTTGTTTTATAAACAATTAATTTCATCCTTCTGGTGAATATTTTCAACATGTCGCCTGTGATGATTAAAATATTTGCCTACGTAGTGTGATTGTGAATTGAACCCTATTAAACCAATATTCATTTCTGTTCATACTTTTATGGTGCCAACGACTTCAACTCGTGGCCTTGTCTACAATTCTTTCAGTGGGCAGATACACTACAAAAAAGACGCGTTTTAATGACGGACATTAGCGACGGTTAACCAGGCCGTCTCTAATAGCAACGGTTTTGACGACATTTTTAGTCAAACCGTCAAAATCAAAAAAATTAGCGACGGATTGTAAAACCATCGGCGTCAGCGACGGTTACCGACGGTCCATCGACGGAGAGTCCGAATAAACATTATTAGCGAGGGTCTTAGCGACGGTATTCACAAAACCGTCGCTATACTTTGCAGAAAACGAAGAGATACGCCCGTTGGGAGGCGGTGACATTAATTTTGATAGAATTTAGTGACGGACTTAGCGACGGTTTTTTGAAAACCGTCGCTAAATCCAAATCTATAAATACACGGCCAGCCTGCCCATTTGTTTCATCAACCAAATCAGAAAGCAATACAAACAAGCCTCGTTCATCTGTATTCTTCGATATTCACGGTACTACTTTAATTATTTTTTTGTATATTTATTTATATTTTATTTTATTTTATTTTATATAATATAATTAATATATATGAATTTTATAGTTTATTTAGATGGCTGACGTTCCTGCTTCATCCAGAAGGCCTACTTTGTTAATCAATATTGTTAATGGAGCGTAAGTGTTGTTGTTTTATATGATAATAATTGTATAATTAATTAATTTAATACAATAATTATTAATTATTTATTTATTTTTTAATGTGTTATAGTATTGTACCTGGTCACGAGGCTTCCTGTATAGCCAACGACGTCATTATGCGGGTGGGAATTGCTGTCAACGCTGATCGTTGGAAAAATGTGTCAACTGATCAGCGTCAATTGTATTTTGAGGAGTTTAAGGTATAAGATGTACTTAAAATATTTTATTTTAATATATATTGTTAAAATTAATTTAATTAATTATTGTATTATTTTCGAAATATAGAAACAAACTACGTGGAGTCCCGAGCTTGAGACTGATCAAGTTTACAAGGCATTTTGTAAAGTTGCTCGACCGCGTTACCAAGACATAATGTACAGGTGGCGTACACAGCGGAGGGAAGACGGAGTGGATTTATCCGAAGAAATTAGGCACGAAGTTTGGGAGTCACTTGTAGCTGTTTGGAGGGCAATTCCCTAGGATGTTATTTTAATTATGTTATGAACAATTTTTAATTTATGTTTTTGTTTTTAATTTTAATTATCATTGAACAATTTTAATTTATATATTTTTTTAAAAAATCGTGTATTTAGTGACGGATTTAGAGACAGTTATTTGAAATTCCGTCGCTATTAACGATGAATGTATCCGTCGCTTGACCGTCGCTAGTTCCATCGCTAAAATTTAAGAAAAAGCAGGCAGCTCAGTCTGCCAGAAATGTCGAAAACAAACAAAAACTTTCGAAAACCAACACCAAATTTTGTGTAGATAGAATCGAAAATCGTTTTTTGAAGTGCATATTGTGTAGAGGAAATATATCTACTCCTCGAGGACGATTTTACGGTACGTTTTCACATTTCTACCATTTAAAAATATATATAGTGTAATGTAAATATATAATTGATAAGTTTGGTATTGACATATATTTTATTGATAGTTTATGTTAAATGAATGTTGTGATCATAGCTAGATGAATATTGTGTAGATAGTTTATGTTAAATGAATGTATTTGATGTTATTTGATAGAAGAATATATTTGGATATTTACATATACAAACGAAACTCTGTCAAATTTTTTGTATGTTATTTGATAAAAGAATATATTTGGATATTTACATATACAGACGAAACTTTGTCAATTTTTTTGTAGAATTAACATGTTTATAATGATTTGAAACAGATGGAATATCCGAATCGTCAGTGGATGTATTCGACTCCTCGACTTATCAATGGAAGTATAAATATGAAGTTCTTGAATGAAGTTAATAACTTCATTCAATTTGCAATTAATCATGGTGCAACAAATTCAGAAGGTCGTATAAGATGTCCGTGTAGTGCAAAAAAATGTCAAAACAAGTCATACAGAGAGACTGTGGATGTTCAGACACATATCATCATGAATGGTTTTGTTCCATATTACTACAATTGGACACGTCATGGTGAAGAGCGGTGGAATGTTGATTTCAATGACCTTGAAGTGTATTATAATACACGCGATGATCATGAATTCGATGATCCTGGAGTACAGTTCGAGACACCTGTAGTGGATACACCGGATATGTATCATACGATGATCAGGGAAGCTGGTGGGATTCAAGATGAGGCTATGGAGGAGGAACCAAATGAGGAAGCAACTAATTTTTACAGAATACTCAAAGCAGCTGACGAAGATCTGTATGATGGATGTCAAACTCACTCTCTGTTGTCATTCAATGCTCGACTCATGGCTATCAAGGCTGAGAACAAGCTTTCTCAAAGAGCCTATAACCATATTAGTAAGTTGATCAATGAGATATGTCCTCCCAGTAATAAGGTGCCTATTACAGAATATCAAGCCAAAAAATTATTGAAGAGTATGGGTCTACCAGTAGAGAGTATTGATTGTTGTATCAATAACTGCATGTTATTCTGGGGTAACGAAGAAGACGCGAATCTAGATAAGTGCAGTACAAAGTACCGCGACGGAACTGGACTGACGGTCGAGGGAAGCAGAAAAGGAAGAAGAAAGTGGCAAATAAAATAATGTATTACCTCCCGATCATTCCTCGTCTTCAGAGACTGTATCAATCTAGTGCCACAGCCAAAGATATGACATGGCATCATACAAAGACTGATCCTCATACCTTAGAGATGAGACACCCTGCTGACTCGATGGCCTAGAAACATCTTGACGAGGTATTTCCTATTTTTTTTTACGAACCTAGGAACATTCGGTTAGGTCTCAGCACTGATGGTTTTTTTTCCATTTGGAATGCACGGTAAGCAGTATTCGTTATGGCCGATTATATTGACTCCTTATAATCTACCTCTGTGGATGTGCATGAAGCCCCAAACGATGTTTCTCACGGTATTGGTACCTGGTCCAAAGAATCCAAAGGACAAACTAGATGTTTTCCTTCAGCCCCTGATAAGAGACTTAATACATCTGTGGGATAATGGAGTGCTGACATACGATGTATCGAGAAAGCAAAACTTCACGATGAGGGTTGCGCTGCTCTGGACGATCAGCGACTATCCTGCGTACTCCATGTTGTCCGGATGGAGGACGGCTGGGAAACAATCATGTCCTTACTGCATGGAGGATTCTGACGCTTTCAGTCAATCGCGTAGCAGAAAAGTTTCATGGTTTGATAACCATCAAAAGTTTTTACCAGAAGATCATCCTTTTCGAAAGAATAAAATGGGTTTTATCAAGAACACAGTCGTTAAAAAAAAGGGTTTGAAAAAGAGATCAGGTATTTTTATATTAGTTGTTTTAAATTAATTAATATATTTCTATCTACATATGATAAATTAATTAACTTATAACTCTTTGCATTCATGCAGGTAAAACGTTGTTAAATCAAATTAATCAGAAGGGATTGAGGAAAACAACAGAAGAACATGAGGAGGAGCATAATAAAATGGTACCGGGTGGTTGGAAGAAGAAGAACATTTTCTGGGACTTGACCTACTGGAGCTCACTTTTGATTCGGTACAACTTAGATGTCAGCACATCGAAAAGAATGTGTTCGATAACTTGTTCCACACAATCATGAACAAAGAGGGCAAGACAAAAGACACTGCAAAGTCGCGTGATGAGCTGAACGAGATATGCAAACGTGATCACTTGAAGAGGGATGAACGTACCGGAAGGTATCCCCAAGCCAATTACACACTTGATAAGAGACAGAAAGTGACTTTGTGTAATTGGATTGAAGATCTGAGATTTCCAGATGACTATGTCTCCAATCTGAGTCGTTGTGTAAACACATCAAATGGAAAGGTGTCCGGGATGAAAAGTCACTATTGTCACGTGTTTATGCAACGACTATTGCCCCTCGCATTCCGGGAATTCCTACCGAACAATATCTGGAGGGTTGTAACTGAGTTGAGTTTATTCTTCAAAGATTTAACGTCTACAATGATTACGTGGGACGACATGGTCCGTTTGGAGAAAGACATTTCAGTTATTTTATGCAAGTTGGGCGCATTTTCCTCCAAGCTTTTTTTGATTCGATGGAGCACTTTTGGTGCGTGCACTTAGCATATGAAGCCAAAATTGTCGGTCCGGTGCAATACAGGTGGATGTATCCATTTGAGAGGTAAACCTTCACTTCACAACTATTTATACAAATATTAATATATTTATGTTTTGATCTTATAATTATTTTTTTATTATATATCTATAGGTATCTACATAACTTGAAGCTCAATGCTAAACAAAAGGCAAAAATTGAAGCTTCAATTGTTAATGCCTACTTGTGTGAGGAGGTTACAACATTTTGTTCTTACTATTTCGAGGATCATGTTAGAACAATGTTGAGAAACGAGCCTCGTAATTACGACGGTAGAGGCAATGCATAATGTTGTTCGATGATATTGAGGGTATGTTGTCCGTGTTTAAGTTTCGTGTCGATGTTTGGGTAAGACAAATGAACGGCCATGGTTGAACCGACAAGAGATTGAAGTCGCACATAAATATGTGTTATTCAATTGTGAGGAAGTCCAACCGCATACATTGAGTAAGTATTTCATTTACGTATCATTTACATAATTAGAATATTAATTTATTATATAATAGTTGATTAATATAATATATTGCTTTCAATTAGGATCTTTACTAAAGAGCTACACCATATAGATCCAAACATCTCAGATGCACAAGTAGGTGAATATATTACCCGTGGTTTTGCAGAGTGGTTCCAAAACTATGTGAGTGGTTCTAAACCGTTGTTTATTAATAAATTCATATTAAATATTTACAATTATATATTTAACCTCAAATCATCGCGTCACAGGGCTATAATGGTGGAATTGTGAACCCATTCATGTGGGATCTCAGTAGAGAACCACTACGTGTGGTCAACACGTACCAAGAATATTATGTAAATGGTTACAAATTTCATACGATGGATTATGCATCGACCAAATCTACTGTGAACAGTGGTGTTTGCATTAACAATGCAATGTTCGATGGAGAAAACCGTGACTACTTCGGACACCTGCAAGAAGTCGTTGAACTAGGATATCCGGGGTTCCCTGAGAAGACTGTTGTGTTGTTCAAGTGTGATTGGTATGATCCATCTGCTTCAAGAACAATGATTCATCCCGAATACAAATTGGTCGATGTTCATAGAAGAAGAAGATATTCGGGGTATGATCCGTTTGTGTTTGCTACTCAGGTATCCCAAGTATACTACTACACGATCCAGGTTCGAGAGTAAATAATGAATGGATGGTATTTTGCAAAAGTAAAGGCGAGATCATCGGTGCAAGTTCCTAAACCGGATTCATTTGTTGTGAGAGGTTGACGACGCTCCGTTCCAAACGAAAATAGTTGCCACTCAAACTGAAGTGCATACAGGAGATTTCAATCTTTTCGTAGACTTAACAGCTGCAAATCCAGATTTGATAGAGATTGACAGCGGCGGGGAAGGGAATGAAGATGGTGGGGAAGAGGAGAATGAAGATGGTGAGGAGGAAGTGGAGGACGAAGAGGAGGAGGATGAGGAGGACGAGGAGGAGGAGAAGGAGGATGATAATGTCTGAGATGGGGGGCAACGATGAGGATGATTTAATAATAATTATATTGTATTTCATTTGTAATATTTCATGTTGACGATTCTATTATGATATTCTTTGGTTATTTTATAATTTTGTTCTAAACATAATTTATTTTTTGGTAATTATCCAATATAAATTTAAAAAACTATATAAAAATGTAATTGAATCATTAATTAATTAAGATAATTGAAAAAAAAATTAATTGTAAATTAATATAGAATTAATTTTATTAAAAATAAGTTAAAAAAAATATGATTTTAGTTTAATTAATTTAATTATAAATTATAAATATAAATTATTATATTAAAATGTAATTGAATTATTAAATAAGATAATTGAAATAAAAAAATTTTAAAAAAAATTAATTGTAAATTAATATAGAATTAATTTTATTAAAAATAAATTAAAAAATTTCGATTTTAATTTAATTAATTTAATTATAAGTTATAAATAAAAAATATAAATTATTATATTAAAAATATAATTGAATTATTAAATAAGATAATTGAAATAAAGAATTTTAAAAAAAAAATTGAAAAAAAATGAATTTTAGGACATATACAATTAAATTCATGAAATAAACGCAAAAAAGCAAGTGCCAGGGCAGAATTGATCCCCGCTCGGGCGCCCAAGGTCCCGTGTTCGGTCCCCCACGGGAGCGAATATATGCCTCATTTAATTAGGAGGCTTAGTGACTTATATATCAGATGCTTGGTGGTTAGGTTTGAGATGGTCCGTGGCTCGGGTGGTTCGGTGCCCACCCGGGCGCCCTCCGGGCCCGGTTTGAACCACCGTGAGCCATTTTTTTTTCCGAAAATTCCCGATTTAGCGACGGTTTTAGAGACGGCAATTACCGTCGCTAAGACCGACGGAGAATTACCGTCGCAAATGTCGACGGTATAAACCGTCGCTAATAACGACGGATTTTCGTCGTTGTTTGCGACGGAGTTATGATGTCATAACCGTCGACAATATAGCGACGCTTTTTCCACCCGGGATCCGGGTCCACTTTTCCGTCGAGAAAACCGTCGCTATATTTCGACGGTTAATAACCGTCGATAAGTAGAGACGGATTTACTGCCGTCGTTAGTAACGACGGTCTTGGAAAAAACCGTCGCTATATTTTAGCGACCCTCGTTTCTCCGACGGTCAAAAAAAAAATGAAACCGTCGCTACAGTATGTAGCGACGGAATAATGTCACCGTCTTTTTTGTAGTGATACCCACTGCATGCATTCGGGAGATTAACATCTCTTCAAATTTTAAGTCTTGAGAATAACTTTTTATATAGTACAGTTTTCTCTATTTTAACGCCATATTCTTTCTTTGATATTAGTGTGCACAATCAAAGGAGATGGACAGTCTTCAGAACTTGATTGAATCATATAGCATGCGCACTGCCCCTCAATATTTCCTTGGAAAGTTTATATCTATGGGGGAATAAACTGAGTGGGAAGCTCTTAAGAAATGTTGGAAATCTTACAATGCTAAAATACTTGGAACTAGTAGAAAACAACTTCACAGGTCCATTTTCTCAGTTATTATTACTATTATTATTATTCTCCTAGATGCTTTCAAGGGTAATGATGCACTGTGCGAAACCAATGAAGAATTCAAGGCGTTAGTACTGGAGTACATGCCCAACGCAAACCTTGAGAAATGATTATATTCTCATAACTATTTCTTGTATGTAAGGCAAAGGTTGGATATAATGATCGATGTAGCATCTGTATTGGAATATATTCACCATGGCTATTCAGCACCGATTGTTCACTGAGACTTGAAGCCTAATAATATGTTGTTAGATGAGGAGATAATTGCCCATGTTAGTGATTTTGGGATATCTAAACTCTTAGGGGATGAGGAGAGCACAATGCTAACCAACACCCTCGCCACACCCGGGTACATCGCTCTAGGTGAACATTTATTCTATTTTCATATATCATATTGTTGGAATTTATAGGCACGTAAACACGTAATATATGCGCAGCGGAATTAAACAGTTCACCAACCATTTAACATATAATTGCATAATAAACGACACGAATAAACATAACAAGAAATCTTCTGATGTAATTCAAGAGCGATTTCTCAACTATGGTATCCACGTAATCCCGTTCATGATTTGCACAGATTTGGCTTTTGAATCGAGATGAATTTGCTAGGAAAATTCTTACTCTAGATTTTATGGAGAAAATATGAACAATTGTATTATGAATTCCCAAGAGCTCATATATATAGGAGAGACCCAGCTTAAATCTTAAGCTAACCTGATTGGGAAATAAAATCCCTAATCTTTATTTAAATAAATCTCTTAGATTTATTTCATACATATAAAATCCCTACGGATGTAATTCCCATATATGTCAAATCTCTACGATTTATTTTCATATATATATATATATATATATATTAAATCCTACAATAATATTTCATATATTATTGTTGGGAATTCCTATTTAATTAAATCCAATTTAATTAAATATTAATAATAATTAATTTCAAATTAATTCATTATTAATCAATTCTCCATAAATTAAATATTAAATTCAATTTAACATCTAATCAACCAACTATAATCTGTAAAAGGGAACTACTTGTTGTGTGACCCATAGGCCCTCATATATCGAGTGATTAGTCAAACTAACGGTCTTAATTGAACCCTAGACAATAAATCAGACATTCTCAATATATGAGGTACGTTGCGAGAAACGTGCAACTACCTGTACCTGTAAATGGGCTATTACGATTTCCTCCTTTCATTCACGAATACTCGATTAGTCTTGAATATGATGAAGTGTCTATTCAAATAAATTAATCACTTTTATCTTCAATCACGAATTGATCACTTATGTCACACTTGGCCACAAAGTCCACGTTGAAGTGCATTGGCCAATGACTTTGCTCCAATTATGATGAGAAGGTGAGTATTCTCTCTAAATCAACTTTTAGGAATGAATCTTATCCTTGGCTCAACTACCACGCACATGCACTTCGTGATGAACCCAATCCAAGCCATATCTACCCATGGAAGGGTGCAAGCGTCGGTTATGGTCAAAGTTCATCACTCCACACATGTCGTGCGTATTGACCTCAAATCAAAAGAGTATCGCATCGCTCCCACTAACCGAGACACTCGTAGACACATATAGTGGAACTACATCAAACGGTTTCTCGGATGAGTATACCAATACCCTCTAAGGTATTTGTGTTGGGATTATACTGGAAAGTATGCTTTTTACTTTGTATAATCAAAACTGAATTTCAGACTTATTTACTGAAATAAATTGTTTATCACTGATGCTTTAAATATCATCGAATGTTACATATATTTACTGCATAACTGTTCAATAAATCGTACGTGTTACATTGTAGTTAATTTAGTGATACCAGATCACAGAAGATTAAATTAATAGTCCCTTGTAACTAAAAGTACGTCATTCACGACCTAGATGGAAATGAACAACCCATCGTGAAATGTTGAAGTGTAAGGCTCGGATTGGCTTGTCTTGACCAAGAGATTACACTAGTGCATGACTGATGCACTGAATAGGACCTACAGGAGGACAAATTATTCAGAACTGAACAAGGAAGAATTAGACCTCAGTGGTTCGTTATTTATTAATCTTCGTTCCTTAAATAGGATCACGTGTGGTTGGTAACTATTGCTTTGACTTATCATGGGTAGAGAATCAACGAGATTCAATACTTTTTATCTTGGGCAATATTATTGGTCACATGTGATTGCTAAGATTTAATACGGAGAATCGTGTGCAAGTACGCTTATTCGATTTGCCCCCTTGGGAGGTTCATAAGATTTATCATACCAAATCTTTCAAGTGGAACTAGTTTCCGGTATGGATAATAATGTTGAACCGTTCCTTGACCAAGGACAAAATATATTAATTAACGGAAAGCTATTTTAGTGGCTTGAATTAATTAATGGGCTAGATAATCTTAAACACGGGAAATAATAACCGGGAGCCATATTGACTGTAATATGGGTTAAGATGGATAGTGCAATATTAATTATGTAGTGGGATTAATTAATATTTATGGGCTTGAATAATATTGTGGCTCAATATTGATAATTCAAGATCCATTGGAAGGTCCAATCTTAATTCTCCTAAAGGTCCCCCTAAGTAGCCCAACATATAGTCCAATAACTGAAAAAGGTGTTTAAAATAAAATAAATATTGTTGCTTATTTTTCCTCATAAATTTCGAAATTTATGGATAAAAGGGGAGAAAGATTTTCTTTTAATTTTGTTATGGAATGAAGATATGTATTCTTGGAATACAAGATTATCTCATTAAATTCAAGAAATCTCCCACTTGGTTATCCATAGGGAAATTTTGAAAATTTTGATAATTAAGGGAAAGAAAGATTTTCCTGATTTTCTTGAAAATATATTATGGAAGATATGTATTTCTTGAAATACAAGAATATGTCATAAATTCAAGAAGATCCAAATCTTGGAATCTTGCCTATAATTTTCGAAATATACTCCATAACAAAGAGTAGGTGGGATTTTGTGGAATATTATAATTATGTATATTCAAGATTTCTTGGAGATCAAGAAAAGATTTTCTCACATTATTTTTGCCCAAAATTTTCGATCACCTATGCTCTATAAATAGGGGATGACTCTTTCATTCCCAAGTACAATTCCATGTCTTTGGAAAAATTAGTAAATCCACAAAGGTGGTGCAACATAATTTATTTTCCTTTTGTTAATTGTTCGCAAGCGTCCTACCACCGGATAGTCGAGCAAGGATTAAGGGAATACTTGGGAAGTTCTTTTGGTGAGTCTAATCAACCAAAAGGTCTACAAAAGGTGCTAATTCAATGAAACGGTTTATATAATAGGAGATGACATTTTTTTAAAGGTACTTAAAGTGCAGAGATTATATAAAGAACTATCTGTTAACTTAAATTGTGTTCAATTTTAGTCCTGTAAATTTGTATTTTTTAATTTTGGTCCTTTTGGATCAAAATGTAAAAAGTAAAAATATACAAGAATAAAATTTTGACACGTACTCTCTTGTGAATATTGTTCATACTATGAGATTGATATCATTACACTTATAAGTTGATACCACTACTCTTATAAATTAGTACCTATAGGTTATAACGTTTAATGCTATGATCTTAGTTTACAAATGTAATGATATCAGTTGATAAATATTATTATATTATGTAGTCTATAAATATAATGGTATAAATTTCATACGATGAACAAATTTCACTTGAGACCTCCAATTTTGTTCATGTATATTTTACTTTTTAAATTTTGATACATTTTTTTATTTAATTTTAGTTTTGTATGCTTAAACTTTTTCAATTTGATCCAAAAAGATCAAAATTGATACAAAATGAACGAAATAAAAATAATAAAAATATACATAATTAAAATTGAATTCAACTCAAGTCATGTGTCGATTCTTGATATTAAATTTAAAGTACATATATCTAGAACACCTCAAAAGAATCTAAAATATTTTATTAATACTTAGACCATCATCATGCAGATATGATTTTCCTCTATTCATAAACATAGTCTTCAACAGTACTTGAGATTTAAAGGTCTTACCATTGTATTTCAAGTGTTACTCAAAAATCGATGTTTGATTTTTTGTAGCTATGCTTGAGCTTCTTTTATGTTTATCCTTTCTTCAGGGGATTCTGTTGATCACTTCAAGGCCAACACTCATATGGATGATATATACGCACTGCAAAATCTGTCGCCATTTTCATCATCAAGATTAATGAATAAGTTCAGATTTACAACACGATCCGGTGAATGTGGAAGCAAGTTTGCAACCCAACTCTTCCAAGTCAAATCTCTACCAAACATATCATCACTTGGCCTTTTTCTTGTAAAGGTTTCCATCAGCATTACACCATAATTATATACATCACACCTTGTTGAAACTAGCCCTTCCAAATTGTACTCTGTAAGAGTGGGAATTGCAATGCATCGTGATTAAATTAACCTGAAATCTAATATGTGTTAGTGTTAGTGTCCTAGAGACAATCTATTGTAAGGACATAATACTCAGATAATATTCAGTGTTGGTTTAATATTATTGTTTGTTTAATATTAGATGTGTGGCATTACACTTATTAGAATAATATGTTTGATTGTTTGCATATGTTCTTATCTGTGTTTCCCTGAATCACTGCTGTCATTGAGTATGTGAGAACTCAGATGACTTAAGCATGATTCTCAAATAACCCCGATCAAGGATCATCAATAAAGGGATATTGATGATACAATGGAGACTGGTGTGCGATCTGCATCATACTCTTGGAGAGTGTAGTAAGATCTCACTTACTACGAGATATTGGGTATCTCATGATGGATGCACAAATTGTTGGAGAATAAGTTGCACAGATCTATTCGGGATGAATATTTAAATACAAATTTAATTCTTATGAGGAGCTGTGCAATTTATTCCCCAACAACTGGTATCAGAGCCACGGTTTCGGGCTCTGAATTTTTTAAATTGTAATTTAATTCGTTGTCGTTAAATTTGAAATTGGATAGTAGAATTGCTAGATCTGTTTTGCAGGTATCCAATTGTCATGGAATTTAATGTGTTTATTTATGCATGCATATAAATTGTGGTTTTTTAATTCGATTCGTTCGGATTCGTTTTGTCTCGTGAGAAAATCCACGAGTAGATTATGATTTGTTTGATTGGATCAATGTAATAGACTAGTCTAGATCTAGATTTATTTATTTTTTGTAAATAAATTGAAACCGGGTCGGAAACGAAGACGGAGACGAAGAATTAAAGGATAAAATCCAGAACCGGGCGTAGGCGGCGTGCATCCCGCGAAACGTGCCAAGGGAGGCACGCTGTGTTCACTTCACGGATTTATCTTGCAGCACGCGCAGGCGTGGGGGAGGCCGAGGCGAGGGCTAAGATCAACCCCCGACAAAGCGGGCTAAGCTCCATATAGACCGTGATCGTGTCAGTCGGGTGATGACGAAGAAGCAAGACGGCACACGCGGGACGGGGCTGCCGAAGTTCCGCGGCGAGGCGAGGCGGCGGCGCCGGTGGCGCGGACGTGGATGCGTCTTGGTACTCCCGTTGTTTGCCGAGCCCTACCGAGGCCCGGCGGGCGGCTCGCCGAGGTCATTGGCAAGACTGTGGCCGGCGGATCAAAAGTGTCATCCTACCGCGAGCTATTTGGCGTGGCGCCGAGACGGAGTTTTTTTTCGAGACGATCGAGTGAGAGAAATTCAAGATGGCGTTTCTTGAAGATCAAGCCAAAAAAAAAATCAAACCATGACAATTGGATAATTTGTGCTCAATATGTTTATTTTTTCGCTTTGCTTGATTTATTATTGTGTTATCTTATGCTTTATTTAATTTGTTTAAATGTGTTTGCATGAGAGTTGCCCAATGAAAAATCTCACCGTAAAAAATTACTAAGTATGTTTAAATAATTAATTGATAATTTTATTCTGGATAATAAAATTGAATTAATTTTGACCTCCATGATTTATTTATTTGTGAATTCTTTTGGAGAAATTCCCCCCACGGGACGGTCAAAAGTTAGCTTTCACATGAATGAATTCCAAATGGATGATTGTGGATTATTACTAGTGGCGACGATGACCCTCCCCACGAGGCTCGATCAAAGCGAAATAATAATCCTGTATTTAATCATGGTTATTACTTAGGTATAAAATTGATATGCATATACTTCCCTGAAGTCCCTGTCAATTTTATATTGGTCAAGTGGGAGCCAACTATTAATCTGGACATTAAAGGTTTGTAACTGTTCTTGTTTGTAACCTGCTTGAATGTGTTTAAATAATGACCCACCCCACGTGTCTTATTTAAACTGTTTTGAGGTTGTAGGTCCCGAACGGGTTTTGTGAGGGCAGAAGTCTAGAGGGGAGGGGTGAATAGACTTCTGAAAACTTTTTCGTGCAGATCAGGTGTGAGGGCAGATAGCCTGATCAGAGTGCGAGTGAATCAGTTTGGTCTGATAACCAAATTACTGAACGCCTGAAGGCAGATCAGTTCGGTAACTATCAGATTAACTGATGTGTGCGGAAGCTTAAGTTTTTACCCGTGTGAAAAACCAGTTTGTATAAATCAGATTCCAAGTTTTATCTTTTTAATCAGATGACAAAAATATCAAGTCCGATCAGATCAGAAGCTTGGTGCTAACTGATCTTAACTTAGAATATGTATGCGCTTTAAGATTGTGCGATGTGAGAGCAGTTAATCAAAGCAGTAAAGGCACACAAGATTTATAGTGGTTCGGACAAACCAGTCCTACGTCCACTCTTCCCTTTCACAAGGGGCACCAACTTAACCGACTTAACCAACTGGACTTAGTTTTGTGTGTTAGTCCAACACAGTACACCAACAGATGTTTTAAGAGTTCTCACTCAACCGATCCCAGAAATCAGTACTAGAAACCCTAGACTGAAATCTTGCTAAACAACTTATCCTAACTTGGGGTTTGGGTAAGGTTGTTTTAGTTCCAACTATGAAATCTTTTCTTGCGTACAAGCAGCCTAATAGCTAGATGAAAAGATTTCTTGCTAAGAACTTATGGGATGAACACAATATAAAAATAAGCTTCTTGTTGTGTTCTTCGTGTGGAAATCTGACTATAATTTGAGCTTCTTGATTATTTTGTTTGTCCAAGCATTTCCGTATTTCACTCTGAAGTGTGATCCCATATTTATAGACCTTGAAATCAAAGAGCCGTTGGAGAGCAATTTGAATTTCGTGACTATTTTAAATGAACTTGCGGGCTTGATGTGGCGTCTTGAGAGCGGCATGAAAAGCGTGAGTGTGTATTTTATAGCCGTTTGAGAGAGCAACATCGAATCCCGCGAGTATCAGCTCCGTTCATACGTGTCTCTTCCTTATTGGATGGAGGACTTACTTTTGCAGTGATGTTCCTCCAACTAAGGTTGGTATTCTTCTTGTTTAGATCGCAGACGTATGATAAAGTGAAACATCAGTTTTCACCTTATGAGTGACTGATCGATCTGAGCGAATCGATCGATCTATTCGATAGAGTCTTCGGCGCTGTTGACTTAGCTTCAATTTGGTGACTCGATTGATGTAGGTCTTACCGTGCGATCTTCCGGAAGTCATCGATCTTGAGTATTCTAAGTTTGAGCTTCATGACCTGGAAGTTATCGACAAGATCGGATCAATCGATCTTCCGATCTGGTTTAGCATTCGCCTATCGGATATCGAACTTTCTTCGATTCTTCGATCGACTTTGTACATATTGAGTTCCCCTCAATATGTGACCTATCTATTACATCGGTTGTTCTATACAATCATTATCAATTTGGTCTCCTATAGCAATAATGTAAACATCGATTCCTAACAGTCCGGTGGTCCTATTACATGTGCTTTTGGAACTTTCATCAAAACTATAAATTTCCCAACAATTTCCTTTTGATGAAACCAAAACACACGAGAAACCAAACAGTTGATAAATATAGAACAGTTAAAGAGCATATAATCAGAAGACAAAGAGATTTTGTCTTGGGATCAGAAAAATAAACTTTTCATTAGATATGTTGATTACATGTTACATCAGAAAAGTTTTGAATTTAAAAGGCAGCTGATCCCCAGACGTCTTCTGATTCTTCACTCCTTGGGCTTGTATCCTACGGCATTTCTCTTTGGTCTTGTGGAACGTTGAAAATCGATAGAGTTTCCATTTGACATCGATTACTGCTCTTGATCGATTATATGCGTTTTGCTCAAGATGTCAAAGTAGAATCTCTCAAATGCCAGTCTGTCAAATGAGCCATCTGCCTTCTTCGAGTATACTAACATATCATACTCTTGGCGAGATATTTTTACATTCATAAGTTTGGCCTCATTTTCCAGATACTTCAGAAAGTCTGGATATTTATTACAGTAACGGTTGAGGAACTCATCATCCGGAGATTCTTCTTGTGGAACAAGATCAGGACAAAAGGCATCCGAAGCCATTCACTTCGATCTTATTCCATTCCTCAAACCTCTTAGCGTGTGTGCGGTAGTTTTTGGTATGATCTAAATGCGACTCTTTTGCCGGCAACCGAGGTTACAGTGCGATTTTCCGGTCAATCCTTTCTTAGCCCTTGATTTGAACTTCCGTTTCAACCCTTACGCTTGTGCGGTTTTTACGCCCTTCTTTCTTCTTCACCATACGCTCTTTGGACAATCTTCTGGTAGCTCCTTATCACCAGATGTATGCTATCAGGCTTTCGGTGACTTTCTCGGTGCGAGTATGGCGTATGCAGATTTTGATGTCGGCACCAAGGAGCCTTTCTTGCAATTGAGCTTTGTCCATGGGCCTTATCCGTATGAATCGAGATCTTCGATGTGTCGGTTGGTTTCTCAGATCCTTCCCTTTTTGGTTTGATCAAAAAGCGCATTGAGTGGGAAGTCGAGAACCAAAGTTGATTGATAATGCACGATTTAGATCTCATGTGAGATAAACACGAAGCTTGAGTTTGTTAGATTACGAGCGGTTATGTCGGCTCTGTCTTGGCAGTTTCCATTGTAGCGAGAGAGTGTCCAAATCATTTTGTCAAATTTCTCTTCGATAACTCGAGCCTTTTTTCGGTGGCGTCGGAAAAGAAGATTGCTTTTGATCCCACTGTTTGACTTGTCATCAAGCGATTTTGTAAGCTCGGTGAGACATGGTGGTCATGGATTGGGAGAACCGATCTCCGATTGCTTCGACGATTTGTTTGAGACCAATTTGTCTCGATCGATTAGCACTCCCTCAATCTCTTCTTTCGGGAGATTTTTGAGACAAGATCGATCTCCGAAGTTGATCGTTGGTGATTTGAGATGTAGGAATTGGATTCATCACTTGATCGAGTTCGGTTGTTTGTGCCTCCGGTGGTTGGTCGTGAACTAAGCACCGGTTCCACTTTCATCGGCGACTCTGCATTCTCTATTTCGGCGTCTGTTTGCGGGCTTCTTGGCGATCTCGGCTCTTCTTCTTCCGGCAATCGAACTTCACGTGGATCGAGCTTTCCGCAGATTTATCGGATATTAGCTCATTTGGTGATCCCACTTTGGCGGACTTCCTCATATCGAAGTCAAAATCTGCGAACTCATCACCGCCCATCATTCAACAAGTAAAATAAGATCGAGAAGCTTTTTAATCGAGATCTCTCGGTGAGGATCTCCATGACTTCTTCTCGATAGCGGGATGGGCGACCCGGTTGTGGATCGTCTCATCAATCTCTCGTTCAATTCTCGGTCGACCATTTTTCGGTGATGGTCTTTGTTGATCTGGACTCGGGAATTATCTGTCCAGATTACATTGGATGAGATGTGGAAGCTTACGGTTGTGCTTGAGTCGGCGGAAGTTATGCGATTAGTTCGACTGCGATTGGTTACTGCTTTGTAGTGGCGATTATGTCTGGTTGAGTTCATGAGCGGTGAACTAGCGGAGACATGCTCATCGGCCTTTAGTCCGAGCGGTGAATCGCCTTGAGGTTGAGGAGAAGGAGATTGATCGACTTGTGCTTCTTCCTCGAGATCGTTCTGGCGAGCCCCTCGGGTTGAGAAGCTTGCGTCATTCGATTCTGTTCTTTGTTGCGCAACGATATTAAAGGCTCTTCTTTCTTCTTCTCGACTCATCTTCTAGTGCTAGAGTCATGGTAGCTTGCTTTGCCTTCTTGGCCTCTTCTCCAGGCCTTCACCCGATTTTCGTTTCTTTTTACGAGGAGCAACGGGTGTGGACAAGCCGCTTTTTTGCTCTTTCCTTTCTTGATTTTTTTGTTGGAGTGGGCTCCTTGTCATCGTCTGGTGGCCCAAATATAACTTCGAAGTTGATGAAGAAGGCATTGTAGGACTTCGATCCATCCGATTCCATTAGCGCCTGCGGTTTGTCCTTCAATATAAGCGCAACCTTGTTGAGATCTTGATTCTCTTTTTTCGAAAAGACTGCTGGATTCATTGACTCCAAATTTTTCGTGTTCTTGGAGCAAGATGGCTTTTCGAAGCCGTGCCAATTGATGTTGAGCCCCATCAATTATTCTTTGCCATCTTTGTACATTTTGGTGATGTGAGAGCATCTGGGCTAAAATGAGATTCCCATGATCGTTCTTGTGAGAATGTCAAACAACGATCATACTTTCTTTTGAGCATTGGCACGATGAATCCGGCTTTTCGATGTTTATGCGCCTCTACGAAGAGCTCTTTTCGATCTCTTCGTCCTCATTCTCCTGTAGTGTGCGGTGAGATTCGCCCTTTTGGCAAAGCTGAGCGACAGTGATGTCTGCGCATTTGTCGATCGATTTCTTCTCCGTCGACTGACGATATCAGTTCGTCTCCTGGATTTTCTGTATCCACACTCAAATTCTTCAGGAATTGTAGTGCCTCATACTGCATCACTGGATTGCAGTGAGCAGAGCAATATGTTTCCAGTCCAGCCTTCTTCAGAATTTGTTCCACCTCCATGGATTCAGGATCCTCAGTGGTTCCAAACTGAACGAACTTATCTTCAAAGATCTTCGTTGCCAGTTCCGCATAGTTGCACATGATCTTTCCTAGTCCATGAGTGGCCATCTACAGGTAAGATAGACTCATTAAATTTGTGCATCATCAATATCAATATCAATATCATACTGCGGAAAACAAGAGGCAATGAAGCATAATTTCCGAAAAAGAACTTTTGAAATCAACGTTTTTTTTTTAATCGGAAAGAAAGATTCATCATCAAGTTTAAAAGAAAATATTACCAGATTCAAATTTTCGGAGATGATTTTGAATTCTAAGAAATCGTTTTGAAACGTATAGAGAAAATTTGAAGTTTTTCAGAGATTAGAATGCAAGTTTGTGAAACAGAAAAACTCTGGTAAGGTTTGATGAATCTTATATAGAGGCGGAGGGAAAAAGAAGACAAGATTTGGAAGATCAACCGTTTTGAAAAAATTATACGCTCCAGATTTAGCGGTTTTGATCGTAGGTCGAGGAAAAAAACGACGTACAAAAAACTTTTGGATTTAAAAGCACGATCAAATAGCAGTTAATACATGTACCCCACGTCCGCATTAAATGATTTGCAGAGAACACGTCACAAGGATAGTGGGTACAGTAAGGCAAATAATATCAGATACGATCCGATAAATAAGTAAAGAACAAGAGAAAAGAGATGCGTATCTGGTTGACTGATATTGTAATCAGTCAATACTACTTGTAAATGTTGATTCCACTTGTTGATCTTAGTCATTCTGCCTAAGCCTTAAGAAATTTCCCAACTGATCCTTTCAACTGATCTTCTCAGTTGCATCTGATTTGTTGAAACTTCAAGCTTAGCTGATCTTTCCTTGAGTACGTCGATTTCCTTTTGATCCTCCTTGATCGGTTGAAGTTCCCCCCCTTCAAGTGATATTTTGTTTATAGATCGATATATCGATTTGTTGGAGTTTCAAGCTCGGTGATCTTTCTCATCCGATCGGACTTCGTAAGTAATCAGATTTTGGTTGACCTCATCTGATTCTTTTCAGATTAAGCCAATTCTTGGGATAAGTGTTACCGCCAAAACTTAGTCTAGAGTAGTAGCTTCTATTCCCTAAGTTGGCGTGATTTGACATGCGTAATTATCGTCTGAATCTCTCGATATGTCAATCAACCGTAAATTTATCCAATTATCAGTCGCGTGATTTCTACACGCTGTCCTTTTGATTGCAAATTTCTCGGATAGGCTTCTTGAAGTGAAAATTGCATTTGCATCCTTGCTTGGCCTCTATAAATTGGACCAATGTTTTACACAACATAACCCATTCACCATACTTATCTTCTTTGTAAGAATCATGTATCTTGGTGAACCCTTGTTTCCGGTGAGACTTCCGGCAAACACTTTTACACCCTTTTATATGGTTTCAGCTTCTCAAATCAACCCTTTGCATCCCTTATTGCTGTTCTCGTCATCATCTTCGATTTCACATACGATCGCTGCAAAGCTTCTCTACCACCAGGGCGGCGGATCTGCTGTTGCAACTGAGAAGACACTTCTCCTAACCGTATGCACCTTGTGTGTCTATCACGGATAGCGTAACGGAATCATCGGACTTAGTACGGTATAAAATATGCAACACATGTGCCCATGAGATCGACGACCAACTCTTTGGCACACGTGTTCCATTTAACAATTTGGAGAGCCCTTCTATTCTCCTTTTAGGGCTCGGCTTAGTAATCCCATCAAGGCCGCTCTCTCACTTCACTTGGAGAGTCCATCGGGTTTCTTGGCATGGGATTACCTTTCAAGCCCTCTCACCTGTTAAGTGGGGTAAAATGAGGCGTGAGATTCCAAAATCTCTCTCTTTCTCCTCCTCTTAACACTCAACCAATGAGTTTGGGATTGAGATTGGGTTTGGATGAAGGTTTAGGGTTAGGTTTAGGATTTTGGTTAACATTTATATACTGACCTCCGGGTCTTCTTGTACTTTCAACTTGTAATGTAACCTCACCTTCGGGTTTTTATCAAAGAAAAGTTCTGTTATTTCATCGTTGTGTAAATTTCTGCTTTCTTATGTGATTGTTAGCTCTTAATCTCTGAATCTTGCTTGTTGAATATCATTAAATCGACTCACAAAGAAATACTATAACCAAATTGATTTAATCAGATAATCCTTTAAACTGAGCATTTCCTTTAATCTGATAAACCTTAAATCTGATCAGTTCCTTTAAACTGATAGACCTTAAATCTGATAAACTAAAACTTGATCAGTTCCTTTGGATCTGATAGCTTGTAAATCTGATCGTCTTTGCTTATCAGTCTCTTGAGATCAGTTAAGATACCAAACTCAACTGATTTCTCTCGACCTGGTTAGTCTCTTAACCGGTAGTTACGGAGAACAATCCATCATGAATTTTAGGTTCCTTTTCTCCAAGATCTAGAAGCCCTAGCTCATTGCATAATTCTCGAATCGATCTCAATTAGTGGCTTAGTTAGAAATATCGATATACGTATATCGGTATGAATCTTTTCCATTCGATATTCTTCTTTTCAACGTGATCTCTTATAAAGTGGTGTCGACATCCACATGCTTGCATCTTGTATGTAGAACAGGATTACGAGTGATTGCAATAGCACTATTCTCCATCACGAGAATATAGGTGCGTTCTTAGCTACAATGTTGTAATCCCTTAGGCTGCTGGTCGAGCAGGCGGTTGGGAACAACAACTTCTATGACCCGTATATATGCTCGGGTTGTAGATGTCGCGAATCGATGTCGCTTCTTTGAAAACCACGAGATCGGTTTCTTCCTAAGAACCGACATGTTCACGAGGTTGATTTTACGTCGATCTTGCAACCTCCATAATCGAGAATCGAGAATACCCACTAAGCTCTAGATTATCATCGATGGGTAAAATAAACCAAGGTTTATTGTTCCTTCAGATACTTAAGAAATCCGCTTATTTGGCTTCTAGGTGGTGATCATTGGATTTGCTGAAAACCGCACATACACCTCTTTGCAAAAAAGTGATGTGCGGTCCAATTTGGCAATCGGGTATAGTAGAGATCCAATGAGAGCCCTATATTCCTTCTGATTTGTTTTCTGACCATCCTCATCTGGGTCCATCTTGAATCCAGTCATCATAGGAATTTTGGCTTCCTTACTATTTTGAACTCCAAACTTAGCCAATAGATTCCTAGTGTACTTTGCTTGGCGAGATGAATATCCCATACGTACTTTGTTTAACTTGGAGACCTAGAAAGTAATTCATCTGACCCATCATGGACATCTCGAATTTCCCTTGCATCAGGTTGTTGAATCTTTCACATAGGCTCTTGTTAGGAGATCCGAAGATGATGTCGTCCACGTAAATCTGAACCATCAGAATATCTTCTCCATCTTCTATTCTGAATAAGGTTACATCCTTTGTTCCTTTAGTGAACCCCTTTTCGATCAAGAAGCGAGAGAGTGTATCATACCGAGCTCGAGGAGCTGTTTGAACCATAAAGAGCTTTTCTTAAGCGGTACACTTGGTTGCCCTTTTCAAAGCACGGAGGTTGTTAGACATAAACTTCCTCTGCTAGTACCCGTTTAAGAAAGCACTCTTTACGTCCATCGATACCTGATGAACCCTCTGTGGGAAGCATATGCGAAAGCTTGACCCGAATGGCTTCAAGACGGCGGCCCCGGTGCAAAGGTCTCATCGTAATCAATTCGCCCGATTGTGAATACCCCTTAGCAACAAGTCTTGCCTTATTTACGGTGATGACATTCTTCTCATCTCTCTTGTTCTTGAAGACCCACTTCGTGCCAATTCGTCTTGATGGCACGGTGCATCTACTAGTTCCATACTTCATTTCTCTCCGGCTATTTCGACTCTCCTCTGCATGGCTAGAATCGTTTTCGTCTTGTAAAGCTTCCTCTATTGTAGTTGGTTCCTTCATAAGCGGATAACAACAATACATGGCACTTTCACCAATCGATGTCTAGTTTTAACTTTATCGACGGGTCTCGATTATCGATCGGTTGGATGGTGGTTATCGAGTCATACATTACGATTTGCGTCGGTTTGGAGAACATCGTCAGATTATCGATAAAATCTTATTACTAGCGATTGGGAGTGGTGCGGGGTTATGGTCCACTTGATAAGAACAAGTCTCGGTGATGTTGGACTCATCATGTGGCGATATGTCGTTCGTGAGAACTCGAAGTTCCCCACGAACCGGATGGTTCGATTCTTCTTGTCTCGGTGAATCGACTTCTTCATCGACGGTTGTTCGTACCTTAGGATCCGATTGATCCGGTGAATCAGCTAGATACGGAATGTAAATTATTCTGATTCGATCCTTTTTCCTTGATCGTTAGTCGATCCATTTTCGAACATCGGGTTACGGTAGATCGGTACTTCTTGTTCGAGGCGATTTCTCTTGATCGAGAAGATGCTTCATCAAAAAAGGCTACATGGGGTGTTTCTTCCACAACTAGGGTTCGTTTGTTGTAGACCACGAAAGCCTTGCTAGATGAGAATACCCTAGAAATATACCCTCATCGACTTGGCCCCCATTATTGTGTATGAAACACTTACACTAAAAAACATGGAAGTAAGAAACACGAGGGTTTTACGCCTTCCACAGTTCATAGGGTGTTTTGTAGTGAGCCTTAGTCGGAAGACATCATTACTGCGTATGGCATCGGTGTTGATTATACGCTTGAAAGCGGCTTGGTATCGCATGTTAAACTAACATTGTTCGGCGAACTTCTTTGAGAGTTCATTCTCCGATTCATTTACTCCATTCTGTTGTGGCGTCCTCGCGGTGATGTTTCATCTTTGTATACCAAACTTAGAGCAAAAATCGGTAATAAAATAGTTGTAAATTACGCACCTTTATCGTCGATTTTTACTACTGTTGACACCCTTCTCATTTTGTAATCTTCTTAGCAACTCGGGTATCTTGGTTGTCGTCTCATTCTTCTTATGTAAGAATATAACCGAGTAAACTTGGAATAGTCATCCACGATTACGAGTGTATTCGTCCGTTGAGGTATTTGGTGTGGCGGTCCAAACAGATCCATATGAAGAAATTGCGGTACTCTCTTTGGATGCGGTCAGGAAATTCCTTTGAATGAAGCTTTCAATTGTTTTTCCTTCCGACATGCAAAGACATGTCCGATCCTTTGAGAACACTTCATTCGGAAGTCCTTCCACTAGAGACATCCTTGCTATCTTATTAAGAGTTTTAAAGTTCGGATGGCTCATTCTTTTGTGCGAGCCAATTGCTACTTTTAGAACTCTTAACAATCAGCACGCATTTCTTGGACAAGCTGTTCAATCATTTATGTAGAGATCGTCCCTTTTCTTGAACGAGTTAGCAAAATCGTTGAGTGACTCGATTCTTGATAGTGCATTGATCGATCGAGAACTCAACCTTTGAATCCGTTAATCATAAAAATTGTGAAACCGATAGTAGGTTGTCTTCGGACCTTCGACATCTGAGACTCGGTTACTTGTACATCATCATTCTCTAAGGTTCGAACCCTTTGGTGTAACCAAAGTTATCATCACCGAAAGAGTACCGCGGGCCTTTACGTTTCTATGTGTAGGGCGAGGAGATGTTTGCTTCGGTCATGTGCCTTGAGCATCACTATCGATTTACCGGATAGTTGCTTGCACACCTCCTTTGTTGGCGGACCCACGCGAACCTGCAATCGGATCGGGCTTTAGGTACCCCTTTTTGGATTGGGTCTGAGGGGTTAGGTTTGGATTTGGGGATCCATACAAGCGAGCACTTCTATTGTGATCGGTCGGATCGAAGGCTTTGATTTGTCTCCCATACATCAACATAATCATACTTATCCTTATATGCTTTCTGATTTGTATGATTATTTGTGTGAACCTTGGATGACTTAGAAGACTTAGGATTTAACTTTTCAGTTTGTCTTCTTTTTATCCAGTGTGGTTCAGGTGCAGCAGCCCTAGATTTCTGATTATAGGGGTAGGTACGACTGCTACCATCAAAAGATTCATATCCTTTTTCGCATAGATGGTTTTCGTGATTTACGAAGCATGCTTATTAGGCGGTGACCTTATTTGGGTCTCAGATTAGACTTTCCTTTTATAGGTTGTCTTTTTCGATTCGATCTGTTGATCAGGTTGAGGTCTCTTCAGAAGAACTGGGTTCTTCCGTTGATTCCTCGGCTGATGCTTTACCAGTTGGGGTCCATTTATGTTCCCTTTCTGGTTAGGCACTTGCCTTACCTGCTCAACTGGTCTCTTTCCCTTATTAGATACATGTTTAGCTTTTGGTGTATCTTTTTGAAATTAAATGCGATTACACCTTTCCGAGATGAATCGATCGGGGCTTTTGAGGATGTGGAAGGTTTCTCATAGCAAGTCCTTCTTATCAATCGTTGTTCGAAAATAGGCGTTCATGTCTTGAGCGGTTTTAGATGATTTTGAAAAAACCTCTATTTTCTTTGTGATTATCCTCGTGAGGATTTCGGACTTTCATGCATTCGGAATAGCTCATCGAATTTTGCTTGCAAGATTTTGAAGTCATCGACTTCTTTGTTTGTTAATTGCCATCGATCTTTGATCTGCTTTTCTGATCGAAGCTTTAACCGAGAATTTTAAATTCTCGGTTACCTACGGCGATTTCGGTGATCTAAGTTGAGGCTTTTTCGAGATCATTTTCTTTTAGGTGATTATTTACGGTCCTCGACTTATCATTCTCGGCTTCCACAATAGCATAAGTGTCATCTTGCATTGGAGAGATCTTCAAGCAATTGCTGCGAGTAGAGCTGCGGTCAATCTCGGGTGTGCTAATGATAGCGGTGTAAAGCGAAGCAAGCGAGTTTGGAGGTTACCTCGTTTTGGTCCTCCCGGCCATCGAGCGAGTTCATCATCGTCGGCGAGAATATCGGATCTTCATTTTCATAGAAGTCGGCGTGATACATTCTTGTCAGCAGAAGTCTTCTGAGAGAGGAGTATCCGAGTCCCGGGGCGGATAGGAATCGTCAATTCGGCGTATCGGCAACCATAGCTCTTCTGTCTCTATAAGCGTTGCTCTCTTTTGTTCCTCTTTTTCTTCCCTCTCTCGGCGTCAGTGCAGGCGATCTGTCTTTATAGTGACTGGCTTCTCCGCGATTAAAAGCACGCTCCTTGATCCCCCGAACTTTTCCTTCCGGTGAATCCTCCGTCTGTATGACCTATCGGTGACTTTCCTTTTCGATAGTGGTGCGAACTTCTTACATCGATTGATTTTTCTCTTCTTTCCTCCGTCGACTATCTCTTTTCCTTTCATCTCTGGTGATCCTCCGATCATCGGATCAGTTCTTCGGAGATCATTATGCGATCTCTATCTAAATCCTCGGCTATGTTGATAGTCCTTATAAAATCTTGATACTTACCAAGTTGTATGTCGACTTCTCAAGCTTCTGGTAGCGAGAGCGTCTGATACGCGCGACTCATTATATTCCCAATGGGTTCATTGGCCTTTGTTCGCTGTTTGGTTGCCTTGAAAGCAATCGATTTTGAAGTCAAGGTTTGTGAGCACCTCATCTTCATCGGCTTGACCTCTTTCAATCGAAGTCGAACTTCGTGAGCTTTAAGACTCAAGAACAAGCTACTAGGTTTCATTCTTGAAATGTCCGGCAATCTTTGATTCCGTGACCTTCATGTCCCACTTCTTGGTGAGAGACCTTAGGATCTTATAGTTGTTATCTTTATCGGACATCTCTCTACCAAGTTCTCGAAGCTTGTTTATAGACATTGTAATTCTTCCATCGAGTTCGTTGATGGTTTCGTTGAAGCAGCATCTTGGTTTCTCGAACTTCACGATTAAACTTGAAGACGATCATTTTTTTTTATCATTCATTTCCTCGCAGATCTCGGCGAGTATCCACATTGCTTTTCGTAGATTTGAGATACTTAATCTTTTCTTTGGTGACCTTGTCCATTGTTTTCATGATAATATGCCTTGCAATAGTGTCAGTAGTATGCGATTTCCTTTCTTACTGCGTCCATCGTATTTGGGCTTTTTCGTACAAGACTTCGGGGAGAGTGCGGATCTCCTCCATTGCGAGGATTGTCGTAGTAAATGATGATGGGTCCTCTTTTCGATGACTTCCATCATTACGCCCTTGATCGAGCCTAGATGGTTGGACATATATATGGCCCGATCTGCATTCTCATCGATTGAGAACCCGGCGGATCATGATACATACGAAGTGTTATCCATCTTTGAGTGAATTTGGAAAATGAATGAGTTTTAAAAGCGGTTTTTCAAGATCGATTCAGTTGACCACAATGACACGAGTCGGTGGTCGGAAGAACCAACGCTCTGATACCACTTGTAGGTCCGACGGGTTTTTGTGAGGCGGAAGTCTAGAGGGAGGGTGAATAGACTTACGAAAACTTTTTCGTGCGGTCGGTGTGAGGCGGATGCTTTGATCAGAGGGCGAGTGAATCGGTTTTGGTCGATAACCAACTTCTTGAGCGCTGAAGGCGGATCGATTCGGTAACTATCAGATTAAGCGATGTGTGCGGAAGCTTAAGTTTTTACCGTGTGAAAAACCGGTTTGTATCATCGATTCAAGTTTTATCTTTTTAATCGGATGACAAAAATATCAAGTCCGTCGGATCGAAGCTTGGTGCTAATCGATCTTAACTTAGAATATGTATGCGCTTTAAGATTGTGCGATGTGAGAGCGATTAATCAAAGCGATAAAAGGCACACAAGATTTATAGTGGTTCGGACAAACCGATCCCTAAATCCACTCTTCCCTTTCACAAGGGCACCAACTTAACCGACTTAACCAAGCTGGACTTAGTTTTGTGTGTTAGTCCAACCACGATACCAGTGAGATGTTTTAAGAGTTCTCACTCAACCGATCGAAATCGGTACTAGAAACCCTAGTGAAATCTTGCTAAACAACTTATCTAACTTGGGGTTTGGGTAAGGTTGTTTTAGTTCAACTATGAAATCTTTTCTTGCGTACGTGCTGACTAATAGCTAGATGAAAAGATTTCTTGCTAAAACTTATGGGATGAACACAATATAAAAATAAGCTTCTTGTTGTGTTCTTCGATGCGGAAATCGACTATAATTTGAGCTTCTTGATTATTTTGTTTGTCAAGCATTTCCGTATTTCACTCTGAAGTGTGATCCCATATTTATAGACCTTGAAATCAAAAGCCGTTGGAGAGCAATTTGAATTTCAGGCTATTTTAAATGAACTTGCGGGCTTGATGTGGCGTCTTGAGAGCGGCATGGCAAAAGCGTGAGTGTGTATTTTATAGCCGTTTGAGAGAGCAACATCGAATCCATGATATCGGCTCCGTTCATACGTGTCTCTTCCTTATTGGATGGAGGACTTACTTTTTGCGGTGATGTTCCTCCAACTAAGGTTAGTATTCTTCTTGTTTAGATCTTGGGGCGTATGATAAAGTGAAACATCGTTTTTCACCTTATGGTGACTTGATCGGTCTGGTAATCGATCTACGATAGAAGTCTTCTGGCGCTGTTGACTTAGCTTCAAGCGGGTGACTCGGATGATGTAGGTCTTACAGTGCGATCTTCCGGAAGTCATCGATCTTGAGTATTCTAAGTTTGAGCTTCATGACCTGGCGAGTTATCGACAAGATCGGATCAATCGATCTTCCGTCTGGTTTAGCATTACGGCACATGGGATATCGACTTTCTTCCGATTCTTGGATCGACATACATATTGAGTTCCCCCTCAATATGTGACCTATCTATTACATCGGTTGTTCTATACAATCATTATCAATCGGTCTCCTATAGCGATAATGTAAACATCGATCGATTAACTTGTCCGATTTGGTCCTATTACATGTGCTTTTGGAACTTTCATCAAAACTATAAATTTCCCAACAGAGGTGTTGGGCGATGCATCTTTAATATTTTTTTGAGATTTTAATATGATGCATGTGATCGAACCTTGTGATATATTTGTGCTTATGCATATTATTGTTTATTTGAGTTCATCATGTCATAACCTTTTAATCCACTATTCAATATACTTAAAAGACAATTTGCTTCTTGGTGAAAACTTTGTTGATTGGAGTCGTAAACTTACTATTGTCCTCATTTGCTTAAAAGCCATAAGCGGGTTCTCACTACACCTAAACCGGAAAAGCCGAAAAAGATGAGTCCACTAAAAGCGGTTAAGAAAGAGTATCTTTGTTGGAGGCGTTCAACGAAATGGCAAAGTGTACCATCTTGGCTTCTATGTCGGATGTGTTGCAACACCAACACGAGCGTTGAGGCCATTGCGGACATCATGACTAGTCTTAAGCGATGTTTCAACTTGAGCCGTGTGGCTCGTCGGATCATCATGAGGGACTTGCTCTCTCACGACAATGGTGGAGGGCGTCGTAAAGGGAGCACGTTCTCGGATGATGGCTCACCTTAACAAACTTGAGGTGCCAGCGAATGAATCGATATCGAGACCCAAATCGATTTCGTGCTCCACTCTTTGCCGAAAAGTTTTTGAGCGATTAAATTTGAACTACCGGATGAATAATCGGAAGTTCTCGATGCGATCATTTGCAAACTTTAGTCTCGGGGAGGCGATATTGGGGCAAAAGAGCCAAGCATTGGTGGCAAATGGACCTTCTTCTTCTTCTAGGCCAAGGGGTGGTAAGAACAAGAAAAGGGACAAAGGCCACAAGCAAGTGAACTCAAGTGTTGCCAATGGCAAAGAAAATGTGAAAAAAGGGTGGAGGGTGAGCAAGCCCGGCTAGGGGGAAGTGCTTCAACTACGGTGAAAAAAGGACATTGGAGGTCGACTGTTTCGGACCAAAAGGAATGGAAAGAAAGGTAATTCTCACGTACTAGTTGTTGAAACTTGTTTAGCGGCGTATGCCTCCCATTTATGGGTGGTGGATCTGGGATCCTTGATCATGTTTGTTTCACATTCTGAGGGGTTCAAGCCGGACCAAACAACTTAGTAGAAGTGAGATTCTCATCACCTTTGGGCGTCTTACGAGTGGCGGTGAAGCGATGGGAGAAGTGCACTTGTCTTTTGAAGACAAAGTTTTAATTTTAAGAGATGTTCTTTACGTTAGAGTTTTAGAAAGAATTTAATTTCGGTTTCTAAACTTTTTCATGATGGATATTCGGTTACTTTTAATAAAGTTGTTACCATTTCTCTTTTTGATAAATTTATCGTCATGGAGCGTTGTCGAATAATCTTTATACAATTAATTTGTGCACACCACTCACGAAATGCATCCTATAACACATCAACATTTTTCGAGAAAAAAAATCGTTCATCGGGCGTGAAGCGAGACACTTCTATGGCATCTAAGATTAGGTCATATAAATCAAAGAGGATCAAAGGTTGGTGAAAGGCGGTTCCTTTGGAGTTTCTCCAAGTTGAACCAATTCAACTTTGTGAATCATGTTTGGAGGGTAAAAAATGACCAAGAGGGCATTTGGAGCCAAGGGAATAGAACCAAAGAAGTGTTAGAAATCGTTCACCACGGATGTATGTGGTCAATGTCAACCAAAGCAAGAGGAGGTTATGAGTATTTTGTCACTTTTATTGATGATTACTCAAGAATGCGGTTATATTTTCCTTATGAAGCATAAAATCGAGACCTTTGAGAAATTCAAAAGAATTTATGGCTAAGCGAGAGAATCATAGGGAAAAAGCGTATAAAGTCTCTACGATCCGATCGTGGAGGCGAATACCTCGGCGATGAGTTTTTGAACTACTTATCGATGAAGGATTGCATCGACTAACTACACCGGAACCCCTCAACAAAATGGGGTTGCGGAGGCGAAAAGCAGAACTCTTTTGGAAATGGTTAGATCTATGATGAGTTATGCGGATCTTCCCAAGTGGATTCAGGGTCATCCTTGGAAACAACGACCTACATTCTGAACTTGGTGCCATCCAAATTGGTTCCCAAAACTCTCAAAGAATTGTGGATCGGGCGCAAGCCTAGTTTGAGACACATGAGGATTTGGGGGTGTCCGGCCTAAGTGTTGAACAAGGAAGCCGAAAAATTGAATCCTCGTCGAGAATTAAGGTTGTTTGTGGGATACCCGAGGGAACAAAAAGGGTGTATGTTCTATGGTGCGAAGATCAAAAGGTGGTAATAAGCACCCACTTTAGATTTTTGGAAGAAGACTATATGAGCGAAAGAAGACCCCAGTGAGATTACCTTAATGAGCTAGGGGGCTAGCCTCAATGCCTGTTGTACAAGATGATACCAAACGACACACTTACACAACGGAACCTCGTCGTAGTGGGAGGGTTGTGAAAATGCCGAGAGATTCATGGGAATAGGAGAGTCCTCGGACTTGATTCGGACAAGGCGAATCGGACCCATGGACATATGGCGAGGCAATCCAAGACAAGGATCAGATTCTTGGCAAACAAAGCAATGAAAGCGAAATGGGTTCTATGTTTCATAACAGAGTGTGGGAGCTAGTCGAACCACTTAATGGGGGTCAAACCCATTGGTTGCGATGGGTGTATAAGAAAAAAAGAGGACGGGCGGGAAGGTGGAAACCTTCAAAGGCAAGACTTCGTGGCGAAAAGATTATACTCGAAAGAAGGGATCGATTGTGAGGAAACTTTTTCGCCGTAGCCATCTTAAGTCCATCGAATTCTCTTATCGATTCTTTGCAAGATCTCGACTTTGAAATCGGCAAATGGATGTCAAGGCGACTTTCCTTAATGGAAGTCTTGATGAAGAGATCCATATGCAACAACCCCAAGGCTTCATTGAAAAATGCCAAGAACACCTAGTTTGTAAGCTCATGAAGTCCATTTATGGACTCAAAACAGCATCGAGCTTGGAACCAATGTTTTGATCATGTTATAAAGTCTTATGGGTTCGATCAAAAGCGAGTTCGAGAGTTGTGTGTACAAAAAGCGTGTCGGGCTGCATTGGTATTCTTAGTACTATCGTGAGCGACATTACGATCGCCGGGAACTATGTAAATGTGTTATCGGGGCGTAAAGGGCATGGCTTTCAAAAGCGGTTTGATATGAAGGACTTAGGGGAAGCCGCACACATCCTTGGGATCAAGATCACTCGAGATCGCATGAAAAGGATGATAGGCTTATCATAAGCTTCATACATAGACCTTTGTCTTGAAAGCGATTGACATCAAGATTTCAAGAAAGGCCGTACTTTTCGGACATGGAATCCATCTATCAAGAAAATGTGCCCTGAGGCTTAAAAGGAGATAGATGACATGAGAGGCATTCCTTATGCTTCTTTTTGTCGGAAGCCTTATGTATGCAATCTTTTGTGTCACGAGACCGGATATCTGCTTTGCTGTAGTAGGCATGGTGGCAAGATATCAAAGTAACGGGGAAAGAACATTGATGGCGATTAAAAATATTTTGAAGTATCTGAAAAGAACTCGGGATAGAATGTTAATTTATCAGTCAGATAGTCCAATCCCCATCGGCTACATGGACTCGGATTTCCAATCAGACATAGACTCTAGAAAATCTACCTCCGGTAGTGTGTTTTGCATGGGGAGGCGTGACATGGAGAAGCGCCCGAGGAGAAATCGTCGCAGATTCTACCATGGAAGCCGAATATGTAGTTGCTTCGAGGCGGCGTGAAAAGCGATTTGGCTCAAGAACTTCCTAGTGGACTTGAATGTGGTTCGAATTTGCCCGGCCAGAATCATTTTATTGTGATAATCTTGGGAGCGATTTGTAAATTCAAGGAACCAAGATCCCTAAAAGCCGACAAACACATTGAAAGGAAATACCATCTTATACGAGATATCGTTAAGAGATGAGATATAGATGTGGCAAAGATAGCGTCAGAAGATAACCTAGCAGATCCATTCACAAAGGGTCTACCTCTGAATACATTCGAGAGACACGTGGAAGGAATGGGTGTCAAGACCGTTGTCAATCTGCTTTGAGTATAAGTGGGAGAAATTATTAGGTTCGTGTAGGTGACATTAGATGTCACGAATTAGGAACTACGAGACATGTTGTAGTATACTTAAAAGCGGACTTTGAGTATAAGTGGGAGATTGTTGGGATTATCTTTGGAAAGTATGCTTTTTACTTTGTATAATCAAAAGCTGAATTTCGGACTTATTTACTGAAATAAATTGTTTATCATTGATGCTTTAAATATCATCGAATGTTACATATATTTCTTGCATAATTGTTCAATAAATCGTCGTGTTACATTGTAGTTAATTTAGTGATACCGGATCACGAAGATTAAATTAACGGTCCTTGTAACTAAAAAGTCGCCATTCACGACCTAGATGGAAATGAACAACCCATCGTGAAAGGTTGAAGTGTAAGGCTCGGATTGACTTGTCTTGACAAAGAGATTACACTAGTGCATGGTGATGCCTTTGAATAGGACCTCTGGGAGGACAAATTCTTTGGCCTGAACAAGGAAGAATTAGACCTCAGTGGTTCGTTATTTCTTAATCTTCGTTCCTTAAATAAGATCACGGGTGGTTGGTAACTATTGCTTTGACTTATCATGGGTAGAGAATCAACGAGATTCAATACTTTTTATCTTGGGCAATATTATTGGTCACATGTGATTGCTAAGATTTATCTGAGGAGAATCGTGTGCAGAAATACGCTTGTTCGATTTGCCCCCCTTGGGAGGTTCATAAGATTTATCATACCAAATCTTGCAAGTGGAACTAGTTTCTGGTATGGATAATAATGTTGAACCGTTCCTTGACCAAGGACAAAAGATATTAATTAACGGAAAGCTATTTCAGTGGCTTGAATTAATTAATGGGCTAGATAATCTTAACACGGGGAAATAATAGCAAGGAGCCATATTGGTTGTAATATGGGTTAAGATGGATAGTGCAATATTAATTATGTAGTGGGATTAATTAATATTTATGGGCTTGAATAATATTGTGGCTCAATATTGATAATTCAAGATCCATTGGAAGGTCAATCTTAATTCTCCTAAAGGCCCCCTAAGTGGCCCAACATATAGTCCAATAAGCTGAAAAAAGGTGTTTAAAATAAAATAAATATTGTTGCTTATTTTTCCTCATAAATTTTGAAATTTATGGATAAAAGGGGAGAAAGATTTTCTTTTAATTTTGTTATGGAATGAAGATATGTATTCTTGGAATACAAGATTATCTCATTAAATTCAAGAAATCTCCAACTTGGTTATCCATAGGGAAATTTCAAAAATTTTGATAAATAAGGGAAAGAAAGATTTTCTTGATTTTCTTGAAAATATATTATGGAAGATATGTATTTCTTGAAATACAAGAATATGTCATAAATTCAAGAAGATCCAAATCTTGGAATCTTGCCTATAATTTTTTGAAATATACTCCATAACAAAAGAGTAGGTGGGATTTTGTGGAATATTATAATTATGGGAAAAAAAATATAGGAGATATATTCAAGATTTCTTGGAGATCAAGAAAAGATTTTCTCACATTATTTTTGCCCAAAATTTTCGATCACCTATGCTCTATAAATAGGGATGACTCTTTCATTCCCAAGTACAATTCCATGTGCTGGAAAAATTAGTAAATCCACAAAGGTGGTGCAACATAATTTATTTTCCTTTTGTTAATTGTTCGCAAGCGTCCTACCACCGGATAGTCGAGCAAGGATTAAGGGAATACTTGAGAAGTTCTTTTGGTGAGTCTAATCAACCAAGCCATTGCCATCCCAAGAGAATGCGTTCACGTAAACTCGTAGAATTCGCATCGTAGGATTTCGTGAATTAATTATATGCATGATTTGTTGTTGGATTATTATTTGAATTAATATAGGATTAATTCATGCTAGTAATAATTATAAGAATTAAATTTGTATTTAAATATTCATCCCGAATAGATCTGTGCAACTTATTCTTCAACAATTTGTGCATCCATCATGAGATACCCAATATCTCGTAGTAAGTGAGATCTTCCTACACTCTCCAAGAGTATGATGCAGATCGCACACCAGTCTCCATTGTATCATCAATATCCCTTTATTGATGATCCTTGGTCGGGGTTATTTGAGAATCATGCTTAAGTCATCTGAGTTCTCACATACTCAATGACAATGATGATTCAGAGGAAAACATGAATAAGAACAAATGCAAACAATCAAACATATTATTCTAATAAGTGTAATGCCACACATCTAATATTAAACAAACAATAATATTAAACCAACACTGAATATTATCTGAGTATTATGTCCTTACAATAGATTGTCTCTAGGACACTAACACTAACACATATTAGATTTCAGGTCAATTTAATCACGATGCATTGCAATTCCCACTCTTACAGAGTACAGTTTGGAAGGGCCAGTTTCAACAAGGTGTGATGTATATAATTATGGTGTAATGCTGATGGAAACCTTTACAAGAAAAAGGCCAAGTGGTGATATGTTTGGTAGAGATTTGACTTGGAAGAGTTGGGTTACAAACTTGCTTCCACATTCACCGGATCGTGTTGTAAATCCGAACTTATTCATTAATCTTGATGATGAAAATGGCGACAGATTTTGCAGTGCGTATATATCATCCATATGAGTGTTGGCCTTGAATTGATCAACAGAATCCCCTGAAGAAAGGATAAACATTAAAGAAGCTCAAGCATAGCTACAAAAAATCAAACATCGATTTTTGAGTAACACTTGAAATACAATGGTAAGACCTTTAAATCTCAAGTACTGTTGAAGACTATGTTTATGAATAGAGGAAAATCATATCTGCATGATGATGGTCTAAGTATTATATAAATATTTTAGATTCTTTTGAGGTGTTCTAGATATATTTACTTTAAATTTAATATCAAGAATCGACACATGACTTGAGTTGAATTCAATTTTAATTATGTATATTTTTATTATTTTTATTTCGTTCATTTTGTATCAATTTTGATCTTTTTGGATCAAATTGAAAAAGTTTAAGCATACAAAACTAAAATTAAATAAAAAAATGTATCAAAATTTAAAAATTAAAATATACATGAACAAAATTGGAGTAGGTCTCCAGTGAAATTTGTTCATCGTATGAAATTTATACCATTATATTTATAAACTACATAATATAATAATATTTATCAACTAGTATCATTACATTTGTAAACTAAGATCATAGCATTAAACGTTATAACCTATAGATACTAGTTTATAAGAGTAGTGGTATCAACATATAAGTGTAATGATATCAATCTCATAGTATGAACAATATTCACAAGAGAGTTCGTGTCAAAATTTTATTCTTGTATGTTTTTACTTTTTACATTTTGATCCAAAAGGACCAAAATTAAAAAATACAAATTTACAGGACTAAAATTGAACACAATCTAAATTTACATATAGTTCTTTATATAATCTCTGCACTTTAAGTACCTTTAAAAAAAATGTCATCACCTATTATATAAATCGTTTCATTGAATTAGCACCTTTTGTGTTCCTCATATCATTGTTTAGGCTTATGAATGTGTGTAATTCAGTAACTCTATGCATGTCATTTAAGCAATTTAATGTGATAATTGTGGATGCAGATGAGAAAAAGATTCAAGGGTGTGTGCAAAATATTATAAGTGATTATAGTATAGGGATGGCAATGGGTCGGGGCAGGACGGGTAACTAACTACTCAAGTCCGTCCAGCAAGATATCTGTCGGCCCAGCCCGCTCCATGGCCCGCTGTGGGTCAGAGTTTTAAGACCCAAGCCCGACCTGCGTGGGGCAGGTTAGACCGCTTCTGCCCCATTTTTGACCCATCCTGCTACATTTTTATTAATAAAATTGAAATTTGATTTTTTTACCTATAAAAATGTTATCAAATTTTGTACAATACAATAACATAATTCAAGCTAAAATGAATATAAATTAAATTATCAAATTCACCATAATTTAACGAGAGGTCCAAAAATTAGAAATGCACAATGAAAAGAAAATCGTGTGATAAGCGATGAAATATTATATATTTTTATTATTATTACTATTATATTATATATATTTATATAAAAATTGCGAGCAGTAGTGTAATTATAATTTGGTACCCAAGCTTGGCACCTGGTCTATCTTGTGGTAGTCTCGACCAGGCCCAACCGAAGGCGAGGCCGGTGGTCGACCGGGACGGGGCATCTTACCATCCTAATATAGTCATGTAAAATTATGTGCGAGAAACAATTTGGAGTATTTTATTTCTCTTTTATTAGATTAAATAAGCTATTAAAAGTTATAAGGTAAAAAGTTGAAAAAGGGGTACTTTTAATAGTTTATGAGTCGTTTTTTAGATACTATTAACTTATTTTTGCAAAACACTATCAATTTTTTTAAAAATTATTTTATAAACACTATCAACTTTTACTTTTAAAAAAAAAATTATAATTACTAATTTTAATCAATTCTTAAAAAGCATAAGTTTTTGCAAAATCACCCCTTAAAAACAATACTCCCTCCGTTCCATTTGAGCCTTCACACTTTCCATTTTCCATTTAGGTCCGTCCCATTTCAAGTTGCACACTCTAAATATAAAAAAGAATTTTACAATCTCACACAATCTCATTTCACAATCTCCATCTCTTCATCCCCTTTTTAAAAAGTCAACAAAAGCCATTTTTTTCTTAAAATGAAATTGGGTCAAAGTGTGAACCATCAAATGGGATGGGGACTAACTTTTTAGTGATGGAGGTGGTATTAGATATCATAGATTGATAGAATGGAAAAGCAATTTCGATGAATCGATTAAAAAGCGTTCAAGTATTTTTATGTGTTAAATTGTCAAAAAGGCACTCCAAGCCCATGGAATGAAAGCAGGCTCATTCAAGCCCAAAGATCCCCGAGCCCAATAAGCTACTCGGCCCACATAACGATCAAATTTGTTCATTATATTTATGAAATATATATTCTTAAATAACTAACCTACCTAAAAGGACTTCCTCATATAATTTCTCTAACTTTGGTTAAAGATCAAATTCGACTTCTCCATCCTAGATTGTAACTTAAAAAAAATTAAATAACTTTATCTTCAATTTCATTTTTTTACAGGAATTATCTTGAATTTCATTATTCCTATAGCTATTTCTATAAACCATGAGGCGTTCTCTAATGTATTCCTTAAATTTGTCTTGTTTACTGAAATTTGAAATAGACAGTCCGAATTTTATTTTAAATTAGAATAGTCATCTGAAAGGGCATTGGGCCAATTATACTGAGTTATAAAAAATATTGTTAACTTATTGTATAATCTTGCAATTATTATGCCCCGTAACAGCGTACCTCAAGTGTTCATTTTCCTACGTCAAGCAAATCGTCAGGGGAAGCAGAGTTTGCCGTTCGGCCCCTTCAATTTCCCATTTACTTTTCGCCGATGATTGCCTATTATTTTGTGGAGCAGATACACAACAATGCACGGTGTTGAAGGACATTTTGGTCCGATATGAGCAAGCTTCGGGGCAAGCTATTAATTTCGACAAATCCGGCATCTTCTTTAGTCAAAATGTGGGAGAGGACACTCGGGAGGAAATTTCTGGTATTCTGGGAGTTACAAGGCCGTTGAATACTGGACGATATCTGGGATTACCTTCTCTAATCGGGAGAGATAAGAAGGCAATTTTCCGATACATCGGACAGACTCTGGGATAGGTTGAAAGGTTGGAGGAACAAGAAAGTCTCGAAGGCGGGCAAAGAAGTTCTAATTAAGTCGGCGGCGCAGGCTATACCGGCTTTCTGTATGGCTTCTTTTCTTTTATCTCCGTCTTTGGCGGACGAACTTCAGAAAATGCTACTCTTTTTGGTGGGGAAATGGGTGGAACCGAGAAAAGGTGTTAAGTGTTCTAAAGGGGTCATAATTATATTTGAAATTAAAGGATCTTTTGTAAAGCATGCCATAATTTTATTTGAAAACTTAGGATAAATAATTACTCATATAATTTCAGTCATTGTGTATAGCCTTCGAATAATTACAACTAGCACTAGCTAGCTCGATAATTCTTAGGTTTAATTATCATTTTGGTTTAGGTACTTGGATACGCCTACTTGCTTAATTTTATTGTGAATAATGTGGAAAAGTGCAAATAAATTCACAATATCTTGAGATTTTTCTATTTTATAGGACTTTTAATTTAACATCAATTCCATATATTATTTTTCGTAAAAACTTGTATGTAATATTGCATATAAGTGATATGTGTAATTGAATTTTTTTTTGTTTTTTCTCGCGGGTCAGATAAGGGACGGGTTAGGGCAGATTGTTGGCGAGCTAGTTAACTTTCTCCATCTTCTTCCATCATCCACGGATGACGCGGTCAAATTTCTTCTTCTTTCTCTTCTCTTGATTGTTGGTGAATCTCATGGGTTTCTTCTTCTTCATTCGTGCCCTAATTTCCTTTTTTCGCTCCGATCATTGAATGAAATCAGGTTGTTCAATTTGAATTTTGGTGTGGATTCTACGAAAAGAAGAGATAATATGTATGTGGTGTTTGAATTACCCCTCAACACAAAGTGTGTGAAAATTCAGATCCTTCTGCACTCTTTTCACGCTATTCTGTAAATCTGTAATTTTGGACTGATGATTTTTTTCGCGTTTGTACTGATTTTTGTTCATGCAGTAACACTATTTTGCTCATATGGTAACACTCTTTTTGTTCATGTAGTAACACATTAAAGTTGTTCTTTAAATCTATAATTTTGTTCTTTAAATCTGTAATTTTGGACTGGGGATTTCTTTTCGCGCTTGTACTCGTTTTATTCATGTGGTAACACATTTTTTTTCATAGCTAACATTTTATGTTCATGTAGTAACACATGTTTTTTTAGTAATATGTAACATTGTTCACATATCGTCGTAATATTATGTGAACACTCATGTGTTACCATATGAATAATAATGTGTTACCTTGTGACCCATGTTACCTTATGAATATTTATGTGTTACGATATGTTTTAATACGCGTACGATATGTTTTAATACGCGTTGCGTAAGTTATGAAGATTTTTCAATATAACAATGTAGTAACACACAAAAATTTAATAAAAAAAAATTAAAAAATTATGTGTTCAATAGGAATCAAACCTATGACCAATTTCATTAACAACAAACCTAAACCACTAAGCTACAACACATATTTGATAAAGATATCTTTCTATAAATATATATGCGCCCGCCCAACCTGAAGCACACAGCCAACAACTTATGTCCGCCTGACCCTCCCTGACCCGCAAATATTAGAATATTTTTGTCTTATTTATATTGTATTGCACATAATACTACTTTGCAATATTTCACACAAGAACTTCTCTTATTTTTATACTTTTTCTGCAATTTTTGGCTACTAATGTTAAAATTGGAACTCAATATCTAGTCAGCAATTTCCTGTATTAATTCTAGTGTCATGCATGTAAATTTCGCAAAATAAGTAATTACTTACATTAGGAGTAGTATTTAATAAAAAAATTGTTAATTGAAAATTTGTGAATCGAATTGCACATCAAAATGTTACTCGAAAGAATTTCTATCTCATCTAAAATTTCGACATTTAAAGATATGTTAAATTAATTCGTTTATTTAATTCTTTAATTATGTTCTGCCTATTCGTGAACTTAATTTTCTTATTACATCGTTGAAATAAGACAATCGAGTGAATAATTTAATACGGATATAGTTATTTTCAGCGAGAATTGAATCCATAATGTAGAATGCTCAACCATGAAAGAATTTTTTCTCTAGTCCAAAAAGTTAAATTTGTAAAAATAGAAGTGTGAAATTAATTCGTTTATTTACTTTTCTTAACATTATTTCTCCACAAAATTTGTGTAATATAGCCTCATACTTAATACAGTTCTCATTCACAAATATATTATTATAAAAATTAAAATAATTTTTTTTCTAATACATGAATATAAGTTAAAACAAGAGCTGTTCGCGCACATGGCTACATAGACTAGATGGGGAACATATGTTCTAAAAACCACAAAGGCTTCATTTACCAGTTGTACTTTAAGAAATCCAGGCATGCATTGGAGGGGTTGTACGTTGTACATGTCCTTTTTGAAATCTTGAAAGCTGTCTACTCAATGAATATAAGTACTATCAAGTCTTAACTGCTGATTTGCGGACAAAGAAAGTAAATTATTGCAAAAAAATTATAATGTCACAAATTTATACTTACCTAAGTTAAGATAAATAAATTGGCCTACTTAATTATGTCACTTTTGCGTCTTAGAATCAAGAAAAAGTACGGCTAAGACAGAGTCGAGACTCGAGACATAATAATTTTATGTTTATACATTATTGATTTTGCATCTATAAACATGTGTATATATAAATACATATTCATCCATATAAAATAATATATTTATATTTATATTGTAAATATCATCATAATCACTTGTTTCTAAATGTAGAGAGATTAGCTTTATTATATACATCTTAATCTTAATTTTAATACTATATATTGGTAAACCTGATTTAGCCTATGTGACGAAACCACGTCAGTCTGAGTAAAACCCAATTCAACCAGATTATTTCGTTTTAAAATCGTGCGCTCTCATTAAAAGTTATTTTATATTTAATTAAATCCATAATTAGTAAATCATAAATTAAAAATCTCAAGTACATCATTTTTTACAAAAAATTGTATAGACCTGGTTCATGCTATGGACTCGGTTATTTAAATACCATTGTTACATATAAAAATTCTCACTGTTATGTATAAAAACTATCACTACTATGAATAAAAACAATCACTATTTAGCAATTCTTTATATTTTTAAAAAGTGAAAGTTTTTATGCATAACAATGATAATTTTTACACATAACAATGATAGAGTTCACGTGTGAACTTGGTTCACATGAGTGTTACTCATCATTTTTACATGAGGATGTGATTTTTATATTTATATACCAATTAGTTAGTATAATATTTAGATTTTTCAAAGATAAAATTATATATCAAATTTTACGTAGATATGATTAGTTATAACTCTTTAAAATTATTCAAAAATTAGTTTTTTTTCTAGAGCTTTTGTAAAATATAAAAACAATTAGATTTTATTTTTAAAGATTTTGTATAATAAATCTTTATTTAAAAAAAATATGTATTAAAATGTTGCTTAGATATGATTAGCTATAACCCTTTAAAATCCTTCAAACAACTAAATTTCTCAAAAATTTTGAATAAGAAATAGTTGTCATTCACAATAGAAAAAATTAATTCGTATTTTTGAATTGTGATATCTATAATAATAAATAAATAAGAATATTAAAATTTATTTTATAACATCAACATTATTTCAACTCCGCGTAATAAGCGGGTATATGAACTAGTATATATATATATATATATATATATATATATATGATTCAATATTAATATACATATATAATGTCACATGTTAAATATAAATTAATTATAAAAAAATAATTTACATATCAATATATGACAAAGTATAGGGTGAACAAGTTTCACGGTGAAACGGGTTTAGGATTGTGACTTATATTAATAAAGAGTGTGATTTATATAACTGAAGAGTGTGACTTTTGCTATAAAGAATATTACAAATAAAAATGAAGGGTGTGATAAATATTACAGCAAAGAGTGTGGTCGTGATAATTGAAGAGTGTGACATATATTACTAAAGAGTGTAATCGTGATAACTGAAGTGTAAAAATAAACCAATTTCACGGTGAATAAGTTTCACAACATACCAACTCATATATTAATAATCTTCTAACTCAATATATATAATAGTGTCGCACATACTTTAAATTAATATTATACATAGTAGATATAAATTAATTTAGACAAAAACTCATATGAGACAGTCTCATACATGAGAAGGGTACTATTTAAAACAAATCACAACCATTCATCCCAACATGTTAAAAGCGTTAATGTTCAACTTATGTCCGTCTCACCATGAGACCATCTCATGCAAGTATGTCTCATTAATTTAATCATAACCATAGCATCAATATATTTAAATTCATATTAGTCTATTCGTAAATAATTGACAATCTGCATTTTTGTATTTCAGCTTAGATGTGACATTCACCAAATTTAGCAATTTACGTCAAACACTATAAGTAGCTAGATTAATTCAAGCAAAATATTTAGTTTACTAATTACTCCATTACTTAATTAGGAAAACCGATGTTGCCAAAAACAACCAGTTTTTTAATGATTGGATTAAGGTCCATCCTAAAATCAGCTTATTATATGAACTGCAAAGTTCTTGAAATTTGGAATATATGACATTCAAAGGCACAAAACGACAAATTGTAAGTTGTGTATTGTTTATTTCATAGAGAGAATCCAGTGAGATATGATATTGGGTTAGATTATCACACACATATGATAAAAATTTGTAAATAATTAAATGTTGCGTGACAATTAGTAAAAAAAAAAGTCGCACTTTGTATGAAGACTTGTAACTTCTCTAAATTTGAATTGTCATATTTCTGTCCTTAAGCAAGACTTTTTTTCTTCAATTATTAAATCTTGAAAAATTCAGATTTCAATTAATCTATCGATTGCTTTGGCTTCATTTTCGGTGGAATCTTTTTGTAGCTTAATATTTTAATCCGACAAATTAATAAATTTAGTTTATGTTCCCATTGAAATATAAATTTTATTAAAATTTCGATTATGCATTATTTCGTGTCTGTATATACTTAATGATGTTGTTTTTGCTGATAAAAGACGTTTGTAGATTTAAGTAATGAATATACCTTTTAAAAGAAAATGAATATGCCTATTGTATACGGTTAGAAAAATATCTAAACAGGTCATAGATAATCCTAACTAATTACTATTTGAGGATGAAATTATTTTTATCAAAAAAATTGTAGTCACGTTAAAAAATATGTAGTAACATTTTTATTCTCTTGTACTGTGATAATTAAAATAAAAATAGTTATATACTCTTCAAAATATTGAATACTACTATTCGATAGTAAAAAATATTTTTACAATTCAAAAGTTACGAACAACGAGCATAGATAATGAAAAATGACAAAAATTTAAGCGAATTTGAGTTCACATAAATTCTTTTTTTAATCAATTATTATTATTAATTATGTGCATATGTACTATAACTGCTATATATAAATACATATCACTATTATACACTCTTAAAATATATTTACGTATTGTTTCAAAAAAAATATTTACATATGCACAACAGATCTAGTGTTTATTCATAAATATTATCATTTTTTTAGCAGCATAAACACTATCATTATTATATATGCACTGTCAATTCTTTGCACATATATAATATTAATAATGCTTTGATTATATATAATAATGATAACAATGATGCTCGGTGAAAAAAAAATCACATGAATTGAAATTTACAGAATATCTACCAAAAAAATTGTTACTCCCTCCATCATAAATATATATAGAACATTTGACTTTTTTCACACGATTAAGAAATTGTATTGAAAAAAAGTAAATTAAACAAGTCAAATTTATATTATACACCTATTTAATGGTTATTATAGTTTTCAATATAATTAATGCATAATGTTATATTAATAAATTAATTAAAAAATGTTACTTTATTTAAAAATAAGTTTATATATATGAAACATTATAAAAGAAAAATAATTATATATATTTGGGACGGGTTGAGTATTTGATCTTACTCAATTGAGTATGCTGACAAAACTCGTTTCATAAAATGTGATTATTAACTAACTTTAAAATCTTACATCATCAAAATCATAAGCTCTTTAATTTCAGTCATAGTTACTACGTCGAAGTTGACACGTGGACGGACCCTGACTCATTAATTGGTTTTCATTCTTTTTATTTCTAAATAAAATAAAATTAGTGTATCTTATTATCTCATGACAAATTGCAGACCAAATGGTCACCTGTGGATACCTTTGTCGTGAATAGATTTGATATGACATTATTGTGGTCAACATTTTATGATTGTTAGTATTTCTTTTTCATTTATCCTTAGGGAATAAAAGGAAAAATTGCAAATGGGTAAAATCTTTGTAGCATAAAGACGAAGCCCTTGTAAAAAGCCCCCCCACCCCGATCCAAGCGGGGAATGGTGGAGGTGGAAAATCATGATATTGATTTTTACCATTAGGTGGGAGGATCGATTATGCAGTAAAGAGCTATCCCCACATTTGAGGAATAAAACTCCCACAATGTGGCTACCAGGACTCGATCCTGCGTCTTTTATGTAATCTCATTTTGAAACCAAAAACTACGTCCATGCGGTACAAAGCGGGTAAAGTCTTATATAAGCATGTGGTGGGGTAAAAAGAAATTATATTTTTCCTCAAATACAATATGTCAAGTAAGGGATAATAACATTTATGCTTGGTGCATTTACTTTCATTCTTTAAAAAAAAATAGAGTAAATTTTTCGATGAAATTTATTCATAATATAAAATTTATATTATTATTTTTACAAACTAATATCATTATATTTATCAGTTGATATCATTATGTTTATTAATTAAAATTATAGTATTAAATGCTATTGATATTAATTTATAAAAATAATAGTATCAATTTATATGTGTAAAATATTAACAAAAACTCGTACTATAAAACAGAATATTCATTATTTTCAAAGTGTTAAAATGTCATACTTAGAAAAAATATCGAACTTGTTTGCTTGGTATTATGACATAGAATTTTGTAATAACCTTAGTATTGCATAGAAATCATTCTTTCACATATCTACATATAGCATAATATTGTATTATGATTTATGAGTCAAAATTCAAATCATAAACCATTGAATATTTGCACAATGTGTATGATAGAAATTCTAGGCCAAACACATTCCATACTCAGCTGTCTAATTTAAACGAACAAACTTAGGTCTTCTACATCGAACATGATGGTGAAAAAATCGATCATTTTAAATTAATAGTTGCACGATTCAATATAATAAATTATATCTTTTAATATAATAGATTACATGATTCTAAAGTGTATTATAAATGAACAATTCATTTAGATGCACATAAGACTCAATCTTCATTTTTATTTTCTTGATTTATTTGCATTTGTTAGTGCTAGTTGAGTTTGGTAGGAAATTTTTTTCACAACTGCAAATATATAATTTCTTACCTATAATTACATTTTCTTTTTTTGGCTTTATAGCATACTTCATTAATCAATTAAATGAGACGCAAATGTCCCATCTACCCTTTTCAGAAGTGCGGGGTCTCACACTCTCACTGAGTTCAACGGTATTTTGAAAAGAAATAATTGTCTTTTGGTCCCCCTAAATCAAAAATAATTTTGGAATAAATTAATTAGTTCTATATACATTAAATATATGGTATAGTTATTCAAGCGCAAACCTGTATTTATTGGTCTTCGGTAAAATGATTAAAACAAAAAATCCTTTATTTTTATTGTTTTGCTTTAATACCGTAGTTTCATGTAGAAAATAATAAAATAACTTCATACCAGCACAATTAAATAGCAAACACTCATTGCTTCTTCTCCTAAGAATATCTCTAATTTTACTACTCTATATATTGGATAGGAGGCTTGGAGTTTAGTTCCACCTCTACTCCATTTTATATTACTCTATCTCACATCTTTTCTAATACTTATTCGTTGTGGGATAGGAAATCCTCCCTTTTATATTACTTTATTTTACATTTTTCTAATACTTATTCAATGTGGGATAAATTTTTACCCTTTTTTATATTATTATCTCTCACATTTCATCTAATACTTATTCAATGTGAAACAAAATTTCTTTATCAAGAAAACCTACACGTTTATATTATTATTATGCCTCAAGTTTCATTAATTAAATTTAAATATTAATATTACAAGTCAATTGATAAATTAGTTATTTTTAAAAAACAATAAAACATAAAAAATATTAAAAAATAGACATAAATCATTTAAACGGTTGAACCGCCGGTTAAATCGCTCCTGACCGGTTGAACCGCTGATCGGTGGTCTGTTCGGTTCGATCACCGGTTCGGTTATGAAAACACTAATATATACTAATTCGTATACCCGCGTATTACGCGGGGTTGAAATGTTGAAATAATTTTGGTGTTATAATTTTTTTCTTTTAATGTGTTCATTTATTTATTATGAAAGATTTCACAATTTAAAAAGGTGAATTAATTTTTTATATCTTTATAAATATAAAAAGATTTGATTTAATTAGATTAAAAATTTAATTTAAATAACTTTTAATGAGAGTGCACGATTTTAAAACGAAATAATTTGGTTGAATTGGACTTTACGCGGAGTGATGTGGTTCCGCCACATAAGCTGAATTAGGTTTACCAATATATAGTAATAAGATTTTTTTTTCGGTTTTTTCAAATCATAGACCACTTTATCATTAAAAATGTGTTAATTATGTAAAAAGAAAAGTTTCTTATTTAATATATATTGAGACAGAACATTATTATTTTGTATTCAATAAAAGCACATCAGGAATTTTACATTAATATCTAAAATTTCAAATACAATAAACTAATGTACTAACGACAAAGTTATGTATGTACCAAATGCATCATTCGATATAATTTTTTTTTTTAAAGTTTCAGTTGTATCACGAAAACACACAAATTATTTTACTGAAAAATGCAAATATTACTATGAAAATAATTTGCAAGATTCAATAAACAATTTATATTTTTTTCAATGCACTTGAATAACCCAATGCATTATAAAATAGATTTAATTTTTATTAATATAGGTGAAAAAAAATAAAAATAGACTATTTTTATTGAACGGAGAAAATATATTATTTTCCAAGAAGAGGTGGGGACCTGGTACATTCTTCAAACATTTTAACTCAACATATATGCACTTCTTACAAATTTGGATATGCATCAAGTTTTGTGATACGTCTATATCAAGCCTAATACCAGTATATATATCATATAATTTATTATACTATCAAAATATTACTATAATTTATTATACTATCAATACTATTAACTTTTAATTTATTTGTAAATTCGGATGGTTGTTGCCTCGAAATTCTAATATTCTTAATTTTTAATAATTCTCATTTAATACACTAATTAGTTTGTTTGTAAGATTGTTGACTCAAAATTCCAATAGTTGGTTTGTAAGTGTTTGATGTGGTCGATAATTTCAACTATCAAACACTTACCAAGCAAAACTTAAAAACCATGCACTAAATTAGACGATTACAAAATTCACGACGAACTCTCCTTTTAAATGACACGTGTAAAGTTCGTTGTAAAGAAAAACAACAATATTTTGATAAGATAATAAGACGATTTTATTTTGTATTTTATCACATAATTGAATTTCCATTTCATGAATTAAAATAGTAATTCTTTTTAACCCTCTAGCTTTTCCTTCTTCATGTAAATTATTTTTGTTATAAGCTCTTAAAACCTTTTTTGCGCTAAAAAAATAAATAAAAAAAATCCCTTTTTTCCGAATGCAGTTATATACCGAATTCTTCAATTCAGATATTATAGTATCATTTGTGTTTAATTCATTGGGAGACAAGATAATATGGCAGTTAATAAATAAATATGCTTTCCAAATTTGCAATAAAAATAATTCGCCGGTAAAAACAAAAGCCCTACAAAACACACATACCACTATTTAATATTTATTCCCTTTTTCAACAAAAATAAAATGTAATGTTTATTCCCTTTTAATCTCTCTCTCTCTTTACCCACTCCAAATCTCACTCTGTTAAAAAAAAAAAGCACCAACACTGTAGCTCGCTACATTTTTCACCCTGTTTCAATTATCAAAAATTAAAAAAAGAAACGCCAAATTGGAGGTAGTGTTCCATCGTTTTCTGGAGAAGGGCTCGTGAAGTTCATGTGCAGACATGGAGAAAGAGATCTGGGCCAGATGATAGAGAGAGAAAGAGAGAAAGTTGCAACTTTTAATGATTGTAACGGGTCGCTTGCTTACCAAAGCAGTTGTGTAGTTGCTCATAACTACAAGATTCAGGTGAATCAACTTCCCTTTTCACCTCTTGTCATTATAGATTTCATGCTTCCAAGTTCCAGCTACTAAATTCTTGGCCATTTTTGGTTCTTCTGCAACCTGTTTGATAAAATGCCTGACCCATGAAGCTTGTGAGGAGTAAGAGCCTTTTGAGTGAAAAAATGGGAGTTTTCTTGCTCGAATTGCATGCAGTGGTGTTTGAAGTAATGGCGGTTGTTTGAGATTTTTTTTGTTTTTTGTTTTGAGCTGTAATTAGTGTGGGTTTTTGTTTTTGTTCTTATTCTGTGTTCTTTCTGATTCCCAAATGGCGATTTCTTAGGATTTTCGGGGATTTGAATTTGTGGTGGGTTTGAATGAAGGCATTTTAATTGGGAAAAAGAAAAAAAAAGTGATTTGTTAATGTTGATACGGTAGAACTAGAATCTTTGATTGGTTGAGCTTGTGCAAAATTATTGCATGAAACAGAGTTTGTTGCATCTCTGATGTCACGCAGTAGAAGATTTTGGAGTCTTATAAATGATGATTCATATGTTTTGTACGATTTGTAAATTGAATTTCATGTCATTTTGGGGGTTAATTCATCAACGAATATAGCCTTTTTAATTTTAACAAGAAAGAGAGAGAGTAAAAGGGTCCTCCCTATTGGCTAGTGGTGATTTGGTAGAGATAGAGTCTTTATTTTCTTGAGCTTGTGAAGAATTTCTGCCTAAAATAGAGTGTGCTGTATCTTTGATATCCTTCCCACGCAGAAAATCTTGGATCTTTTATTGTTGAAATCCCGCTCAGTGAGTGTTTGCTGATGTATTGGCCTAATTCAAGAATATATCCGGTCGATCGATTTATGTTGTGATCATGACCAGGGCTGTTCGAGATCGAATACTTAAAGATGTGAATGGAAATATTAGTGATCATTTACGAAACCACATTCATTTGACGAATTGCATTCATCTGAAGAACCACATTCACAAAAGCAGTCCCATCATGGCTGATCGAACTCTCATGAGGGAGCTTGTTGCTCTCCAGAGATCAAGGTCTTTAAGGGATCCTACAGCGAGCCCACCTTCATGGCATTCTCCATCTGGGGTTGATCTTCTCAGAAGAGGGGAAGCAGACGAGTTGATCAACGGAAGATGATCTGTTGGCATCGAGCAAGGAAGGATGTCAGTAAGCTCCCCTTTGAGTAGACGGGGCAAGAGAACCGAGTCAAGTGAAAGATTTCTGATGTTCGTCAGAATGTTGAGCATCCACAAGATGGGGATAATTTGGTTGCCACCCGTGTTTCTGGAAACTCTGGATCCAGAGATGGGACGAGAGAAAGCTACAGACAGGATCGGCAGCTTAGGACCCTCTCCGACCAGTTAAATGATCGTGTTCCTGCTGAAAGTGATGATGCAGCTTCGTCTCATAATCATGGAAACGGAAGGCAGAGTCAGATGGAAAGAATTGCTGAAGAAGCAGGAATAAACATTCGCCACCGGAGTAGTCTTAATAGGGGTAAAAGGCGAAGATTTCGAGGTGCAAGAAGAAGTCGGGCTTCTGTAGCTACCCGAGATGCTGAGGCACAAAATGAAATGTCGGTGGCTTCTAATTCATTTGGTCAAGGTGGGAAATATCCCATGGAGGAGGGAGAGCAAGAGAACTATGATCATAAGGTAAGTGGGGTTCCTAGAAATGGCTGTGGTATTCCTTGGAATTGGTCTAGGATTCATCACAGAGGGAAGTCGTTTCTTGATTTAGCTGGAAGAAGTCTTTCTTGTGGTTTGTCTGACCCTAGGTTAAGGAAAGATGATCTGAATTCTCGGGGAATGGATATGGCTGACATGTGGCGTGATGTCATCAAGTTAAATCTACTAAATCTGACGGAGAAGCATTACCTCTTCTACTTGATGCTTCTAGCGAGGACCGTGCTGCTTGGTTGCATGATTATTCGGGAGAACTAGGGGTTTATGCTGGCAATTTGCTGAAGCAAGAAACCGATTCTGATCTTGCATCAGATGGTAGATCTGGTGGCCAGCAATTTGGAAAGGGAAAGTATCGCAATGAAAGGCATCAAAGTCTCACTCAAAAATACATGCCAAGAACATTCAGAGATTTGGTGGGCCAGAGCTTGGTGGTACAAGCTCTCTCAAATGCTATTATTAAAAGGAAAATTGGGTTGCTCTATTTGTTCTACGGGCCTCATGGAACGGGTAAAACTTCGTGTGCTCGTATCTTTGCTAGAGCTTTGAATTGCCAGTCTATGGACGAAAGAAAGCCTTGTGGAAATTGCAACTCTTCCAAAGGAAAGGCCCGAAATGTAACAGAAATAGGCCCGGTTAGTAACATTTACTCTGAAAGCATCCTTAGACTTCTTGACAGTATCATCACTTCTTCAAAGCACCAATCTCATTATAGAGTGTTCATATTTGACGAATGTGATAGTGTGTCTTCTGAATGTTGGAGTGCCATATTGAAGTTTATCGATCGAGCCCCTAGGCGTATCGTTTTTGTCCTCGTTTGCTCAAGGCTTGATGCATTACCCCATGTGATAATAACCAGGTGTCAGAAATTCTTTTTCCCAAAGTTAAAGGATGCAGACATAATATACACGTTGCAGTGGATATCGAGCAAAGAAGATGTTGAAATAGATAAGGATGCTTTAAAGCTTATTGCATCAAAGTCAGATGGATCTCTGAGAGATGCTGAAATGACTTTGGAGCAATTGAGTTTACTTGGGAAGAGAGTATCTGTGGGCCTGGTACAGGAACTGGTACGTTTATCGCTATTTGACTTAATACAACCTCAATAATGTCTGTTACATTGCATCATATTTTCTGTGCGTGACCATCATGCATAACTTAGAGCCTGTCTACCCCAATTATTTGGGATTAAAGGCTCGGTCTTTTGTTTTGTTTGTTTACACAAATAGAGCCCATTTGGTTAAGCTTATTTTAAACATCTTATAAGCTCTAACATCTTATTAAGTTGTTTCAAGAGTCTTTAAGATATTAATTTTTAAGTAGCTTTTAAATTGTTAAAGTGTTTGCCTATTAAACTTAAAAGTTCTTTGATAATTTGAGAGAAATGTTTTTTTTTAATTATAATTTTAATTTAAAATAATTAATTTGGAGAGTGGTGGTGGGGGTGGGTGGGTATGGGTGTTGTATTTTTTGTTTTTTAATTTTATTTTAAATTCTACAGTATTATTTAAGTATAGAGTAATAGATTTCAGAAAAATAAGTTGGGGTATTGGTACTTCTTTTTGGGAGCTTATAAACTCTTAAAATTTTTTTTTACCACACATTTTGAGAGTTTTTCTTCAGCTCCTAAACATCTTATCAGCTATTTTAAGGAGCTTATAAGCTCAATAAAAGGGCGGTTAGACTATCAGGTTACCATAAACCATTGGAATAAGACGCATTAAATAGTCACACACTTTGTTATTGTTTTACAGGTTGGGCTTGTTTCAGATGAGAAGCTCGTAGACCTGCTTGATTTAGCATTATCTGCTGACACTGTCAACACAGTGAAGAATCTGAGAGATATCATGGAATCTGGTGTTGAGCCATTGGCACTAATGTCACAGCTTGCAACGGTCATAACTGATATTCTTGCTGGAAGCTACGATTTCACGAGAGAACGCCCTAGAAGGAAGTTTTTTCGGCGGCGGGAATGTAATACTTTTGTGCAATATATATCTGATCTTATCATGTTATAACTTCATTGGTATTTGGCAAATGCTGAATTTTGGTTTCTTACACATTTCTGATAATTTAGGGAAAATAGTCTCATAACTTCCACTTTTCAACCTTCTGGTTCTGTAACCGGCAGTAGGAGCTCAAACATCTTGTTGACTCTGACATGGCAGACTCTGATTTGTCCATGTGGCAAAGTCTGATTGGTCAACCAAATGTCTCACCTCTTACAGCCGGTCACCAGACCAAAATGTTGAAAAATTGAAAGTTACAGAACAATTTTCAATTTATGAAAGTCAACAAGACTGAAAAAATTATTTTCCCGATAATTTATTTTCCCTTCTCGTGCCTTTAATGTGAAAAATATCTTGCCGACAGTATCCAAAGAAGATATGGAAAAACTGCTTCAAGCGCTGAAGACATTATCCGAAGCGGAGAAGCAGCTGAGGGTTTCGAACGACAAGATAACTTGGTTAACCGCTGCTTTGCTGCAATTAGCTCCCGATCAACATTACATGCTACCCAGTTCATCTGGAGATACTAGTTCTAATCATAGTCCTTTAGCTTTGAACAATGCTTCTATAAGAGAAAGGCCCAGAAAAAGCAATGCTGAAATGGTTAATCTTCAAGCTGGAAGTTCTGGAAATGTTCGTAAGCTGAAGGGTATGGATGGAAATGATCATGACGGAGGTGGGATGAGTTCTCAAATGTTGCAGATTACTCCAAACGATAAAAGTCAAATAAATAAGGATCGGTTAGAAAGTATACCTAGTGAAGAAATTTGGTTGGCTGTGCTTCGGAAGATCCTGATTAATAGCATAAGAGAGTTCATGTATCAGGTAGGAAAGCTGATCTCGATCAATTATGGTGCAGGTACCGTTAATGTGCAGTACAACCATGTATACTAAACAGTATTACTTCGTATGCTAAACAGTATTTACCGAGTTCACCATAAAACTTCCGTGGACCAGGTTCATATTTTTTGTCTAAAAAGGGAATATCACATGGAAGATAAGGGATGGATACTAGGCAATATGAGTTTTTGGTATACCATTGCAATATGATTTGTTCTCAGACTTTCATCTTCCTTAACTAGTTTTAATTTACTTAAATGCTTCTTCGATTGCTTTGTATATCACTCTTCCATTTTTGTTAGGTACTGACACAAAGGTTGGTTGTGGACTCATTCCATGAAATTCGCCCCACATCTTGCATCTAAAGACTTTACATATTTGAACTCCATTCATTTGTATTTGTGGGTGCAGAATTTCTGATACGGAACTACTCGTTGTTTCTAAAATTACCACTAATAGCTGTTTTACATAGAGTTTATATGTACAAAAAACGTAACTCTTTGCATGCTAAATCTAGGTCTAAAAATGCACCTTGCTGTATAACATACTATAAAACCTCAACATCAATTTGCATGAAAATGTTTTTAATATTTTTGCCAATAACTAGGGTTTATATGTAAAAAGATATATTGCCACCTGTTTCTCCACATTACTTAATTTAATGAAAAATGACGTATAGTTTCCTGTTTTTTCGCCTTTTCCTTTTTTGTTTGACTTGCATATATTAATAATGTCCTTTTTGCAGCTCCAACTGTGCAATTGCAGTTCAACTCACAGCTGACAAAATCTAAGGCGGAAAAATTTAGCTTGCACATCTTACAAGCATTCGAATCAGTTCTTAGATCCCAGGTGACAATAGAGATTCGATGTGAATCAAGAAAAGGCTTTTGGTGTGGGACCCATTCTGTTACCAGCAGCTCAGAATCCTTCTACCTCTGGTCCCACCAGAAATCGTGACGATATCGATAGACTCCAAATTAGAGAACCCTCAACTTCTGGAATGAATAGGAGAGAAATTGTTGAAATCGAAGCTTCTCCTAAAGTTAAGCACAAAGACGACAAGGTAGACTCTGACAGAGTAACATCTACACAGAAGATATCTACTATGTTTGGTGAGAGAAATCAAAATCTTAGCATTGTTAAAAGCAAGGTTTCCCTCGCTCAGGTGATTCAGCACGCTGAGGGAAGTTCGCAACATGGTGGATGGTCGAGGCGCAAAGCTGTTTCGATTGCTGAAAAACTCGAACAAGAAAATCTGTACGTATTGCTTCCCTAGTTAAATAATCATTGCAAGTTACATAGTTTTTTAAAGTCCCGTAAGTTATCTCTATTTCAGTTTCTGTCCTGTCGAATTTTACTTGTAACTTTCAATTGTTCATCATTTAGTCCGATAATCGGATGTAGTAGGTGAAACATCTTGTTGATGCTAACGTGGCAATGTTTGATTTGACCACGTGGCAGAGTCTAATTGGTCAATCGGATGTTTCACCCCTATCACCGATTACTGGACTAAAATGTCGAAACAATGAAGGTTACATGACTATTTTCAGTTCATGAAAATCGACAGGAGTGGAACCAACATACAAGTAACTTACACGACTAAAAAAATTATTTTCCCTTTATTTCTGTATATGATATTTAATAACTCATACGAATATACAAACGGCTTGATAAAGATCCATGATAATGTTATTGCTGGTATTCAGTTCTTTTTATGAAAAGACTCGATCAATTAACTCAAATATAATTTTAAGCACCTTATATGTTTTATTCTGCAGGAGACTGGAACCAAGTTCAAGAAGATTGCTGTGTTGGAACCGTCCTAAAGTAACTCGACGAAAGGTACAATTAGGAAAGAAAACAATCTTATTTATTATTGTTGTACATTTATGCTCGTTGAATATCTAAATAGTGTGTGCTTGGAGTCACTAAATATAATCCTTTTTTATGTTGGAATTGTGCGTAAGAAGCTAATAATATTTGGTCAGATGATAAAGAGTTGTAGCAAATTTGGATCTTTCAGTCAAAATTTTGTTAATTTCCATATGTTAGCTTATAGTTCCTCTGTAATTCTCCCTAGAGAATTTGTTTCTTTTGTTCTTCGTCTAATAAGACTATTTAGGAGTCGTGAATAAGTAGCTTTAGATACATGTGTTATTGATAGAGCTATTTTGGGGAAATAATTAGCTTATCAGAAGCTAAGAACTACAAGAGCCACAGTTAGTGATTTCATAATCGTTATTACACGATCTATTTCCAGATGAGGCACACTTACATGAGATGGTCTCACCGGTGAGGGAAATATTAAAAATTACACATAAATATAAAAACATTAAAAAATTTAAAAAATCAAATTAATATATATTTCAATTTCAGAAACATTAAATAAATAAAAATGAAAACAAAAATCGCAAAAATAAAAAAAAAAAAAAATCCCACCTCCCCTCTCTGTTTTCCCCATTCCCCCAAAATCTCCCCCCATTTCCACACCCAAAAATGGAATCCACATCTCCAACCTCCAACAATCTAACCCCAACCGCCCCAACTCCAGAATCCTCCCAAAAGCCCTCTAAAAAAACCTTCAGTAACATCACTAATGGCGGCCAAGACGCACACCTTCCTTCAAAGAGGACACCTACGCCCAGATTCCACCTCAAACCCTCCGAGCGAAAAAGCCCTAAAAAGGGCTCAAAGACAAGCTCGTGTCCACCCATGACCCCCTATTCAATGTGGGGAATCCCACGTTTCCCCATTCCCCTGCAAAATCCCGTTTTGCTGAAATTCCACGCTAGGGATTTTAGGGTTCACGATTCGCTGTCCATGCTTCTGAAATGCCTAATTTGGAGGAAGGAGTTCCAAGCCGACGTCGTTTTGGAGGAGGATTTAGGGTTTAAGGAGCTCGAAGGATCCTTGGCGTATATGCACGGATTTCACAAGGGGCCAAGATCATGTTTGTTATAATACCTATGGGGTGTTTGAAGATAGGGAGATGTATGAGAAATTTTTGGGAATTATGAGAAATTGAAGAAATTTTTGCGTTGGAGAGTCTGGTGTTTTAGAGAGAGGGATTAAGCTTCGCATTTTTTTAATTTTGCGATTTTTGTTTTTTTTATTATTTAAAATTAAATCTGAAACTGAAATATATATTAATTTGATTTTTGATTTTTTTTTTAATGTTTTTTTACTTATGTGTAATTTTTTTTTCCTTTTTTAATTTTTTTAATAGGTAAAATACTGATTTGGCGGTCCACGTGTTAATTCCGGTGCCACTCAGCTTTTTCGGATCGAAATTAGGGGCGCGTGCAAAACACGCCCCAAAAAACGACGTCGTTTTGGCTAGTTTGACCGGTCTTCGGCGTCTTGGGACTAAATTGACACAAATTGAAAACATACGGGACTAAATTGAAACATGTGATATATACCGGGGACCATTTCAATAAAGCGCCCAAAGTTATGGGACCAAATCGATTTAAATCCTTTAAAATGTGTAAATGTGACAATCAAGTCCGAATAAGTCAAATTGGGTGAAATGTCGGCGTGAGTTAAGACGATTGTCCTACATTTACAGATTTAGGAACTTGTGAATGTAGGATACTATATTTTCAGCCCGTAAATTTATAGTTTTTGAAAACATAGTGTCTCAAAAAGTCTAGAGCAAAGTGATAAATGTAAATGTTGCTCGAAATAAATATTCTATATTAGCTTAATTAATATGTACTTAAATTAATGAAATATTTTGGAGACGACTTCGGAGTCTCCTCTAATTTCAAAGTTGTACAACTATGGTCTTATTATTGATGTGGTTGTTACGTTGTCATCAAAATAGAACAACCGCTTCCTCACTAATTGAATGGTAATTACATTTTTTTTAAAATAATTCGATGTCCTACTTAAAGACCAATTAATTTGGCCATTCGAGGGACCAGAATCCACCAGTAGTTATATAATATCTAATAACTTTTCATAAGAGTATTATCTAGCCTAAACTCCATAAGATATAAGACGTGGGGATAGTCCAAGTGCTCATAAGTTCGAGTCACCTGGGGTCCATATGGGAAATTAATCATAAGAGAAAAAAGACAAGGTCTCATATGCACTTGGTGCACAGACTTTAGATCCGTGCACTCACTTTGATCCTGCCCATTTTTTATTGTGAATCCTCCTTTTCGCTAATGGCAAGGTCTCATTTTTTTAATGGGTCACTCATATACCCGAGTGCACGGTGCACTTGGTGCACAGGAGACCCACTCGAGAAAAAAAGAAACTCTGCAAGTTACAACAAAAAACTTTACAATCATGACTAATCATATTGTTGTCCTTTTGTGTAAAAATTATTTACACCTTTTGGAATTCCTCTATATATTGTTTCTATTACCAGCAACTACGTACCATCACAGCATTTGCAGCTAGCCATGGCCAAAACTTGCTATTTTGTTTTTGCATATGCACTACTCCTACTACTACTAGTAATATCCTTCCAAATCCCAGCTTGTCTAGCCAAAACAATCATTTTCCTATATATGATATGATGTGCCTTTTCTTGTTTCTTTTATTTACTTTTGGAATATTTTGTACAAGACTTGAGAGTCTCCGCTAGCTACAAAGTCTTCAAAAGTATAGTTTAATTGTTCAAAAAGTATTTGACATTACTGATATGAATATTAATTGAATAAAATATATAGCCACCAACTTTAGAATGATGACTTATCCTATTCTACGTGGCATAAAAAATGATTCAAGCATGCCTTTTGATAGATATATATATTCCTCTACATATTATTAGAAACTCACCCTACTATAATAGCATCACAGCATTTGCAGCTAGTTATGGCCAAAACTTGCTATTTCTTTTTTTCATATGCACTACTTTTACTACCAGCTTGTCTAGCCCAAACATCTACCACCGATAAATCCGCTCTTCTCTCTCTAAAATCTCTCCTCACTTCAGACCCTAATCAAATACTTGCGAGAAATTGGACGAATTCAAGCTCTGTTTGCACTTGGATTGGTGTCACTTGCGGTTTGCGTCACCACAGAGTCACGGCTTTGAATATTTCCAACATGTATCTCTCGGGCTCAATTCCACCGCAAATAGGAAATCTCTCCTTCCTAGTTTCTCTCGATCTCGGGTACAACTTTTTTAGTGGCACTTTGCCTCGAGAGTTATCTCTCCTGCGCCGGTTGAAGTTTATTTCTCTCAGAAATAACAACTTCACTGGTGCTGTACCATCTGCTATATTTAACATATCCACCTTGCGAAATATGTATTTGACACATAATGAATTGAGTGGTAGTCTACCAACTGACATGTGCCGCAATCTTCCATTTCTTCAACTGATTACCCTAAGTGTCAATCAGCTGAGCGGCGAAATTCCATCAAATCTATCTCAGTGTCAACAACTGCGATTCGTGTCCTTATCTTACAATTCTTTCAGTGGGCAGATACCCGCTGCATTCGGGCGATTAACATCTCTTCAAATTTTATTTCTCGGGGGAAACTATTTAAATGGTAGAGTTTACTATCCTTTCGAGCTTCATTTAATATTAGTCATGTGACGACAAACTTCATAAAAAAATTAACATTTTGTATACTGCAGGTGTTATACCAAAGGAGTTGGGCAATCTTCACAACTTGGTTAAGCTTGCTATCGAACAAAATCAAATTACTGGTGCACTACCAAGACATATATGGAGCAATATGTCTTCCTTGCAGTCTATAAATCTATGGAGCAATAAACTGAGTGGGGAACTCTCAGGAGATATTGGAAGTCTTGCAATGCTAAATTACTTGAATCTCTCGGAAAACAACTTCACAGGTCCGTTTCTCTGTATTAAAAAAACTGTTTGTTTGTGGAGAAATTAATAGCTGACTCAATTGTTTGAATTCCTAAATCTATCAAGAATTGAATCATCTTCTTTCGTATTAATCTTGAGAAAAAAAGTTTTTGGTCAAAAAAACATTAACTTTTCAATTTTGGTCCCATAACTATCTTGATTGTCCAATTTTTGTCCTATTTTTGCCCAAAAACATAAATTTTTGTCTTTTTTTCATCATATACAAGTCACATGCCGATTGAAATTGAGGTTTTCGGAGCTCGTAATTGACATGGACGTTAAAAATTCATTTTTTCCGCACTTGGGAGAAATTTTATTGTTCTTTCTAATTTTTTAGAAAAATGAACTTTTCTTTTAACCATCAGTGTCCACATCAGATACGAGCTCGAAAACTCGCATTTCTAACAGATATGTGACTTGCGCATGACTAAAAATGATAGAATTTTCTATCTTTCGATAAAAATGGGACCAGAATTGGACAATCGAGATAGTTAGGGGACCAAAATTGGATAATTAAATTTTTTGGGACCAAAATAAATTACAGGAAAGTTATGGGACCAAATAATTTTTTTCTCATTAATCTTTAAGGCTCCATTTGGATGGATGAATTTGGAAATCCATGGATTTCACATATAAATTATACTCTCCAATGGATTTACAAATACTTAGATGAGAGTTTAGGAAAGAGAGTGAAGGGGGAGAGGGGGAAGGGATAGAGATGAGGGGATTTCACAAATGACTAGGTTTTGATGAGGATTTGAAATTCCTCCATTTTAAACTAGCTTTTCAAATCTAAGTATTTATAAATCCATTGGAGATTGATAATTTGTGTGTGAAATCCATGGATTTCAAATTCGTCCATCCAAATGGAGCCTAAGGTACCAATATACCTAATGACATATATCATTTATTATGCAGGTGCCATACCACAGGAAATTGGAAATCTTACAATGCTAGAAGTTCTAGCTCTCACGGAAAATGGCTTCACAGGTCCGTTTTCTCAGTCATTATTATTATTATTATTATTATTATTGTTATTATTATTATTATTCCCTTAGGAATTAATTAGATGCTAGTTGATCATTTTGTAATCATGGCAAGTGTTATAAATCCATTGGAGATTGATAATTTGTGTGTGAAATCCATGGATTTCAAATTCGTCCATCCAAATGGAGCCTAAGGTACCAATATACCTGATGACATATATCATTTATTATGCAGGTGCCATACCACAGGAAATTGGAAATCTTACAATGCTAGAAGATCTAGCTCTCATTGAAAATGGCTTCACAGGTCCGTTTTCTCAGTCATCATCATTATTATTATTATTATTATTATTATTATTATTATTATTATTATTATTATTATTATTATTATTAATTAGATGCTAGTTGATCATTTTGTAATCATGGCAGGTGTTATACCAAGTGAAATTGGCAGACTTCACCAACTTGAGGCACTTAGATTACGCGATAATGCTTTCACCGGTTCAATTCCACCTGAGATATTTAACATCTCAACTCTTCAATATCTTCAACTTGCTCTCAATGATTTATCTGGCACTCTTCCAGCCCATCTTTGCACCGGCTCACCCATTCTTGAATGGATTACACTTGGAAAGAACTCTATTACTGGAGAAATACCCCACTCAATTTCTAATTGTGCTTATCTCAGAACTCTCGATCTCGGATCCAACAGATTAATGGGTGTTGTACCTCACTTTCTTAGCAACCTGAGTCTCCTTGAAAAGCTAAGCCTGGCAGACAATAATCTAAGAAATGAGTCACCTTTATCCGAACTGAGCTTCATCACTTCCTTAACAAATTGCACATCTCTAAGGGCTTTGGTGATTGATGATAATCCTCTAGATAGCATCTTTCCACCCTCAATTGGGAATTTATCTTCCACTCTCCAATTATTCTCTGCCCGAAATTGCCAAATTAAGGGCAACATTCCTGATGATATCCATAATTTATGGAACTTGACGTCACTTGATCTTAGCAACAATGAGTTGTCTGGTATTATTCCATCTACTTTCAGATATTTAAATAAGATTCAAGGATTAGATCTACATAACAACAACTGGGGAGGTCCCATTCCGGAGGGTTTGTGTGACCCATTTAACTGTATAAAATTGATTTAGGTCATAACCAACTTTCTCGGTCTCATTCACGAATGTATAGGGAACCTCATATCTTTAGGATATCTTTCCTAGATTCTAACAATCTCACTTCAAGCATACCATCAAGTTTGTGGAGCCTCAAGGATTTGTTGAGTCTTGATCTCGTCCTCAAATTCCCTAAGTGGGTTCTTACCTCCGGAGATGGGCAATTTAGTAAAGCAAACACTATCAATCTGTCAATGAATAACCCGGCTCGAGTCCATCCCAAAAGCGATTGGTAATTTCGAGATTGGTTAACTCATCGTTATTCGCAAGATAATAGATTGGAAGGTTCTATTCCCGTGTCCATGGGGAGCATGGTGGGTTTGGTAACTCTAGACTTGTCCAACAACAATCTCTCGGGTTCAATCCCAAAGCCTTTGGAGAAACTTCAATACCTCGACTATTTTAATGTGTCTTTTCAACACTTTGAATGGAGAGATTCCAAGTGGTGGCCCTTTCGGACACTTCACTATAGAGTCTTTCAAGGGTAATGGTGCATTGTGCCAAACTAATTCAAGCTTCCATAGCATCCCAATTTGTCCTGTTGTTTCAAATCATAAATCAAAGGGGAAGAAGGTTGCATTTTCACTATTTGTTCTTATTGGGGTTATTAAGCTTTGTCACTATAGTAACATTGACGTTTATCATGTAAGATGCAAAAGAAGAGTTAAGCCGATGAATGGAATTGTTGAATTGGTGTCTCACTGATACCACAAAGAATTTCCTATTACGAAATCTTGTGGGCAATGTAACAATTCAATGAGAGTAATTTACTAGGTGTTGGAAGTTACGAGTTCGATTTACAAAGGAACTCTTAGAGATGGAAATGTGGTCATTTTGTGAAGGTGTTTTAGCCAAAGATTTTTAAGTCGCTTTTGAGAGCTTTGATGTCGAATGTGAAGTATTACGTAACATCCGCCATACAGGGAATCTTACCAAAGTCATTTGATTTGCTCTAACGAAGATTTCAAGGCTTTAGTACTCGAGTACATGCCCAACGGAAATCTTGAGAAATGGTTATATTCTCATAACTATTTCTTGGATGTGAGGCAAAGATTGGACATGATGATCGACGTAGCATCTGCATTGGAATATCTTCACCATGGTTGTTCAGCACCCATTGTTCACTGCGACTTGAAGCCTAGTAATGTGTTGTTAGATGAGGATATGATTGCCCATGTTACTGATTTTGGGATATCTAAACTTTTATGGGACGAGGAGAGCATGGTGCTAACCAACACCCTCGCCACACTCGGGTACATCGCTCCAGGTGAACATTTATTCTATTTTCATATATCATATTAAATTTCAGGTCAATTTAATCACGTATTTTATTGATGTATTGCAATTCTCACTCTTACAGAGTACGGTTTGGAAGGGCTAGTTTCAACAAGATGTGATGTATATAGTTATGGTGTGATGTTGATGGAAACCTTTACAAGAAAAAGGCCAAGTGATGATATGTTCGGTGGAGATTTGACTTTGATGAGTTGGGTTGCAAACTTGCTTCCACATTCACCGGATCGAGTTGTAGATCCGAACTTATTCATGAATCTTGATGATGAAAACGGCGACAAGATTTTTACAATTGTGTATCATCCATATTAGCGTTGGCCTTGAAGTGCTCAACAGAATCCCCTGGAGAGAGGATAAACATGAAAGAAGCTCTAGCAGAGCTACAGAAAATCAAACGTCGATTTTTCAGTAACACTTGAAATACAATGGTAAGACCTTGATTGTTTTTCTGCTTGATAAAAAATTGAAAGGTCTGACATAATTATAGTCTCACAATGATGCAATTAAGTTTGGTTTTCTCTGCTTTAGTTTTCTTGTTTCTCTTGTGTAATTTACACATTCTTTTGAAATTTTTTCCAGTAATTGATTCTATTAAGTGATGTTTCTTGTTGTTTTATAAACAATTAATTTCATCCTTCTGGTGAATATTTTCAACATGTCGCCTGTGATGATTAAAATATCTGCCTACGTAGTGTGATTGTGAATTGAACCCTATTAAACCAATATTCATTTCTGTTCATACTTTTATGGTGCCAACGACTTCAACTCGTGGCCTTGTCTTACAATTCTTTCAGTGGGCAGATACACTACAAAAAAGATGCGTTTTAACGACGGACATTAGCGACGGTTAACCAGGCCGTCTCTAATAGCAACGGTTTTGCCGACGGTTTTAGTCAAACTGTCAAAATCAAAACATTTAGCGACGGATTGTAAAACCGTCGGCGTCAGCGACGGTTTACCGACGGTCCATCGACGGAGAGTCCGAATAAACATTATTAGCGACGGTATTCACAAAACCGTCGCTATACTTTGCAGAAAACGAAGAGATACGCCCGTTGGGAGGAGATCCGCCCCGTTGGGAGGCGGTGGCATTAATTTTGATAGAATTTAGTGACGGACTTAGCGACGGTTTTTTGAAAACCGTCGCTAAATCCAAATCTATAAATACACGGCCAGCCTGCCCATTTGTTTCAACAACCAAATCAGAAAGCAATACAAACAAGCCTCGTTCATCTGTATTCTTCGATATTCATGGTACTACTTTAATTATTTTTTTGTATATTTATTTATATTTTATTTTATTTTATATAATATAATTAATATATATGAATTTTATAGTTTATTTAGATGGTCGGACGTTCTCGCTTCATCCGTAAGGCCTACTTTGTTAATCAATATTGTTAATGGAGCGTAAGTGTTGTTGTTTTTATATGATAATAATTGTATAATTAATTAATTTAATACAATAATTATTAATTATGTATTTATTTTTAATGTGTTATAGTATTGTACCGGGTCAGGAGGCTTCTGATAGCCAAGCCAGCGTCATTATCTTGGTGGGAATTGTTATCAACGCCGATCGTTGGAAAAATGTGTCAACTAATCATAATTGTATTGTATTTTGAGGAGTTTAAGGTATAAGATGTACTTAAAATATTTTATTTTAATATATATTGTTAAAATTAATTTAATTAATTATTGTATTATTTTTTAAATATAGAAACAAACTACGGAGGAGTCGAGCTTGAGATCGATCAAGTTTACAAGGCATTTTGTAAAGTTGTTCTAATCGCGTTACCAAGACATAATGTGCAATGGTGGCGTACAATGCCGGAGGAAGGCGGAGTGGATTTATCAGAAGAAATTAGGCACGAAGTTTGGGAGTCACTTGTAGCTGTTTGGAGGGCAATTCCCTAGGATGTTATTTTAATTATGTTATGAACAATTTTTAATTTATGTTTTTATTTTTAATTTTTAATTATCATTGAACAATTTTAATTTATGTTTTTTTAAAAAAAATCGTGTATTTAGCGACGGATTTAGCGACGGTTATTTGAAATTCCGTCGCTATTAACGACGAATGTATCCGTCGCTTGACCGTCGCTAGTTCCATCGCTAAAATTTAAGAAAAAACCAAAATTTCGATCTGCGAGAAATGTCGAAAACAAACAAAAACTTTCGAAAACCAACACCAAATTTTGTGTAGATAGAATCGAAAATCATTTTTTGAAGTGCATATTGTGTAGAGGAAATATATCTACTCCTCGAGGACGATTTTACTGTACGTTTTCACATTTCTACCATTTAAAAATATATATAGTGTAATGTAAATATATAATTGATAAGTTTGGTATTGACATATATTTTATTGATAGTTTATGCTAAATGAATGTTGTGAACATAGCTAGATGAATATTGGGTAGATAGTTTATGTTAAATGAATGTATTTGATGTTATTTGATAGAAGAATATATTTGGATATTTACATATACAAACGAAACTCTGTCAAATTTTTTGTATGTTATTTGATAAAAGAATATATTTGGATATTTACATATCTGATTTAAACTTTGTCATTTTTTGTAGAATTAACATGTTTATAATGATTTGAAACAGATGGAATATAGATAATCGTCGGTGGATGTATTTGACTCCTCGACTTATCAACGGAAGTATAAATATGAAGTTCTTGAATGAAGTTAATAACTTCATTCAATTTGCAATTAATCATGGTGCAACAAATTCAGAAGATCGTATAAGATGTCCGTGTAGTGCAAAAAAATATCAAAACAAGTCATACAGAGAGACTGTGGATGTTCAGACACATATCATCATGAATGGTTTTGTTCCATATTACTACAATTGGACACGTCATGGTGAAGAGCAGTGGAATGTTGATTTCAATGACCTTGAAGTGTATTATAATACACGCGATGATCATGGATTCGATGATCCTGGAGTACAGTTCGAGCCACCTGTAGTGGATACACCGGATATGTATCATACGATGATCAGGGAAGCTGGTGGGATTCAAGATGAGGCTATGGAGGAGGAACCAAATGAGGAAGCAACTAATTTTTACGAATCTTGAAAAGCGGTGGACGAAGATCTCGTATGATGGATGTCAAACTCACTCTCTATTGTCATTCAATGCTCGACTCATGGCTATCAAGGCTGAGAACAAGCTTTCTCAAAGAGCCTATAACCATATTAGTAAGTTGATCAATGAGATATGTCCTCCCGGTAATAAGGTGCCTATTACAGAATATCAAGCCAAAAAATTGTTGAAGAGTATGGGTCTACCAGTAGAGAGTATTGATTGTTGTATCAATAACTGCATGTTATTCTGAGGTAACGAAGAAGACGTGAATCTAGATAAGTGCAGTACAAAGTACCGCTTGTGGAACCGGGTGACGGTCCGAGGGAAAAGTAAAGGAAAAAAAGTGGCAAATAAAATAATGTATTACCTCCCGATCATTCCTCGTTTTCAATAACTGTATCAATCTAGTGCCACAGCCAAAGATATGACATGGCATCATACAGAGACTGATCCTCATACCTTAGAGATGAGACACCCTGGCCGTTGGATGGCACCGGAAACAACTTGACGAGGTATTTTATTTTTTTTTACTAACCTAGGAACGTTCGGTTAGGTCTCAGCATCGATGGTTTTTTTTCCATTTGGAATGCACGGTAAGCAGTATTCGTTATGGCCGATTATATTGACTCCTTATAATCTACCTCCGTGGATGTGCATGAAGCCCCAAACGATGTTTCTCACGGTATTGGTACCTGGTCCAAAGAATCCAAAGGACAAACTAGATGTTTTCCTTCAGCCCCTGATAAGAGACTTAATACATCTGTGGGATAATGGAGTGCTGACATACGATGTATCGAGAAAGCAAAACTTCACGATGAGGGTTGTTGCTCGACGATCACGACTATCCTGCGTACTCCATGTTGTCAGGATGGAGGACGGCTGGGAAACAATCATGTCCTTACTGCATGGAGGATTCTGACGCTTTCAGTCAATCACTTAGCAGAAAAGTTTTGAAAAAGAGATCGGGTATTTTTATATTAGTTGTTTTAAATTGATTAATATATTTCTATCTACATATGATAAATTAATTAACTTATAACTCTTTGCATTCATGCAGGTAAAGCGTTGTTAAATCAAATTAATCGGAAGGGATTGAGAAAACAACGGAAAGAACATGCGGAGGAGCATAATAAAATGGTGTAGGGTGGTTGGAAGAAGAAGAACATTTTTCGGGACTTGCCCTACTGGAGCTCACTTTTGATTCGGCACAACTTAGATGTGATGCACATCGAAAAGAATGTGTTCGATAACTTGTTCCACACAATCATGAACAAAGAGGGCAAGACAAAAGACACTGCAAAGTCGCGTGATGAAATTTGAACGAGATATGCAAACGTGATCACTTGAAGAGGGATGAACGATCGGAAGGTATCCCCAAGCCAATTACATACTTGATAAGAGGCGAAAGTGACTTTTGTGTAATTGGATTGAAGATCCGAGATTTCGGATGACTATGTCTCCAATCTCGAAGTCGTTGTGTAAACACATCAAACGGAAAGGTGTCCGGGATGAAAAGTCACGATTGTCACGTGTTTATGCAACGACTATTGCCCCTCGCATTCCGGGAATTCCTACCGAACAATATCTGGAGGGCTGTAACTGAGTTGAGTTTATTCTTCAAAGATTTAACGTCTACAATGATTATGTGGGACGACATGGTCCGTTTGGAGAAAGACATTTCAGTTATTTTATGCAAGTTGGAGCGCATTTTCCCTCCAAGCTTCTTTGATTTGATGGAGCACTTGCCGGTGCACTTAGCATATGAATCCAAAATTGTCGGTCCGGTGCAATACAGGTGGATGTATCCATTTGAGAGGTAAACCTTCACTTCACAACTATTTATACAAATATTAATATATTTATGTTTTGATCTTATAATTAATTTTTTTATTATATATCTATAGGTATCTACATAACTTGAAGCTCAATGCTAAACAAAAGGCAAAAATTGAAGCTTCAATTGTTAATGCCTACTTGTGTGAGGAGGTTACAACATTTTGTTCTTACTATTTCGAGGATCATGTTAGAACAATGTTGAGAAACGAGCCTCGTAATTACGACGGTAGAGGCACAGACAATGTTGCTGATGATATTGAGGGTATGTTGTCCATGTTTAAGTTTCCAGGTCGATGTTTGGGTAAGACAAATGAACGGCCATGGTTGAACCGACAAGAGATTGAAGCTGCACATAAATATGTGTTATTCAATTGTGAGGAAGTCCAACCGTACATTGAGTAAGTATTTCATTTATGTATCATTTACATAATTAGAATATTAATTTATTATATAATAGTTGATTAATATAATATATTGCTTTCAATTAGGATCTTTACTAAAGAGCTACACCATATAGATCCAAACATCTCAGATGCACAAGTAGGTGAATATATTACCCGTGGTTTTGCAGAGTGGTTCCAAAACTATGTGAGTGGTTCTAAACCGTTGTTTATTAATAAATTCATATTAAATATTTACAATTATATATTTAACCTCAAATCATCGCGTCACAGGGCTATAATGGTGGAATTGTGAACCCATTCATGCGGGATCTCAGTAGAGGACCACTACGTGTGGTCAACACGTACCAAGGATATTATGTAAATGGTTACAAATTTCATACAGTGGATTATGCATCGACCAAATCTACTGTGAACAGTGGTGTTTGCATTAACAATGCAATGTTCGATGGAGAAAGCCGTGACTACTTCGGACACCTGCAAGAAGTCGTTGAAGTAGGATATCCGGGGTTCCCTGAGAAGACTGTTGTGTTGTTCAAGTGTGAATGATATGATCCATCTGCTTCAAGAACAATGATTCATCCCGAATACAAACTGGTCGATGTTCATAGAAGAAGAAGATATTCGGGGTATGATCCGTTTGTGTTTGCATCTCAGGTATCCCAAGTATACTACTACACGTATCCAGGTTCGAGAGCAAATAATGAATGGATGGCTGTTTGCAAAGTAAAGGCGAGATCACTGGTGCAAGTTCCTAAACCGGATTCAACTGTAGTTGACGACGCTCCGTTCCAAACGGAAACAGTTGCCACTCAAACTGAAGTGCATACAGGAGATTTCAATCTTTTCGTAGACTTAACAGCTGCAAATCCAGATTTGATAGAGATTGACAGCGGCGGGGAAGTGAATGAAGATGGTGAGGAAGAGGAGAATGAAAATGGTGAGGGGGAAGTGGAGGACGAAGAGGAGGAGGAGGATGAGGAGGACAAGGAGGAGGAGAAGGAGGATGATAATACAGATGGGGGCAACGATGAGGATGACGAATAATAATTATATTGTATTTCATTTGTAATATTTCATGTTGACGACGCTCTATTATGATATTACTAGTTATTTTATAATTTTGTTCTAAACATAATTTATTTTTTGGTAATTATCCAATATAAATTTAAAAAACTATATTAAAATGTAATTGAATCATTAATTAATTAAGATAATTGAAAAAAAAATTAATTGTAAATTAATATAGAATTAATTTTATTAAAAATAAGTTAAAAAAATACGATTTTAGTTTAATTAATTTAATTATAAATTATAAATTAAAAATCCCTAATCTTTATTTAAATAAATCTCTAAGATTTATTTCCTACATATAAAATCCCTACGGATTTAATTCCCATATATGTCAAATCTCTACGATTTATTTATATATATATATATATATATATTAAATCCTACAATAATATTCCATATATTATTGTTGGGAATTCCTATTTAATTAAATCCAATTTAATTAAATATTAATAATAATTAATTTCAAATTAATTCATTATTAATCAATTCTCCATAAATTAAACATTAAATTCAATTTAACATTTAATCAACCAACTATAATCTGTAAAAGGGAACTACTTGTTGTGTGACCCATAGGCCCTCATATATCGAGTGATTAGTCAAACTAACGGTCTTAATTGAACCTTAGACAATAAATCAGACATTCTCAATATATGAGGTACGTTGCGAGAAACATGCAACTACCTGTACCTGTAAATGGGCTATTACGATTTTCTCCTTTCATTCACGAATACTCGATTAGTCTTGAATATGATGAAGTGTCTATTCAAATAAATTAATCACTTTTATCTTCAATCACTAATTGATCACTTATGTCACACTTGGCCACAAAGTCCAAGTTGAAGTGCATTGACCAATGACTTTGCTCCAATTATGATGAGAAGGTGAGTATTCTCTCTAAATCAACTTTGAGGAATGAATCTTATTCTTGGCTCAACTACCACGCACATGCACTTCGTGATGAACCCTATCCAAGCCATATCTACCCATGGAAGGGTGCAAGCGTCGGTTATGGTCAAAGTTCATCACTCCACACATGTCGTGCGTATTGACCTCAAGTCAAAAGAGTATCGCATCGCTCCCACTAACCGAGACACTCATAGACACATATAGTGGAACTACATCAAACGGTTTCTAGGATGAGTATACCAATACCCTCTAAGGTATTTGTGTTGGGATTATACTGGAAAGTATGCTTTTTACTTTGTATAATCAAAACTGAATTTCGGACTTATTTACTGAAATAAATTGTTTATCACTGATGCTTTAAATATCATCGAATGTTACATATATTTCTTTGTGATAATCGTTCAATAAATAAATGCGTGTTACATTGTAGTTAATTTAGTGATACCAGATCACGAAGATTAAATTAACAGTCCCTTGTAACTTAAAAGTACGTCATTCACGACCTAGATGGAAATGAACAACCCATCGTGAAATGTTGAAGTGTAAGGCTCGGATTGGCTTGTCTTGACCAAGAGATTACACTAGTGCATGACCGATCTTAATTGAATAGGACCTGAGGATGACAAATTCTTGAATCGAACAAGGAAGAATTAGACCTCAGTGGTTCGTTATTTCTTAATCTTCGTTCCTTAAATAGGATCACGTGTGGTTGGTAACTATTGCTTTGACTTATCATGGGTAGAGAATCAACGAGATTCAATACTTTTTATCTTGGGCAATATTATTGGTCACATGTGATTGCTAAGATTTAATACGGAGAATCGTGTGCAAGTACGCTTGTTCGATTTGCCCCCTTGGGAGGTTCATAAGATTTATCATACCAAATCTTGCAAGTGGAACTAGTTTTGGTATGGATAATAATGTTGAACCGTTCTTGATGAAGGACAAAAGATATTAATTAACGGAAAGCTATTTCAGTGGCTTGAATTAATTAATGGGCTAGATAATCTTAAACACGGAAAATAATAATCGGGAGCCATATTGACTGTAATATGGGTTAAGATGGATAGTGCAATATTAATTATGTAGTGGGATTAATTAATATTTATGGGCTTGAATAATATTGTGGCTCAATATTGATAATTCAAGATCCATTGGAAGGTCCAATCTTAATTCTCCTAAAAGGCCCTCTAAGTAGCCCAACATATAGTCCAATAACGAAAAAAGGTGTTTAAAATAAAATAAATATTGTTGCTTATTTTTCCTCATAAATTTGAAATTTATGGATAAAAGGGAGAAAGATTTTTCTTTGAATTTTGTTATGGAATGAAGATATGTATTCTTGGAATACAAGATTATCTCATTAAATTCAAGAAATCTCCCACTTGGTTATCCATAGGAAAATTTGAAAAATTTTGATAATTAAGGGAAAGAAAGATTTTCTTGATTTTCTTGAAAATATATTATGGAAGATATGTATTTCTTGAAATACAAGAATATCTCATAAATTCAAGAAGATCAAAATCTTGGAATCTTGCCTATAATTTTTAAATATACTCCATAAAAAAGTAGGTGGGATTTTGTGGAATATTATAATTATGGGAAAAAGAATATAGGAGATATATTCAAGATTTCTTGGAGATCAAGAAAAGATTTTCTCACATTATTTTTGCCCAAAATTTTCGATCACCTATGCTCTATAAATAGGGGATGACTCTTTCATTCCCAAGTACAATTCCATGTGCTGGAAAAATTAGTAAATCCACAAAGGTGGTGCAACATAATTTATTTTCCTTTTGTTAATTGTTCGCAAGCGTCCTACCACCGGATAGTCGAGCAAGGATTAAGGGAATACTTGGGAAGTTCTTTTGGTGAGTCTAATCAGCCAAGCCATTGCCATCCCAAGAGGTACGTTCACGTAAACTCGTAGAATTCCGCATGCATAGGATTTACGTGAATTAATTATATGCATGATTTGTTGTTGGATTATTATTTGAATTAATATATAATTAATTCATGCTAGTAATAATTATAAGAATTAAATTTGTATTTAAATATTCATCCCGAATAGATCTGTGCAACTTATTCCCCAACAACTGGTATCAGAGCCACGGTTTCGGGCTCTGAATTTTTTAAATTGTAATTTAATTCGTTGTCATTAAATTTGAAATTGGATAGTAGAATTGCTAGATCTGTTTTGCAGGTATCCAATTGTCATGGAATTTAATGTGTTTATTTATGCATGCATATAAATTGTGGTTTTTTATTTCGATTCGTTCGGATTCGTTTTACCTCGTGAGAAAATCCACGAGTAGATTAGGATTTGTTTGATTGGATCAATGTAATAGACTAGTCTAGATCTAGGTTTATTTATTTTTTGTAAATAAATTGTAACTGGATCGGAAACGAAGACGGAGACGAAGAATTAAAGGATAAAATCAACAGGCGTGGAAGGGAGAGGCGCCCCGCGAACGTACAAGGGAGGTATCACGCGCGACGCAGGTTGACGCGCAGCACGCACGGCCGGGCGAAGCCGAAGGCACGCTGCACCGTGATGTGCGGATCGGCGACGGAGGCGTACCAAGGCGCACGCTGCACCGCAGGCCAGCGGATCAAGTGACGGGAGGCGAAGGCGGCACGGGCGCACGCTGGGGACTCGCTGCCGCCAGTTCCGCGGCGCGTAGGCGAGTATTGGCGAAGCAGACGCGCGACGCTGCTGGTACGCTGGCCAAGCCGCCGAAAGCCTCGCCGAGGCCGAGAAGCTGAGAAGCTCGCCGAGGTCGTACACGGCGCGCTGCGCTAAGGCACGGATGTGGGTCGCCGCCAAGGGGCCGCTGACGATGCAGATCCTGGCATCCTTACGAGCTACTGGCGTGACAAGCCGAGACGTAGTTTTTTTTCGACGATCGAAAGGGAGAAATTCGAGACGCTGCTTTGAAGATCAAGCCAAGAAAAATCAAACCATGACAATTGGATAATTTGTGCCCAATATGTTTATTTTTACGCTTTGCTTGATTTATTATTGTGTTATCTTATGTTTTATTTAATTTGTTTAAATTTGTTTTGCATGAGAGTTGCCCAATGAAAAATCTCACCGTTAAAAAATTACTAAGTATGTTTAAATAATTAATTGACAATTTTATTAGGATAATAAAATTGAATTAATTTTGACCTCCATGATTTATTTATTTGTGAATTCTTTTTGGAGAAATTCCCCACGGGACGATCAAAAGTTAGCTTTCACATGAATGAATTCCAAATGGATGATTGTGGATTATTACTAGTGGCGACGATGACCCTCCCCACGAGGCTCGATCAAAGTTTTAAATAATAATCTGTATTTAATCATGGTTATTACTTAGGTATAATATTGATATGCTTATACTTCCCCAAGTCCTGTCAATTTTATATTGGTCAAGTGGGAGCCAACTATTATCTGGACATTAAAGGTTTGTAATCGTTCTTGTTTGTAACTCGCTTGAATGTGTTTAAATAATGACCCACCCCACGTGGCTTATTTAAACTGCTTTTGAGATGTTGGTGATGCATGTTCATATTTTTTGAGATTTTAATATGATGCATGTGATCGAACCTTGTGATATATTTGTGCTTATGCATATTATTGTTTATTTCGAGTTCATCATGTCGCAACCTTTTAATCCACTATTCAATATACTTAAAGACAATTTGCTTCTTGGTGAAAACTTTGTTGATTGGAGTAAATAAACTTACTATTGTCCTCATTGCGACAAAAGCCATAACCGGGTTCTCACTACACCTAAACCGAAAAAGCCAAAAGATGAGTCCACTAAACGGTTAAGAAAGAGTATCTCGACCGGGAGCGTTCAAAGAAATGGCAAAAGTATGTCGATGTGTTGCAACACCAACACGAACGTTGAGACCATTGCGGGACATCATGACTAGTCTTAAAGCGATGTTTCAACATCGTAACCCAGGTGGCTCATCGGATCACCATGAGGACTTGCTCTCTATGAAAATGGTGAAGGGAACGCCTCGTAAAGGGAGCACGTTCTCGGATGATGGATCACCTTAACAAACTTGAGGTACTTGGCACTGAATACGATATTGAGACCCAAATCGATTTCGTGCTCCACTCTCTGCCGAAAAGTTTTGAACAGTTCAGGCTGAACTACCAGATGAATAATCAGAAGTTCTCGATGCCTGATATGTTGCAAGCTTTAGTCTCGGCGGAGGCGATATTGGGGAAAAAGAGCCAAGCCTTGGTGGCAAATGGACCTTCTTCTTCTTCTAGGCCAAGGGGTGGTAAGAACAAGAAAAGGGACAAAGGCCACAAGCAAGTGAACTCAAGTGTTGCCAATGGCAAAGAAAAGGTGAAAAAGGGTGGAGGAGTGAGCAAGCCAGCTAAGGGGAAGTGCTTCAACTGCGGTGAAAAAGGACATTGGAGGTCAGCCTGTTCCAAACCCAAAAGGAATGGAAAGAAAGGTAATTCTCACGCACTAGTTGTTGAAACTTGTTTAGCGGCGTATGCCTCCCATTTGTGGGTGGTGGATACGGGATCCATCGATCATGTTTGTTTCACATTCTGAGGGGTTCAAGCGGACCAAAGAACTTAGTGGGAGTGAGATCCTCATCACACCGGGCGATCTTACTGAGTGGCGGTGAAGCGATGGGAGAAGTGCTGTCGTTTTTGAAGACATAGTTTTAATTTTAAGAGATGTTCTTTACGTTCCGAGTTTTAGAAAGAATTTAATTTCAGTTTCTAAACTTTTTCATGATGGATATTCGGTTACTTTTAATAAAGTTGTTACCATTTCTCTTTTTGATAAATTTATCTGTCATGGAACGTTGTCGAATAATCTCTATACAATTAACTGTGCACACCACTCACGAAATGCATCCTATAACACATCAACTGTTGAGAAAAGAAAACGCGTTCATCGACGTGAAGCGAGACACTTCTATGGCATCTAAGATTAGGTCATATAAATCTAAAGAGGATCCAAAGGTTGGTGAAAGACGGTTCATCGGAGTTTCTCCAAGTTGAACCAATTCCAACCTTCGAATCATGTTTGGAGGGTAAAATGACCAAGAGGGCATTTGGAGCCAAGGGGAATAGAGTCAAAGAAGTGTTAGAAATCGTTCACACAGATGTATGAGTCCAATGTCAACCAAAGCAAGAGGAGGTTATGAGTATTTTGTCACTTTTATTGATGATTACTCAAGGTACGGTTATATTTTCCTTATGAAGCATAAATCTGAGACCTTTGAGAAATTCAAAGAATTTAAGGCTAAAGCAGAGAATCATAGGGAAAAACGTATCAAGTCTCTACGATCCGATCGTGGAGGCGAATACCTCGATGATGATTTTTTGAACTACTTATCGATGAAGGGATTGCATCGCCTAATCACAGACCGGAACCCCTCAATAAAAGCGGGGTTGCAGAATTAAAAACGTAACTCTTTTGAAAATGGTTAGATCTATGATGAGTTATGCGGATCTTCCCAAGTCGTTCTGGGGTCATGCCTTGGAAACAACAGCCTACATTCTGAACTTGGTGCCATCCAAATCAGTTCCCAAAACTCCCAAAGAATTGTGGACCGAGCGCAAGCCTAGTTTGAGACACATGAGGATTTTGGGGTGTCCGGCCTACGTGTTGGACAAGGAAGCCGAAAAATTGGATCCTCGATCAGAATTAAGGTTGTTTGTGGGATACCCCGAGGGAACAAAAGGGTGTATGTTCTATGGTCCCGAAGATCAAAATTTGGTAATAAGCACCCACTTTAGATTTTTGGAAGAAGACTTGTTGGGAAATTTATAGTTTTGATGAAAGTTCCAAAAACACATGTAATAGGACCAGTCAGACCTGTTAGCTGACTGATGTTTACATTACCGCTACAGGAAACCAATTGATAATGATTGTATAGAACAACTGATGTAATAGATAGGTCACATATTGAGGGGGAACTCAATATGTATAGGTCAGATCTGAAGAATCAGAAGAAAGTCGATATCAAGTGCCGGAATGCTAAAACCGTAGCGAAGATCGATCGACCGATCTAGTCGATAACTCAGCCAGGTCATGAAGCTAAAACTTAGAATACTCGAAGATCAGATGACTTCCAGAAGATCAGACCAGAAGACCTACATCGCCGGAGTCGGCCAAATTGAAGCTAAGTCAACAAAGCCGAAGACTCTATCGTAGATCGATCGATTCAGATCGATTAGATCAGCTCATAAGGTGAAAACTGATGTTTCACCTAATCATACGTCTGCGATCTAAACAAGAAGAATACCAACCTTAGTTGGAGGAACAACACTGGAAAGTAAGTCCTCCATCCAATAAGGAAGAGACACGTATGAACGAAGCTGATACTCGCGGGATTCGATGTTGCTCTCTCAAACGGCTATAAAATACACATTCACGCTTTCGGCCATGCCGTTCCTGAAGCACGTCACATCAAGCCTGCAAGTCTACCTAAAATAGCCTCGAAATTCAAATTGCTCTCCAACGGCTCTTTTGATTTCAAGGTCTATAAATATGGGATCACACTTCAGAGTGAAACACGGAAATGCTTGGACAAACAAAATAATCAAGAAGCTCAAACTATAGTCAGATTTCCGCACGAAGAACACAACAACAAGCTTATTCTTATATTGTGTTCATCTCATAAGTTCTTAGCAAGAAATCTTTTCATCTAGCCTTCAGGCTGCTTGTACGCAAGAAAAGATTTCATAGTTGGAACTAAAACAACCTTACCCAAACCCCAAGTTAGGATAAGTTGTTTAGCAAGATTTCAGTCTAGGGTTTCTAGTACTGATTTCTGGGATCGGTTGAGTGAGAACTCTTAAAACATCTGTTGGTGTCTTTGTGTTGGACTAACACACAAAAACTAAGTCGGTCGGTTAAGTCGGTTAAGTTGGTTAAGTTGGTGCCCCCTTGTGAAAGGGAAGAGTGGGACGTGGGGATTTGGTTTGTCCGAACCACTATAAATCTTGTGTGCCTTTACTGCTTTGATTAACTGCTCTCACATCGCACAATCTTAAAGCGCATACATATTCTAAGTTAAGATCAGTTAGCACCAAGCTTCTGATCTGATCGGACTTGATATTTCTGTCATCTGATTAAAAAGATAAAACTTGGAATCTGATTTATACAAACCGGTTTTTTCACGGGTAAAACTTAAGCTTCGCGACACATCGATTAATCGATAGTTACCGAACCGACCGCTTTCAGCATTCAAGAAGTTGGTTATCGACCAAATCGATTCACTCGCGACTCGATCAAAGCTATCCGCCCACACCCGACCGATCGCAAAAAAAAGTTTTTAGAAGTCTATTCACCCTCCCCTCTAGACTTACGCCCTCACTAAACCCGATTCGGGACCTACAAGTGGTATCGAGCGGTTGGTTCTTCCGACCAACGACGACTGCGGTCATTGTGGTCAATCGAATCGATCTTGAAAAACCGTTTTTAAAACTCATTCATTTTCCAAAAATCACTCAAAGATGGATAACACTTCGTATGTATCATGATCTGCTTAGAAGTTCTCAATCGATGAGTATGCAGATTGGGCCATATATATGTCCAACCATCTAGGCTCGATCAGTGGCAGAATGATGGAAGTCATCGAAAGAGGACCCATCATCATTTACTACGACAATCCTGCAGTCGGAGGAGATCCAGACTCTCCCCCGGGAAGTCTTGTACGAAAAAGCCCAGCCCTGATGGACGCAGAAGAAAGAAAACTGCATACTCTGGACACTATTGCAAGGCATATTATCATGAAAACAATGGATAAGGTCACCAAAGAAAAGATTAAGTATCTCAAATCTGCGAAAGCAATGTGGGATACTCTGGCTGAGATCTGCGAGGGAAATGAACAGATAAAAGACAGCCGTCTTCGCCGAACCGGGTGAAGTTCGAGAAATCAAGATGTCGCCTAAATCTAAACCATCAACGAACTCGATGGAAGAATTACAATGTCTATAAACAAGCTTCGAGAACTTGGTAGAGAGATGTCTGATAAAGATATCAACTATAAGATCCTAAGGTCTCTCACCAAGAAGTGGGACATGAAGGTCACGGTAATCAAAGATTGCCAGGACATTTCAAGAATGAAACCTAGTAGCTTGTTCTTGAGTCTTAAAGCTCACGAGTTCGACCTGATTGAAAGAGGTCAAGCTGATGAAGATGAGGTGCCTGCTGAAACCTCGACTTCAAAATCAGTTGCTTTCAAGGCAACCAGCAGCAGAACAAAGGCCAATGAACCCATTGGGAATATAATGAGTCAGGCAGAACAGATCGCTCTGCTTACCAGGAAGCTTGAGAAGTCAGATATACAACTTGGTAAGTATCGAAGATTTTATAAGGACTATCAACATAGCCGAGGACGAGATAGGAGATCAGACAACAGATCTCCAGAAAGAACCAGATCTGATGATCGGAGGGATCACAGAGATGAAAGGAAAAGAGATAGTCAGACGGAGGAAAGAAGAGAAAATCAATCAGACAGTAGAAGTTCAGACCACTATCAGAAAGGGAAGTCACCTGATAGGTCATACAGACGGAGTGACTCACCTGGAAGGAAAAGTTCGGTGGATCAAGGAGCGTGTTTCATTCAGGAGAAGCTGTGTCACTATAAGATCGACGCCTGCACTGGACGCCGAGAGAGAGGGAAGAAAAGAGGAACAAAAGAGAGCAACGCTATAGAGACAGAAGAGCCATGGTTGCTGATACGTCAGGAATTGACGATTCCTATCTGCCCTCCGAGGACTCCGGATACTCCTCTGTAGAAGACTTCTGCCGACAAGAAGGCTGCCGACTTCTATGAAAATGAAGATCTGATATTCTCGTCAGACGATGATGAACTCTGCCTGATGGCCAGGGAGGACCAGTCCGAGGTAACCTCCAAACCTGCTTCGTTCGCTTCTACACCTGCTATCATTAGCACACCTGCTGGGGAGATTGACCTGCAGCTCTACTCAGAGCAATTGCTTGAAGATCTCTCCAATGCAGTAGACACTTATGCTATTGTGGAAGCTCGAGAATGATAAGCCGAGGACCGTAAATAATCGACTTGTCAAGAAAATGATCTCGAAAAGCCTCGAACTTAGATCGGTGAAATCGCCGAAGGTGGCGAGGAATTTAAAATTCTCGAAGTTAAAGCTTCGATCGAGAAAAACAGATCAAAAATCGATGGAAATTAACAAAAAAGAAGTCGATGACTTCAAAATCTTGCAAGCAAAATTCGATGAGCTATTAGAATGCATGAAAGTCTCAAATCCTCCGAGGATAATCTGCGAAGAAAATAGAGGTTTTTAAAAATCATCTAAAACCGTTCAAGACATGAACGCCTATTTTGAATAAAGATTGATAAGGAAGGACTTGGCTATGAGAAACCTTCCACATCCTCAAAAGCCCCGACTGATTCATCTCAGAAAGGTGTAATCAGACGAATTTCTGAAAAAGATACACCAAAAGCTAAACATGTATCTAATAGGGGTAAGAGACCGGGCTTGAGCGGGTAAAGGCAAGTGCCTAACCGTAAAGGAACAGAAATGGACCCCAACCGGTAAAAGCATCACCGAGGAATCAACGGAAGAACCCGGTTCTTTCTCGAAGAAACCTCAACCGATCAACAGATCAGAATCGAAAAAGACAACCTATAAAAAGGAAGTCTAATCAAACCCAGTCAAGGTCACCGCCTAATAAGCATGCTTCGTAAACCTACGAAAACCATCTATCTTGAAAAAGGATATGAATCTTTTGATGGTAGCAATCGACTATCTATCCCTATAATCGAAATCTAGGGTCGCCACTTTTTGAACCACACTGGATAAAAAGAAGACAAACTGAAAAGTTAAATCCTAAGTCTTCTAAGTCATCCAAGGTTCACACAAATAATCATACAAATCAGAAAGCATATAAGGATAAGTATGATTATGTTGATGTATGGAGACAAATCAGCCTTCTCGATCCGACCGATCACAATAGAAGTGTTTCTGTTTGTATGGATCCCCAAATCCAAACCTAACCCTCGAGGACCCAATCCAAAAGGGGTACCTAAAAGCCCGACCGATTGCGAGTTCGCGTGGGTCCGCCAACAAAGGAGGTGTGTGCAAGCAACTATCCGGTACATCGATAGTGGATGCTCAAGGCACATGACCGAAGCAAACATCTCCTCGGTTCCTACATAGAACGAAAGGCCCGCGTGTACTTTTGGTGATGATAACTTTGGTTATACCAAAGGGTTCGGAACCTTAGAGAATGATGATGTACAAGTAACTGGAGTCTCGTATGTCGAAGGTCTCAAGCACAACCTATTATCGGTTTCACAATTCTGCGACAACGGATTCGGTGTTGAGTTCTCGACCGATCAATGCACTATCAAGAATCGAGTCACTCAACGAGATCTTACTAACCGGGTTCAAGAAAAGGGACGATCTACGGTGATTGGAGCAGCTTGTCCAAGAAATCGTGCACGATTGTTAAGAGTTCCAAAAGTAGCGAGTTGGCTCGGGCACAAAAAGAATGAGTCATCCGAACTTTAAAACTCTTAATAAGATAGCAAGGATGTCTCTAGTGGAAGGACTTCGAATGAAGTATTCTCAAAGGATCGGACATGTCTTCGCATGTCGAAGGAAAAACAGTCAAAGCTTCATTCAAAGGAATTTCCGGGACCGCATCCATCCAGAGTAATCGCGCAGTTGCTTCACATGGATCTGTTTGGACCAGTTACACCAGTCGGTCTCAACGGACGCAAATACACTCTGGTAATCGTGGATGACTATTCCAAGTTTACCTGGGTTATATTCTTACATAAGAAGAATGAGACGACAACCAAGATACCCGAGTTGCTAAGAAGATTACAAAATGAGAAGGGGTGTCAACAGAGTAAAAATCGGATCGGATAAAGGTACAAAATTACGAACTCTTTTATTCTTGATTTTTGCTCTAAGTTTGGTATCAAAGATGAAACATCACCGCGAGGACGCCACAAATGAGCGGAGTATTGAGCGGAGGAACAGAACTCTCAAAGAAGTTCGCCGAACAATGTTACTGAACATGCTATACCAAGCCGTTCTCAAGGTATAATCAATCAACTTTGCATGCCATACGCAGAAAGATGTCTTCGACTAAGGCTCACTACAAAAAACACCTTATGAACGTGGAAGGGCGAGAAAACCTCGTGTTTCTTACTTCCATGTTTTTGGGTGTAAGTGTTTCATACACAATAATGGGAAGAGTCGGGTTGAAGACTTTTGAGGCCAAGTCGATGAGGGTATATTTCTAGGTATTCCTCATCTAGCAAAGCTTTCAGGTCTACAACAAACGAACCCTAGTTGTGGAAGAAACACCCCATGTAACCTTTGATGAAGCATCTTCTCGATCAAGAGAAATCGCCTCGAACAAGAAGTACGATCTACCGTAGAACGATGTTAGAAAATGGATCACTAACGATCAAGGAAAAAGGATCGTAAATCAGATCAATTTACATTCCGGATCTAATTTGATTCACCGGATCAATCAGATCCTAAGGTACGAACAACCGATGAAGAAGCTGATTCAACCGAGATAAGAAGAATCGAACCATCCGGGTCAGGGGAACTCGAAGTTCTCACGAACGGGACATCGACACATGATGAGTCCAACATCACCGAGACTTGTTCTTATCAAGTGGACCATAACCTGCGCACCACTCCCAATCGCTAGTAATAAGATTTTATCGTAAACGGACGATGTTCTCCAAAACCGACGCAAATCGAGCGAAGGACCTCGGATAACCATCATCCAACCGATCGATAATCGGAGACCCGCTCGATAAAGTTAAAACTAGACATCGAGTTGGTGAAAGTGCCATGTATTCTTCAATTATCCGCCTATGAAGGAACCAACTACAATAGAGGAAGCTTTTTACAAAGCATAAACCGGATTCTAGCCATGCGCGGAGGAGCCGAACGATTCGAGAGAAATGAAGTATGGGAACTAGTAGATGCACCGTGCCATCAAGATGTAATTGGCACGAAGTGGGTCTTCAAGAACAAAGAGATGAGAAAAATGTCATCACGTAAATAAGGCAAGACTTGTTGCTAAGGGGTATTCACAATCGGAAGGAATTGATTACGATGAGACCTTTGCACGATCGCCGTCTTGAAGCCATTCGGGTCTGTTTTCGCATATGCTTCCCACAGAGGGTTCATCGCGGTATCGATGGACGTAAAGAGTGCTTTCTTAAACGGGTACTAGCAGAGGAAGTTTATGTCGAACAACCTCCGTGCTTTGAAAAGGGCAACCAAGTGTACCGTTTAAGAAAAGCTCTTTATGGCGAAAACAGGGCTCCTCGAGTTCTGGTATGATACACTCTCTCGGTTCTTGATCGATAGTGGGTTCACTAAAGGAACAAAGGGACGTAACCTTATTGAGAATAGAAGATGGAGAAGATATTCGATGGTTGATTTACGTGGGCGACATCATCTTTGGATCTCCTAACAAGAGTCTATGTGAAAGATTGAAAGAACCGATGCAAGGGAAATTCGAGATGTCCATGATGGGGTCGATGAATTACTTTCTAGGTCTCCAAGTTAAACAAAAACGAAGGGATATTCATCTCGCCAAGCAAAAGTACACTAGGAATCTATTGGCTAAGTTTGGAGTTCAAAATAGTAAGGAAGCCAAAATTCCTATGATGATTTGGATTCAAGATGGATCCAGATGAGGATGGTCAGAAAACAAATCAGAAGGAATATAGGGCTCTCATTGGATCTCTACTATACCGACCGCCGGCCGGACCCAGATATCACTTTTTGCGAAGAGGTGTATGTGCGATTTCAGCAAATCCAATGATCACCACCTAGAAGCGACTAAGCGGATTCTTAATATCTTAAAGGAACAATAAACCTTGGTTTATTCTACCCATCGATGATAATCTAGAGCTTAGTGGGTATTCTGATTCTGATTATGGAGGTTGCAAGATCGACAGAAAATCAACCTCAGGAACATGTCAGTTCTTAGGAAGTAAACTGATCTCGTGGGTATTCTGATTCTGATTATGGAGCTAACAATCGCATAAGAAAGCAGAAATTTACACAACGATGAAATAATAGAACTTTTCATTGATAAAAACCCGAAGGTGAGGTTACATTACAAGTTGAAAGTACAAGAAGACCCGGAGGTCAGTACATAAATGTTAACCAAAATCCTAAACCTAACCCTAAACCTTCATCCAAACCCAATCTCAATCCCAAACTCATTGGTTGAGTGTTAAGAGGAGGAGAGAGAGAGATTTTAAGGAATCTCACGCTCTCATTTTACCCCACTTAACAGGGTGAGAGGGCTTGAAAGGTAATCCCATGCCGCAAAACTGATGGACTCTCCAAGTGAAGTGAGAGCGGCCTTGATGGGATTACTAAGCCAGGAGCCCTAAAAGGGAGAATAGAAGGGCTCTCCAGCTGTTAAATGGAACACGTGTGCCAAAGAGTTGGTCGTCAGATCTCATGGGCACATGTGTTGCATATTTTATACCAGACTAAGTCCGATGGTTACGTTACGTCATTCGAGATAGACACACAAGGTGCATACGGTTAGAGAAGTGTCTTCGGGGTTAACAAAGACAGATCCCGCCGCCTGGTGGTAGAGAAGCCTTTGCAACGATCGTATGTGAAATCGAAGATGATGACGAGAACAAAGAATAAGGGATCTGAAAAGGGTTGATTTGAGAAGTTTGAAACCATATAAAAGGGTGTAAAAGTGTTTGCCGGGAGTCTCACCGGAAACAAGGGTTCACCAAGATACATGATTCTTTCAAAGAAGATAAGTATGGTGAATGGGGTATGTTGTGTAAAACATTGGTCCAATTTATAGAGGCCAAGCAAGGATGCAAATGCAATTTTCACTTCAAGAAGCCTATCCGAGAAATTTGCAATCAAAAGGACAGCGTGTAGAAATCACGCGACTGATAATTGGATAAATTTACGGTTGATTGACATATCAAGAGATTCAGACGATAATTACGCATGTCAAATCACGCCTACTTAGGGAATAGAAGCTACTTCTCTAGACTAAGTTTTGGCGGTAACACTTATCCCAAGAATTGGCTTAATCTGAAAAGAATCAGATTAGGTCAACCAAAAAATCGATTTACGAAGTCCGATCGGATGAAGAAGATCGGTGAGCTTGAAATTCCAACAAATCAGATATATCAGTCTATGTCAGAAATATCAGTTGAAGGGGGAACTCCAACTGATCAAGGAGGATAAAAAGGGAAATCAGACGTACTCAAGGAGAGATCAGCTAAGCTTGAAGTTTCAACAAATCAGATGCAACTGGAGAAGATCAGTTGAAAGGATCAGCTGGGAAATTTCTTAAGGCTTAGGCAGAATATTTAAGATCAACAAGTGGAATCAAGATTTACAAGTGGTATTGACTGATTACAATATCAGTCAACCAGATACGCATCTCTTTTCTCTTGTTCCTTACTTATTTATCGGATCGTATCTGATATTATTTGCCTCACTGCACCCTTACTATCCTTGGCGTGTACGGTACTCGCAAATCATTTAATGCGGACGTGGGGTACATGTATTAACTGCTATTTGATCGTGCTTTTAAATCCAAAAGTTTTTTGTACGTGCGTTTTCCTGACCCTACGATCAAAACCGCTAAATCTGGAGCGTATAATCTTTTCAAAACGGTTGATCTTCCAAATCTTGTCTTATTTTTCCTCCGCCTCTATATAAGATTCATCAAACCTTACCAGAGTTTTTCTGTTTCACAAACTTGCATTCTCATCACTGAAAAACTTCAAACTTTCTCTATACGTTTCAAAACGATTTCTTAGAGTTCAAAATCATCTCCGAAAATTTGAATCTGGTAATATTTTCTTTTAAACTTAATGATGAATCTTTCTTTCCGTTAAAAACGTTGATTTCAAAAGTTGTTTTTCGGAATTTATGCTTCATTGCCTCTTGTTTTCCGCAGTATGATATTGATATTGATTATGCACAACTTTAATGAGTCTATCTTACCTGTAGATGGCCACTCATGGACTAGGAAAGATCATGTGCAACTATGCGGAACTGGCAACGAAGATCTTTGAAGATAAGTTCGTTCAGTTTGGAACCACTGAGGATCCTGAATCCATGGAGGTGGAACAAATTCTGAAGAAGGCTGGACTGGAAACATATTGCTCTGCTCACTGCAATCCAGTGATGCAGTATGAGGCACTACAATTCCTCTGAAACCATTTGTGGATCTGAAAAACCAGAGACGAATCGATATCGTCAATCAGCGGAGAAGAAATCGACCGACAAATGAAGACATCACTTTCGTATGTTCAAGATGCCGAAAGGCGAATCTCACTGCGACACTACTGAGGAGAATGAGGACGAAGAGATCGAAAAGGAGCTCTTCAGAGAGGCGGCAACAAACATCGTAAAGCCGGATTCATCGTGCCAATGCTCAAAAGAAAGACAGATTGTTGTTTGACATTCCATCAAGAACGATCATGGGAATCTCATTTAGCCCGGATGCTCTCACATCACTCAAAATGTACAAAGGCATGGCAAAGAATAATTGATGGGGCTCGAGAACATCAATTGGCACGGCTTCGAAAGCCATCTTGCTCCAAGAACACGAAAAATTTGGAGTCAATGAATCCAGCAGTGTCTTTTCGAAAAAAGAGAATCAGCAATCTCAACAAGGTTGCGCTTATATTGAAGGACAAAGCGCTAAGCTACTGAATGGAATCGGGATGGATCAAGTCCTACAATGCCTTCCTCTCATCAACTTCAGTTATATATGGGCCACCAGACGATGACAAGGAGCCCACTCCAACAAAAATCAAGAAAGGAAAGAGCAAAGAAGCCGCTCGTCCCACACCCGTTACTCTCCTTTAAAAAAAAAACAAAAACTGGTGAAGGCCCAGAGAAAGAAAAAAAAAAGGCAAAGCAAGCTACCATGACTCTAGCACTAGAAGATGAGTCGAGAAGAAGAAAAAGCGCGTAACGATACATTTGGCATGACAAAGAACAGAATCGACAGCAAGCTTTCAACCCGAGGGCTCGCCCTTAACGATTCGAGGAAGAAGCACAAGCCGATCAATCTCCTTTCTCAACCTCGCCGATTCACCGCCGGACTAAAGGTCTTTGAGCATGTCTCTCCGTTAGTTCACCTGCTTTCATGAACTGAACCAGACATAACCGCCATCGGGCGTAACCACCGCAGTCGAACCAATCGCATAACTTCCGCCGACTCAAGCACAAACGAAGCTTCCACATCTCATCCAACGAGAATCCGGACGGATAATTCCCGAGTCCAGATCAACAAAGACCATCACTTTGGAAAAATGGTCGACCGAGAATTGAGCGAGAGATTGATGAGGCGTATCCACAACCGGGTCGCCCATCCCGCCATCGAGAAGAAGTCATGGAGATCCTCACCGAGAGATCTCATTAAAAAGCTTCTCGGATCTTATTTTACTTGTTGAACGGATGGGTGGTGCGGATGAGTTCGCAGATTTTGACTTCGATATGAGGAAGTCTGCCAAAGTGGGATCACCAGCTGAGCTAATATCAGAAAAATCGGTGAAAGCTCTGATCCACAGGAAGTTGGAATTGCCGGAAGAAGAAGAGCTGGAGATCGCCAAGAAGCTCGAAACAAATTTGAAATAGAGAATGCAGAGTCAGCGATGAAAGTGGAACCGGTGCTGCGATTCACGACCAACCACCGGAGGCACAAACAATCGAACTCGATCAAGTGATGAATCCAATTCCTACATCTCAAATCACCACTGATCAACTTCAGGAGATCAGATCTTGTCTCAAAGATCTCCTGAAAGAAGAGATTGAGGGAGTGCTAACTGATCAGAGACAAATTGGTCTCAAACAAATCGAAACAATCAGAGACCAGTTCTCCCAATCCATGACCACCATGTCTGTTGAGCTTACAAAATCAGTTGATGACAAGCTGAAACAGGTGGATCAAAATCAATCTTCTTTTCTCGACGCCAATCGAGAAAAGGCTCGAAAGTTATCGTAAGAGAAATTTGACAAGATGATTTGGACACTCTCCGCTACAATGGAAGCCGCCAAAGACGAGTTGATTACAACTGCTCGAGAATCTAATGTACTCAAGCCTCAGGGTTATCTGCTAAAGATCTAAATCAGGCATTATCAGTCAACTTTGGCTCTCTGACTTCCCACCTCAATGCGCTTTTTGATCAAACCAAAAAGGGGGAAGGATCTGAGAAACCAACCGACACATCGGAAGATCGATTCATACGGATAAGGCCCATGGACAAAGCTTAATTGTAAGAAAGGTCTGCTCTTGGTCTTTGGGACATCAAAATCTGGACCGATTATCCGGACCAGAAAGTCACGAAGCCTGACTAGCCGGATCTGGCCGATAAAAGAGCTAGTCAGAAGATTGTCCAAAGAATGGATGATGAAGAAGAAAGAAGGGCGTAAAAACCGCACAAGGTAGGGTTGAAACGGAAGTTCAAATCAAGGGCTAAGAAAGGATTGATTGGAAAATCGCACTTTTGTAACCTCGGTTGCCGGCAAGAGTCGGCATTTAGATCATACCAAAAAACCGCCGCTGACACGCTAAGAGGTTTGAGGAATGGAATAAGATCGTAAGTGAATGGCTTCTGGATGCCTTTGTCCTTGATCTTGTTCCACAAGAAGAATCACCAGATGATGAGTTCCTCAACTGGTTACAGAATAAATATCCAGACTTTCTGAAGTATCTGGAAAATGAGGCCAAACTTATGAATGTAAAAATATCTCGCCAGGAGTATGATATGCTAGTATACTCGAAGAAGGCAGATGGCTCATTTGACAGACTGACATTTGAGAGATTCTACTTTGACATTTTGAGCAAAACGCATATAACTGATCAAGTGCAGGCAACTGATGTCAAATGGAAACTCTATCAGATTTTCAACGTTCCACAAGACCAAAGAGAAATGCCAGAAGGATACAAGCCCAAGGAGTGAAGAATCAGAAGATGTCTGGGGATCAGCTGCTTTTTAAATTCAAAACTTTTCTGATGTAACATGTAATCAACATATCTAATGAAAAGTTTATTTTTCTGATCCCAAGACAAAATCTCTTTGTCTTCTGATTACATGCTCTTTAACTATTCTATATTTATCAACTGTTTGGTTTCTCAGGTGTTTTGGTTTCATCAAAAAGGGGGAAATTGTTGGGAAATTTATAGTTTTGATGAAAGTTCCAAAAACACATGTAATAGGACCCGGTCGGACACATTAGGTGATCGATGTTTACATTACCGCTACAGAGACCGATTGATAATGATTGTATAGAACAACCGATGTAATAGATAGGTCACATATTGAGGGGAACTCAATATGTATAGGTCGATCAAGAATCGTAAGAAAGTCGATATCAAACGGCCGTAATGCTAAACCGTAGCGGAAGATCGATCGATCGATCTAGTCGATAACTCACAGGTCATGAAGCTAAAACTTAGAATACTCGAAGATCGGATGACTTCCGAAGATCGGATGGAAGACCTACATCGCCGAGTCACCCGGTTGAAGCTAAGTCAACAGCGCCGGAAGACTCTATATGGTAGATCGATTGGTGATCGATCGACTCATAAGGTGAAAACTGATGTTTCACCTAATCATACGTCTGCGATCTAAACAAGAAGAATACCAACCTTAGTTGGAGGAACAACACTGGAAAGTAAGTCCTCCATCCAATAAGGAAGAGACACGTATGAACGAAGCTGATACTCGCGGGATTCGATGTTGCTCTCTCAAACGACTATAAAATACACATTCACTCTTTCGGCCATGCCGATTCTCAAGACGCCACATCAAGCCCGCAAGTTCACCTAAAATAGCCCGAAATTCAAATTGCTCTCCAACGGCTCTTTGATTTCAAGGTCTATAAATATGGGATCACACTTCAGAGTGAAACACGGAAATGCTTGGACAAACAAAATAATCAAGAAGCTCAAACTATAGTCAGATTTCCGCACGAAGAACACAACAACAAGCTTATTCTTATATTGTGTTCATCCCATAAGTTCTTAGCAAGAAATCTTTTCATCTAGCCTTCAGGCTGCTTGTACGCAAGAAAAGATTTCATAGTTGGAACTAAAACAACCTTACCCAAACCCCAAGTTAGGATAAGTTGTTTAGCAAGATTTCGATCTAGGGTTTCTAAATCTTGATTTAAGGATCGAGTTGAGTGAGAACTCTTAAAACATCTGTTGGTGTACTGTGTTGGACTAACACACAAAACTAAGTCCAGTCGGTTAAGTCGGTTAAGTTGGTTAAGTTGGTGCCCCTTGTGAAAGGGAAGAGTGGGACGTAGGACCGGGTTTGTCCGAACCACTATAAATCTTTGTGCCTTTTTTCGCTTTTGATTAATCTTGCTCACATCGCACAATCTTAAAAGCGCATACATATTCTAAGTTAAGATCGATTAGCACCAAGCTTCGATCCGATCGGACTTGATATTTCATCATCCGATTAAAAAGATAAAACTTGGAATCGATTTATACAAACCGGTTTTTTTCACGGGTAAAACTTAAGCTTCCGCGACACATCGCTTAATCTCGATAGTTACCGAATCGACCGCTTTCAGCGTTCTCAAGAAGTTGGTTATCGACCAAACCGATTCACTCGCGACTCTGATCAAAGTATATCCGCCCTCACACCGACCGCGACGAAAAAAGTTTTTTGAAGTCTATTCACCCCTCCCCTCTAGACTTCTGCCCTCACTAAACCCGTTCGGGACCTACAAGACTATATGAACGAAAGAAGACCCAGAAGTGAGATTACCTTAAATGAGCTAAGGGGGCTAGCCTCAATGCCAATTGTACAAGATGATATACCAAACGACACACACTTACACAACCGAACCTCATCGTAGTGGGAGGGTTGTGAAACAAACCGAGAGATTAGGTGGGAATAGGAGAGTCCCGGACTTGATTCCTGACAAGATTTAATCAGACCCATGGACATATGACGAGGCAATCCAAGACAAGGATGCAGATTCTTGGCAAACAGCAATGAAAGCCGAAATAGGTTCTATGTTTCATAACAGAGTGTGGGAGCTAGTCGAACCACTTAATGGGGTCAAACCCATTGGTTACAAGTGGGTGTATAAGAGAAAAAGAGGACCGGACAGGAAGGTGGAAACCTTCAAGGCAAGACTCGTGGCGAAAGGTTATACTCAGAAAGAAGGGATCGATTATGAGGAACTTTTTTTCGCCAGTAGCCATCTTAAGTCCATCCGAATTCTCTTATCGATTCTTCAAGATCTCGACTTTGAAATCTGGCAAATGGATGTCAAGACAGCTTTCCTTAACGGAAGTCTTGATGAAGAGATCCATATGCAACAACCCCAAGGCTTCATTGAAAAATGCCAAGAACACCTAGTTTGTAAGCTCATGAAGTCCATTTATGGACTCAAACAGGCATCCAGAGCTTGGAACCAATGTTTTGATCATGTTATAAAGTCTTGTGGGTTCGATCAAAATGAGTTAGAGAGTTGTGTGTACAAAAAGCGTGTCGGAACTGCATTGGTATTCTTAGTACTATACGTAGACGACATTCTGATCATCGGGAACGATGTAAAAGTGTTATCAGACGTAAGTGCATGACTTTCAAAACAGTTTGATATGAAGGACTTAGGGGAAGCCGCACACATCCTTGGGATCAAGATCACTCGGCAAGAAAAGGATGATAGGCTTATCGCGAAAGCTTCATACATAGACATCGTCTTGAAACGATTCAAAGATGCATGATTCCAAGAAAGGCTTCGCACCTTTCGGACATGGAATCCATCTATCCAAGAAAATGTGCCCCTAAGACTAAAAAAGGAGATAGATGACATGAGAGGCATTCCTTATCCTTCTGCTGTCGGAAGCCTTATGTATGCAATGCTGTGTACGAGACCGGATATCTGCTTTGTCGTAGGCATGGTGGCAAGATATCAAAGTAACTCGGGGAAAGAACATTGGACGGCAGTTAAAAACATTCTGAAGTATCTGAAAAGAACTCGGGATAGAATGTTAATTTATCAGTCAGATAGTCCAATCCCCATCGGCTACACGGACTCGGATTTCCAATCAGACATAGACTCTAGAAAATCTACCTCCGATAGTGTGTTTTGCATGGGGGGAGGAGCCGTGACATGGAGAAGCGTCAAGCATAAATGTGTCGCAGATTCTACCATGGAAGCCGAATATGTAGTCGCTAATGAGGCAAATGAAAAGAAGCGGGTTTGGCTCAAGAACTTCTTAGTGGACTTGAATGTGGTTCAATTTGCCCAAATAGAATCATCATTTATTGTGATAATGCCGGAGCAGTTGCAAATTCAAGGGAACCAAGAGCCCACAAATCCAGCAAACACATTGAAAGAAAATACCATCTTATACGAGATATCGTTAAGAGAGGAGATATAGATGTGGCAAAGATAGCGTCGAGGAAGACAACCCAGCAGATCCATTCACAAAGTGCGCCTCTCAATACATTCGAGAGACATGTGGAAGGAATGGGTGTCAAGACCGATTGCTAACTGCTTTGAGTATAAGTGGGATAAATTATTAGGTTCGTGTAGGTGACATTAGATGTCATTTAATTAGGAACTACACGAGACATGTTGTAGTATACTTAAAAGCGGACTTTGAGTATAAGTGGGAGATTGTTGGGATTATCTTTCGAAAGTATGCTTTTTACTTTGTATAATCAAACCTGAATTTCGGACTTATTTCTTGAAATAAATTGTTTATCATTGATGCTTTAAATATCATCGAATGTTACATATATTTCTTTGCATAATCGTTCAATCAATAAATCGACGTGTTACATTGTAGTTAATTTAGTGATACCGGATCACGTAAGATTAAATTAACGGTCCTTGTAACTAAAAAGTACGTCATTCACAACCTAGATGGAAATGAACAACCCATCGTGAAAGGTTGAAGTGTAAGGCTCGGATTGGCTTGTCTTGACCAAGAGATTACACTAGTGCATGACTGATGCACTGAATAGGACCTACAGGAGGACAAATTCTTCAGAATTGAACAAGGAAGAATTAGACCTCAGTGGTTCGTTATTTCTTAATCTTCGTTCCTTAAATAGGATCACGTGTGGTTGGTAACTATTGCTTTGACTTATCATGGGTAGAGAATCAACGAGATTCAATACTTTTTATCTTGGGCAATATTATTGGTCACATGTGATTGCTAAGATTTAATACGCAGAATCGGTGCAAGCACGCTTTTGTTCGATTTGCCCCCTTGGGAGGTTCATAAGATTTATCATACCAAATCTTGCAAGTGGAACTAGTTTCCGGTATGGATAATAATGTTGAACCGTTCCTTGACCAAGGACAAAAGATATTAATTAACGGAAAGCTATTTCAGTGGCTTGAATTAATTAATGGGCTAGATAATCTTAAACACGGAAAATAATAATCGGGAGCCATATTGACTGTAATATGGGTTAAGATGGATAGTGCAATATTAATTATGTAGTGGGATTAATTAATATTTATGGGCTTGAATAATATTGTGGCTCAATATTGATAATTCAAGATCCATTGGAAGGTCCAATCTTAATTCTCCTAAAGGCCCTCTAAGTAGCCCAACATATAGTCCAATAACTGAAAAAGGTGTTTAAAATAAAATAAATATTGTTGCTTATTTTTCCTCATAAATTTCGAAATTTATGGATAAAAGGGGAGAAAGATTTTCTTTGAATTTTGTTATGGAATGAAGATATGTATTCTTGGAATACAAGATTATCTCATTAAATTCAAGAAATCTCCCACTTGGTTATCCATAGGGAAATTTCAAAAATTTTGATAATTAAGGGAAAGAAAGATTTTCTTGATTTTCTTGAAAATATATTATGGAAGATATGTATTTCTTGAAATACAAGAATATCTCATAAATTCAAGAAGATCAAAATCTTGGAATCTTGCCTATAATTTTCGAAATATACTCCATAACAAAGAGTAGGGGGATTTTGTGGAATATTATAATTATGGGAAAAAGAATATAGGAGATATATTCAAGATTTCTTGGAGATCAAGAAAAGATTTTCTCACATTATTTTTGCCCAAAATTTTCGATCACCTATGCTCTATAAATAGGGGATGACTCTTTCATTCCCAAGTACAATTCCATGTGCTGGAAAAATTAGTAAATCCACAAAGGTGGTGCAACATAATTTATTTTCCTTTTGTTAATTGTTCGCAACCTACCACCGGATAGTCGAGCAAGGATTAAGGGAATACTTGGGAAGTTCTTTTGGTGAGTCTAATCAACCAAGCCATTGCCATCCCAAGAGGTACGTTCACGTAAACTCGTAGAATTCCGCATGCGTAGGATTTACGTGAATTAATTATATGCATGATTTGTTGTTGGATTATTATTTGAATTAATATAGGATTAATTCATGCTAGTAATAATTATAAGAATTAAATTTGTATTTAAATATTCATCCCGAATAGATCTGTGCAACTTATTCTCCAACAATTTGTGCATCCATCATGAGATACCCAATATCTCGTAGTAAGTGAGATCTTACTACACTCTCCAAGAGTATGATGCAGATCGCACACCAGTCTCCATTGTATCATCAATATCCCTTTATTGATGATCCTTGATCGGGGTTATTTGAGAATCATGCTTAAGTCATCTGAGTTCTCACATACTCAATGACAGCAGTGATTTAGGGAAACACAGATAAGAACAAATGCAAACAATCAAACATATTATTCTAATAAGTGTAATGCCACACATCTAATATTAAACAAACAATAATATTAAACCAACACTGAATATTATCTGAGTATTATGTCCTTACAATAGATTGTCTCTAGGACACTAACACTAACACATATTAGATTTCAGGTCAATTTAATCACGATGCATTGCAATTCCCACTCTTACAGAGTACAGTTTGGAAGGGCTAGTTTCAACAAGGTGTGATGTATATAATTATTGTGTAATGCTGATGGAAACCTTTACAAGAAGAAGGCCAAGTGATGATATGTTTGGTGGAGATTTGACTTGGAAGAGTTGGGTTGCAAACTTGCTTCCACATTCACCGGATCGTGTTGTAAATCCGAACTTATTCATTAATCTTGATGATGAAAATGGCGACAAGATTTTGCAGTGCGTATATATCATCCATATGAGTGTTGGCCTTGAAGTGATCAACAGAATCCCCTGAAGAAAGGATAAACATAAAAGAAGCTCAATCATAGCTACAAAAAATCAAACATCGATTTTTGAGTAACACTTGAAATACAATGGTAAGACCTTTAAATCTCAAGTACTGTTGAAGACTATGTTTATGAATAGAGGAAAATCATATCTGCATGATGATGGTCTAAGTATTATATAAATATTTTAGATTCTTTTGAGGTGTTCTAGATATATGTACTTTAAATTTAATATCAAGAATCGACACATGACTTGAGTTGAATTCAATTTTAATTATGTATATTTTTATTATTTTTATTTCGTTCATTTTGTATCAATTTTGATCTTTTTGGATCAAATTGAAAAAGTTTAAGCATACAAAACTAAAATTAAATAAAAAAATGTATCAAAATTTAAAAAGTAAAATATACATGAACAAAATTGGAGTAGGTCTCCAGTGAAATTTGTTCATCGTATGAAATTTATATCATTATATTTATAGACTACATAATATAATAATATTTATCAACTGATATCAATACATTTGTAAACTAAGATCATAGCATTAAACGTTATAACCTATAGGTACTAATTTATAAGAGTAGTGGTATCAACTTATAAGTGTAATAATATCAATCTCATAGTATGAACAATATTCACAAGAGAGTTCGTGTCAAAATTTTATTCTTGTATATTTTTACTTTTTACATTTTGATCCAAAAGGACCAAAATTAAAAAATACAAATTTACAGGACTAAAATTGAACACAATTTAAGTTAACAGATAGTTCTTTATATAATCTCTGCACTTTAAGTACCTTTAAAAAAAATGTCATCTCCTATTATATAAATCGTGTCATTGAATTAGCACCTTTTGTGTTCCTCATATCATTGTTTAGGCTTATGAAAGTGTGTAATTCAGTAACTCTATGCATGTCATTTAAGCAATTTAATGTGATAATTGTGGATGCAGATGAGAAAAAGATTCAAGGGTGTGTGCAAAAAATTATAAGTGATTATAGTCTAGGGATGGCAATGGGTCGGGGCAGGACGGGTAACTAACTACTCAAGTCCGTCCCGCGCATATACCCAGTCGGCCCAGCCTGCTCCATGGCCCGCTGTGGGTTAGAGTTTTAAGACCCAAGCCCGACCTGCGTGGGGCAGGTTAGATCTGCTCTGCCCCATTTTTGACCCATCCTGCTACATTTTTATTAATAAAATTGAAATTTGATTTTTTTACCTATAAAAATGTTATCAAATTTTGTACAATACAATAACATAATTCAAGCTAAAATGAATATAAATTAAATTATCAAATTCACCATAATTTAACGAGAGGTCCAGAAATTAGAAATGCACAATGAAAAGAAAACCGTGTGATAACTGATGAAATATTATATATTTTTATTATTATTACTATTATATTATATATATTTATATAAAAATTGCGGGCCAGGCCGTGTAATTATAATATTGGTACCCAAGCCCGGCCTGGCCTATGCGCGGGGTGGGTCTGACCTGGCCCAACCGGGGCGGGGCAGGGCGGGTCGACTTCGGGACGGCCATCCCTAATATAGTCATGTAAAATTATGTGCAGAAATAATTTGGAGTATTTTATTTCTCTTTTATTAGATTAAATAAGCTATTAAAAGTTATAAAATAAAAGTTGAAAAGGGGGTACTTTTAATAGTTTATGAGTCGTTTTTCAGATACTATTAACTTATTTTTGCAAACACTATCAATTTTTTAAAAAATTATTTTACAAACACTATCAACTTTTACTTTTAATAAAAAAAATTATAATTACTAATTTTAATCAATTCTTAAAAAGCATAAGTTTTTGCAAAATCACCCCCTTAAAAACAATACTCCCTCCGTTCCATTTGAGCCTTCACACTTTTCATTTCGGTCCGTCCCATTTCAAGTTGCACACTCTAAATATAAAAAAGAATTTTACAATCTCCACCACACAATCTCCACCCTTCATCCCCTTTAAAAGTCAACAAAGCCACTTTTTCTTAAAATGTGTGCCGGTCAAAGTGTGAACCCTCAAATGGGATGGGGGACTAACTTTTAGTGATGAAGGTGGTATTAGATATGCATAGATTGATAGAATGGAAAACAGCTCAATGAATCAATTCCAAAGTGTTCAAGTATTTTTATGTGTTAAATTGTCAAAATGGCACTCCAAGCCCATGGAATGAGCAGGCTCATTCCAAGCCCAAGAGATCCCCGAGCCCAATAAGCTACTTGGCCCACCTAACGATCAAATTTGTTCATTATATTTATGAAATATATATTCTTAAATAACTAACCTACCTAAAAGGACTTCCATATATAATTTCTCTAACTTTGGTTAAAGATCAAATTCGACTTCTCCATCCTAGATTGTAACTTAAAAAAAATCAAATAACTTTATCTTCAATTCATTTTTTTACAGGAATTATCTTGAATTTCATTATTCCTATAGCTATTTCTATAAACCATGAGGCGTTCTCTAATGTATTCCTTAAATTTGTCTTGTTTACTGAAATTTGAAATAGACAGTCGGAATTTTATTTTAAATTAGAATAGTCATCTGAAAGGGCATTGGGCCAATTATACTGAGTTATAAAAAATATTGTTAACTTTGTATAATCTTGCAATTATTATGCCCCGTAACAGCGTACCTCAAGTGTTCATTTTCCTACGTCAAGCAAATCGTCAGGGTTTGCTTCATGGAAGCAGAGTTTGCCGTTCGGCCCCTTCAATTTCCCATTTACTTTTCGCCGATGATTGCCTATTATTTTGTCGAGCAGATACACAACAATGCACGGTGTTGAAGGACATTTTGGTCCGATATGAGCAAGCTTCAAGGGCAAGCTATTAATTTAAAACAAATCCGCATCTTCTTTAGTCAAAATGTGGGAGAGGACACGGGAGGAAATTTCTGGTATTCGGGAGTTACAAGGCCGTTGAATCTTGGACGATATCTGGGCTTACCTTCTCTAATCGGGAGAGATAAGAAGTCAATTTTCCGATACATCCGGGATGACTGGGATAGGTTGAAAGGTTGGAGGAACAAGAAAGTCTCAAGGCGGGCAAAGAAGTTCTAATTAAGTCGGCGCCGCAGCAGCAACAAGCCAGATGGCTTCTTTTCTTTTACCTCCGTCTTTGGCGGATTTAACTTTAAAAATGCTAAACTCTTTTTGGTGGGGAAACGGGGGTGGAACCGAGAAAAGGTATTAAGTGGGGCTAGCCGATAGAATACGTGCCCACAAAACAAAAGGTGGTATGGGTTTTAAACTTACATCTTTTCAATCTAGCTATGCTAGGGAAGATATGTTGGAAATTGTTTTCTAACCCGGTGCTCTCATTTCACGCGGTGCTCAAAGCCAAATATTACCCTCGAGGGAATTTTTTGAATGCCATTATGGGGCCTGGAATTCAAAATATGAGATGGAGAGGGTTACATGGGGTACAATTGTACCCAAAAATAAAATGTACCCTCTTTGTATCTTGTATTAAAAAAATATATATTTTATTATGTATAATTTTAAAAAAATACTTAAATGTATCTCAAAATTTTAAATCCTACTCAAATCCTCAAATCTCGAATCCTGGATCCGCCGCGGCTAGAATTTCAAACCTTTTGATAAGTATTAAGCATTGAGTTTGTTTCAAATATCCAAGACATTGTCCCTTTGGAACTAGACTAGACATGGTTGTGCTTTTCTAGTGAACAAATTAAGTGTGGTGTTCTAAAGGGGTCATAATTATATTTGAAATTAAAGGATCTTTAGTAAAGCATGCCATAATTTTATTTGAAAACTTAGGATAAATAATTACTCATATAATTTCAGTCATTGTGTATAGCCTTCGAATAATTACAACTAGCACTAGCTAGCTCGATAATTCTTAGGTTTAATTATCATTTTGGTTTAGGTACTTGGATACGTGTAGGTCCCGAACGGGTTTTGTGAGGGCAGAAGTCTAGAGGGGAGGGGTGAATAGACTTCTGAAAACTTTTTGTGCAGATCAGATGTGAAAGCAGTTAGTCTGATCAGAGTGCAAGTGAATCAGTTTGGACTGATAACCAACTTACTAATCGCCTGAAGGCAGATCAATTCGGTAACTATCAGTTTAACTGAATGTGCGGAAGCTAAGTTTTACCCGTGTGAAAAACCAGTTTTAATAAATCAGATTACAAAGTCAGTCTTTCAACCAGTTGACTAAAGTGTCAAACTTGATCAGATCAGAAGCTTGGTGCTAGCTGATCTTAACTTTGAATATGTATACAACTTTAATTAGGTTGTGTGCAATTGTGTAAAACAGTTAATCAAAGCAGGTAAGTGCACACAAGATTTATAGTGGTTCGGACAAACCAGTCCTACGTCCACTCTTCCCTATCACAAGGGGCACCAACTAAACCAGCTGGACTTAGATTTTTGTGTTAGTCCAACACAGTACACCAACAGACATTTAAAGAGTTCTCACTCAACCGATCCCAGAAATCGGAACTAGAAACCCTAGTATGAAATCTTGCTAAACAACTTAACCTAACTTTGGGTTTGGGTAAGATTGTTTTGGTTCCAACTTTGAAATCTTTTCTAGTTTTTAAGTAGCCTATCAGCTAGATGAAAAGATTTCTATGCTAAGAACTTATGGGATGAACACTTTAGAAAATAATCTTCAAGTTCGTGTTCTTCGTGCGGAAATCTGATTATAGCTTGAGCTTCTTGATAGTTTCCGTATATTCACTCTGAAGTGTAATCCCATATTTATAGACCTCGAAATCAAAGAGCCGTTGGAGAGCAATTTGAATTTCAGGCTATATTTGGTAGACTTGCAGGATTGATGTGACGTGCTTCAGGAACGGCATGGCCGAAAGCGTGAATAGTGTATTTTATAGCCGTTAGAGAAAGCAGCACCAAATCCCGTAATTGCCGGCTCCGATCATACGTGTCTTGTCCTTATTGGTTAACAGAAACACTTTTCAGTGTTGTTCTACCAAACAAGGTTGACATTCTTCTTGTTCAGATCATCGACGTATGATTTGGCGAAACATCAGTTTTCACCTGGTGAGCTGACCAGATCAGTCAAAACTGATCAGTCTACCTGATAGAGTCTTCTGGTGCCAGTTGTCTTAGCTTCAACTAGCAGACTCGGCTGATGTAGGTCTTCTGGTCTGATCTTCATGACTTCAGCTGAGATATCTGACTTGATCAGATCGATCTGATCTTCTGTTCTTCTTTTGTCTTCTGGCCTGTCGGATATCAGCTGTTCTTTTTGAACTTCAGAACTGACCTATACATATTGAGGTTCCCCCTCAATATGTGACCTATCTTCTACATAAGTTGTTCTATACAATAATTATCAATTGGTATCCTATAACTGGTAATAAAAACATCAGTCAGCTAACAGGTCTGACTGGTCCTATTACATGTGTTTTAGAACTTTCATCAAAACTCTAAATTTCCCAACAATTTCCCCCTTTTTGATGAAACCAAAACACTTTGAGAAACCAATCACAGTTGATAAATATAGAACATTAAAGAGCACATAATCAGAAGACAATGAGATTTTGTCTTAGGATCAGAAAATAAACTTTTCTTTCATTAGATTTGTCGATTACATATTACATCAGAAAAGTTTGAATTTAAAAACAGTTGATCCTGAGAAGTCTTCTGATTCTTCAGTCTCTTGGCTTGTATCCTTCTGGCATTTCTCTTTGATCTTGAGGTATATTGAAAATTCGGTACAGCTTCCATTTGACATCATTGATCTGCTGAGGATCAGTTATGCGCGCTTTGCTCAGGATGTCAAAATAGAACCTTGAAATGCCGTCCTATCAAATGAGTAAATCCGCCTTCTTCGAGTAATCCAACACATCATACTCTTGGCGAGATATTTTTACATTGATTATTTTGGCCTCATTTTCCAGATACTTCAGAAAATCTGGATATTTGTTTTCCAACCAGTTGAGGAATTCTGCATCTGGAGATTCTTCGTGTGGAACAAGATCTAGAACAAAAGCATCCAGAAGCCATTCACTTCTGATCTTATTCCATTCCTCAAACCTATCGGCGTGTGCAAAGTAGGTTTTTGGAATGATCTCATCAACTCTTTGGCGGCACCGAGGTTACGTCCGATTTTCCAACTTTTTCCTTTCTTCGCCCTCGATCCGAATTTCTTTTTGAGATCTTCCGCCTCGCTAATTTTTTTTTTGCCTTCTTTCTTCTTCTTTTTTTCGGGCTTCTTCAAATCTGCTCTTTGGGGCGATTTCTCGGCCCGATTCCTTATCGGCTCAGATTCGGCTAGTTGTGCTTTTGTGACTATCTTAGTTTGAGTGGTGGTACAAGTTGTGATGTCCAAAGCACCAAAGCAGCCTAACTTTCTTGCCTTTGACTTTTCCATCTTTTCGTAAATTTCGTTAAAAGAGATCCAGATGGTCTAGTCTTTGTCCATAGGATTCAACCGCCTCGAATCAGTCTTCGTTGTTTCGATAGTGTCGGGTTGGTTTTCTCTGTCCTTCCCCTTTTTTGGTTAGATCAAAAAAAGCGTTGAGGTGGGAAGTCGAGATCCAAAGTCGATCGATATCGCCTTGTTGAGATCTCGCAATGAGATAAACCTTGAGCTTGAGTAGTTAGACTTTGAACCTTCGAGATTAGCTCATTCTTGACAGATTCCAAGGCAGTAGAGAGGGTAAGAATTAGTTTGTCAAGTTTCTCTTCAGTCAATTCTAGCCTTTCAGTGAGCATCAGAAAATAAACTTGTTGTTGATCAACCTGAACTAGCTTGTCATCAATCGACTTTTTAAACTCGTGATCGGGTTGGTCACAGTTTGATAGAACCGATCTTTGATTGCCTCAACTGGGAAATAGCTAATTCTATTGATCATTATTTCTTTGAGGCCAATCTCGCCTCGATCGCTTATTGTGTTTTGCTAAGTTGATTAGCCAACACTCTCTCAACTTCCTCTTTAGGAGATCTTTGAAACATGATCCGATCTCTCCGGTTGATCGTGTGATTTGAGTTGTTGGAATGTTTTGCGCCACCGATCTCTTTCGCTTGTTTGCGCCTCGGTGGTTGGTCATGAACTCGCAAGCACAGTTCCACTATCATCTCCAAGTACTCCGTGATCCTTCATAGGAACATCCGCTTCAGAGCTTCTTGGGCTCCAGATTCACCTTGTTCAGTCAATCCCGGCTTCGCATGGATCGAGCTTTGATCGATTCAAAGATTATCGGCTCATTGGTGATCTACTTGAGCAGCATTTCTTCATATCGAAATCAAAATCTGCAAATTCATCAAGACCTCCCATCGTTTCTATAATCATCATAAAATCTTAGAAGCTTTTTAACCGGAGATCTTTCCGGTGAGGATCTCCATAACTTCCTCTCTAATAACGGGATGGGCTACTGCTCTGGATACATCTCATCAATTTCACGCTCAATTTGCGATTCGACCATTCTCCGTTGATGGTCTTGGATGATCCGGACTCGTGAATTATCTCATTGGTCGACCTTTATTAGGTTGATGAGATGTAGAGGGTTAGTGGTGTCTAGAGTAGGCGGAAGTTGGTGATTGGGCGGACTGCAGAGGTTCCGCATGTAGCAAGCACGTCCGGTTCTCGCGAAATGTGATCTTTTCTTGTTCGCGAATCGATGAATCGGGAGTTAGCGGGCAGTGGAAGAGAAGGAGAAATATTCTCGAGTTGGGTCCGAGTGGTGAATCATTTCGAGATTGAGGAGAGGGAGATCGTTTGTCTCTTGCTCGTTCCTCAGAATGTTCTGGCGAGCTCTCAACTTGAGAAGCCTGCCTGTCTGATTTTTCACCGATCTTTGTGGCGATCAGCTGATCTGGGGCGCCTTCTTCATCCGACTCATCCGCGTAAAGGAGAGTCATGGGGCCCGCCGCCTTCTTCGCCTCTTTTCTCCGAAAGGGCCTTCACCAGTTTTCTCTTTTTCTTTTGGGGAGCATCTGGTGTAGACGTGGTTGCCTCCTTGGTTTTTCCTTTCTTCACCTTTGGTGGGGTGGGCCGCATATCATCATCAGGTGGCCCATATATATAGGCTGAAGTGGTTGTGAGGAAGGCCTTGTAGGACTTCAAATCCATTTCGATCCCATTCAACATTTGGCAGTTTGTCCTTCAGAATAACTGCAACCTTGTTGAGATTGCTGATTCTCTTCTTCAGATAGACCTGCCTACGTTCATTAACTCCAAATTTTTCATGTTCTTGGAGCAGAATGGCCTTCAGGAAGCCATGCCAATTGATATTCTTGGCTTCATCAATTATCGCAGACCATCTTTGTACAATTTTACTTGGATGTTAGAGCATTGAAATTTTGAACGAAATACCCATTATTGTTTTTTGACGGTATGTCAAACAACAATCGGTATTTCCTTTTTAACACGGGATCGACAAAACTGGGTCCGATGTTTGTCGACCTCTCAAGAGTTCGTTTCGATCACTCATCTTCATTCTCCTCAGAGTGAGAAAGCGAGATTCTTCCTTTGGGCAAGCTGAACAGACGTGTTATGTCATCATTCGACAGTCTGATCTCCTCTCCGTTAACTGAAGAAATCAGTTCATCTCTAGGATTGTCCGTATCCACATTCAAGTTCCTTAGGAATTCGAGTGCTTCATACTGCATCACTGGATTGCAGTGAGCAGCACAGAATTTTTCAAGACCTCCTTTCTTCAGGATTTGTTCAACTTCCATGGATTCTGGATCCCGCGTAACACCAAACTGTACGAACTTGTAATCGATAAACACATACGGATATCAAGAAAAGATAAGGCAAAACGCAGGATAACATATACAGACAAAAAAAAAATATATGTGATCAATGGATTTTGGAAAAGAAAATCATCAAATAACCATAAATTACCAGATTCTGTTTTTCGGAAAGATAAGTTTGAATCGCAAGAAAAACACTTTGAATCGCAGAAGAGTAATTTTGAGTTTTCAGAGAATAAATCGCAAGTTTTTGAGAATAAGAAAACTTTGGTAGGGTTTTGATGAAACTTATAAGGAGGAGGAGGGAAAATCGATATTGGAAGATCAACCGTTTGAAAAGATTAAACGATCCAGATTGAGCGGTTTTGATCGTGTGGTCAGGAAAAACATGTACGATTGCCTTTTGGATTTAAAAGCACATTTTGTGGCAATTAATACAAGTACCCCAAGTCCGCATTAAATGTTTTGCAGGAAATACGTCACAAAAGTAGTGTGTACAGTAAGGCAAATATCATCAGATAAAATCAGATAAGTAAGCAGTAAACAAAGAGATAGAAGTGCGTATCTGGTTGACTGATATTGTAATCAGTCAATACCACTTGTAGGTCTAATTCCACTTGTTGACCTTAGTTTTCTGCCTAATCCTTATAATTTCCCAACTGTTCTTTTCAACTGATCCGCTTCACTTTGAGGCCCGATTTTTCCTTTTTTTCGATCCTCTTATCGGTTGAAGTTCCCCTTCAACTTATTATTTCGATTCCTTATTGATCGATATATCCGATTTGTTGAGGTATCATACTCAACCGATCTTCCTCATCGATCGATCTCTTATCTAATCGATTTCAAATTGACCTAATTTGATTCTACTCAGACCAAGCCAATTCTTGGGATAAGTGTTACCGCCAAAACTTAGTTCTTGAAGAATTGAATAGTAGTCTCGATTCCCTAAGTCGGCATGATTTGACATTTGTAATTATAGTATGGATATTTTGAGATGTCAAATCACCGTAAATTTATCCAATTATCAGTCGCGTGTTTCCTACACGTTGTCCTTGTGAAACAGATTTCTCTAAAAGGCTTTGAGAAATCAAATTTGCATTTGCACCCTTGCTTGGCCTCTATAAATTGGTCCAATGGTTTACACAACATAACACATTCACCATACTTATCTTCTTTGTAAATCATATGTTCTGGTGAACCCTTATTTCCGGTGAAACTTCCGGCAAAAACCTTTACCCCTTTTCCAATGAATTCAAACTTTCAAATCAACCCCTGTGTGTCCTTTATTGTCGCTTTTCGTCGTCATCAAAGATTACACATACAATTGTTGTAAGCTTTCTACCACCGAGGCGGGCGGATCTGATTGTCATGAATCGAGAAGACACTTCTCCTAACCGTATGCACCTTGTGTGTCTATCGAGATAACGGAATTAGCATCAACAGACTCAGTCTGATATAAAACATGAGTTTGGCATACGGTCTAGATCAGACAATAGCTGATCTTCGTATATCAAACTCTATTTTTTCATGCGACACATGTGCCCATATGATCTTCGTATCACTTTCTTGGAACTTGTGTCCCATTTAATGTATTGGAGAGCCCATTGATTTCAGGTCTAAGGGCTCCTGGCTTAGAAATCCTTTCAAGGCCTCTCTCGCTCCACTGATTTTAGCTTTGCGAGTGCCTTTAGGATTATTTCAAAGCCTTCACACCCTTGTTAAGTGGGGGAAAATGGGAGCATCAGATTTTAAAATCTCTCTCTCTTCCCCTCTTCTAGGGTTAGGGTTCGGCTTAGGGTTTTCGGTTTAAGGTTTAGGGTTTATGGCTTATGTACTGACCTCCCGGTCCTTTTTGTACTTGTAACTTGTAATGTAAATCGACCTTTGGTCTTTATCAATGAAAATTTCTATTATTCCATTGTTGTGTAAATTTCATGTTTTCTTATGCGATGTAAGCTTTAATCTTGTGAATCCTTACTTGTTGAATATCAGCTTAATCGACTTACAAAGTGTGAAATAACCAAACTGATTTAATCTGATAATCTGTAAATCTGATCGCCTTCTCATATCAGTTCCTTGCCTTATTTTCTGATCAGTTGAGATACCAAACTCAATCGATTCTCTTTAACTTTGGTTAGTCTCTTAACCAACCGGTTTCGAGATCAATCCATCAAGCATTTTAGGTGCTTTTTTTTCTCCAAGATCCGAAGCCCTAGCTCATTGCATAATTCTCTCGAACCGATCTCAACTAGTGGCTTGGTTATAATATCGACTTTTCAGATATCAAGATGAATCTTTTCCATTCGATATTCTTCTTTTCAACATGATCTCTTATAAAATGGTGTCCGACATCCACATGCTTGCATCTTGTATGTAGAACGAGATTTTGAGTGATTGCAATAAAGACTATTATCGCCACGAATATAGGTACATTATTAGCTACAATGTTATAATCCTCACCGCCGACTAAGCCAGAAAGCAGCTTGGGAGCAACAACTTCCCCGCAGCCCATATATTCTCGCTTCAAAAGAGTAGATGTCGCGAATCGATGTGTCCGCTTTTTGAAAACCACTTAGATCGCTTTTTTCCTAAAATCGACATGTTCCCGAGGTGACTTTTCAATCAATCTTGCAACCTCCATAATCGTAATCGAATACCCACTAAGCTCTAGATTATCATCGATGGGTAAAATAAACCAAGGTTTATTGTCCCTTCAGATACTTAAGAATCCGCTTAGTCGCTTTAGGTGGACTTTGCATTGGATTTGCTCGAAACCGCACATACACCCATCGCAAAAGTGATATCCGGGTCCGGCGGGCAAATCGGTATAGTAAAGATCCAATGAGAGCCCTATATTCTTTCTGATTGGTTTTCTGACCATCCTCATCTGGATCCATCTTGAATCCAGTTAACATAGGAATTCTGGCTTCCTTACAGTTTTGAACTCCAAACTTAGCCAGTAAACTCCTAGTGTACTTTGCCTGGTAGATGAATATCCCTTCTGTACTTTGTTTAACTTGTAGACCCAGAAAGTAACTCATCTGACCCATCATGGACATCTCGATCTTCCCTTGCATCAGCTTTCTGAATCTTTCACATAGACTCTTGTTGGGAGATCCGAAGATGATGTCGTCCACGTAAATCTGAACCATCAGAATATCTTCTCCATCTTCTATTCTGAATAAGGTTCTATCCATTGTTCCTTTAGTGAACCCACTGTCTATCAAGAACTGAGAGAGTGTATCATACCAAGCTCGAGGAGCTTGTTTCAGGCCATAAAGAGCTTTTCTTAAACGGTACACTTGGTTGCCCTTTTCAAAGCCTGGAGGTTGTTCAACATAAACTTCCTCCGCTAGTACCCCCGCTTAAGAATGCACTCTTTACATCCATCTGATACACAATGAACCCTCTGTGGGAAGCATATGCCAAAAACAACCGAATGACTTCTAGGCGAGCGATTGGTGCAAAGGTCTCATCATAATCAATTCCTTCTGATTGTGAATACCCCTTAGCAACAAGTCTTGCCTTATTCCCGGTTATGACATTTTTCTCATCTCTTGTTCTTAAAAACCCACTTTGTGCCAATTACATCTTGATGAGTTGGTCTGGCCCACCCGGTTCCCAAACTTGATTTCTCTAATTCCTATTCGGCTCCTCCCGCATGGTTAGAATCCAACCAAGGCGTCTTGTAGAGCTTCCTCTATTGTTGTTGGTTCCTTCATAGACAGATAATGTAAAGAATACATGGCACTTTCACCAACTGATGTCTAGTTTTAACTCTATCGATGGGTCTCCGATTATCGATCGGTTGGATGACCGGTTATCCAGTCCTTCTATTTCGACGGCGCTCGGTTTGGAGAACATCATCCATTTCTGATAGTGATTCATTACTAGTGATTGGGAGTGGTGCAGAGTTATGATCCACTTGATAAGAACATGTCTCAGCTGATGTTGGACTCATCATGTGTCGATGTTCTGTTCGCGGGGAACTTCAGTGTTCCACTAAACCGGATGGTTCGATTGATATCGCCACTGCATGAAAACTTCTTCATCGACATTTGATCGTACCTTAGAATCTGATTGACCTGGTGAATCAGCTAGATCTCGAATGTATACTGTTATGAGTTCTGATCCTTTTTCTTTGATTGTTAGCTGATCCATTTTCTGAGCATCGTGCAAAGTTGATCTGGTACTTTTGTTCTCGAGGCAGATTTCTCTTGTTCGTAAGATGTTTCATCAAAGACTACATGGGGTGTTTCTTCCACAACTAAGGTTCTTTGTTGTAAACCCCGAAAGTTTTTGCTAGATGAGGAATATCCTAAGAATATACCCTCATCCGACTTGGCCTCAAAAGTCTTCAACCCGACTCTTCCCATTGTTGTGTATGAAACACTTACACCCAAAAAACATGGAAGTAAGAAACACGAGGTTTTCTCGCCTTCCACGGTTCATAGGGTGTTTTGTAGTGAGCCTTAGTCAAGACATCGTTTCGAGTGTGGCATGCAAGATTGATAGCTTCTTTTCGCCCGTAAACGACTTGGTATTGCATGTTCACCTAACATATAGTGGCGAAAGCAACTTTTTTGAGTGTTCTGCTTTCTCCGCTCGCTACTCCATTTTGTTGTATGTTCTTGCGGTGATGTCTCATGTTGTATACCAAACTTAGAGCAAAAATCAAGAATAAAAGAGTTCGTAAATTTCGCACCTTTATCTCGATCCGATTTTTACTAATCGACACCCTTTTCATTTTGTAATCTCTTTTTAGCATTTCGGGTATCTTATTTGTCGCCTCATTCTTCTTATGTAAGAATATAACCCGTAAACTTGGAATAGTCATCCACGATTACAGAGTATATTCCAATTTCACGAGAACGACCGGTGTGTTGGGTCCAAATAGATCCATATGAAGTACCAAGAACTTTCTGCTTTGGATCATCGGGGTGAATTCCCTTGAATGAAGCTTTGACTTGTTTTCCTTCAACAATTGGTACACATGTCCGATCCTTAGAAAATACTTCATTCGAAGTCCTTCCACTAATGACATCCTTTTTATCTTATTAAGAGTTTTAAAGTTCGGATGACTCATTCTTTTGTGCGGAGCCAAAAGATTACTTTTTGGAACTCTTAACAATCGTGCATGCATTTTTTTGGGCAACCCGTTTTTAAAAAATGCGGTATATCTAATGTTTTTCCATTTGAAAGGGGAAATTAGGAAGATATTTTAGTTTTTGAGTGGCTCGATTTTTGATAGTGCATTGATCAAGCCGAGAACTCAACAACAAATCCGTTGTCGAACTCACGAAATTGATAATCGATAGAAGATTATGCTTTAATCCTTCGACATACGAGACTCGGAAAGTTAGATGACATCATCATTCTCTAAGGTTCAAAATCCTTTGGTAAAATCAAAGTTATCATCACGGAAGAGTACACGCTGGCCTTTTTTGTTCTATGTAAGAGTCGAGGAGATGTTTGCTTCCAAATCATGTGCCTTGAGCATCCACTATCGATGTACCAGATAGTTGCTTGCACACCTCCTTTGTTGGCCGGGACACGAGAACCTCGCAATCAAATCGGAGTTTTAGGTACCCCTTTTGGATTGGGTCCCGAGGGGTTAGGGTTATTTTTTGGGGATCCATACAAAGCAGGCACTTCTATTGAGATCGATTAGATTAGAAGGCCCTGATTTGTCTCCCATACCTATCAACATAATCATACGTCTCTTTATATGCTTGATCCGATTAGTATGATTATTAGTGTGAACCTTGGGTGACTTAGAAGACTTGGGATTTATCTTTCTTTGTTTGTCTTCTTTTCATCCAAAGGTGGCTCAAAAAAGATAGACCCTAGGTTTTCGATTATAGGGTAGGATGATTGCTACCATCAAAAGATTCATATCTTTTTGGCATAGGTGGTTTTTTCAAGACTTTACCTATAGACTTGCTTATTCGCGGTGAACCTTGATTTGATTCAAGATTAGACGGGAGGAATTTACCAGGTTGTCACCGACGATACCTAATATGTTGATTAAGTTGAGGTCTCTTCGGAAAAGAACTCGGTTCTTCGTTGATGGATTTAATGATAACTTTTACCAATTGGGGTCCATTTGTTTCCTTTACGATTAGGGCACTTCATTTTCACCGCTCCAGTTTTTTTCCCTTAAATACAAGTTTAGCTTTTAGTGTATCAAGTTTAAACTCGTTTGATTACACCTTTTTGAAGTGAATCAAAGCGGGGCTTTTGAGGATGTGGAAAGGTTCTCATACCCAAGTCCCTTCTTGTTAGTCGTTGTTGAAAATAGGTGTTCATATCTTGAATTGTTTTTAGATGATTTTGTGAAAACTTCTATTTTTGAAAAAAACTATCCTCAAAGATTTTAGACTCTCATGTAGTGAGAATAGCTCATCAAATTTAGCTTGAAGGATTTTGAAGTCAAACCCTTGTTTGTTTGTTAAGTCCTAGTCGATCTTTGATCCGCTTCTCCCGATCGACGATTTAACTTTCGTAATGTTAAGTTCCTCGTTGGTTACCTTCGAAATGATAGGGAAGAGATTGGATTCAAAGAGCTTTTTATCGAGACCGTTCTCTTTAACAATTCGATTATTTTCGATCCTTTATGTTTGTCATTGTCATATGCATCCCACTATAGCATAAACACACATGTTCTTGATTGGAGAGATCATCAAGCAATTGCTCAGAGTAGAGCTCGTAAAGGTCAATCTCTCCAAAGCAGTGTGCTAATAATAGTAGGTGTGGAAGCGAACAAAGGGAAGGTTTGAGGTTACCTCAGATTGGCCTCATGGCCATCTTACGAAGAATCTCATCGTCATAAAAGAGAATATCGATCTTCATTCTCATAGAAGTCAACAAAGACCGCTTATCGTACGTAAATCTTCTACAGAGGAGTATCCAGAATCCTCGGAGGGCGATATGAATCATCAATTCCCTGATGTGTCGACCATGGCTTTTCTTCGATCCTATAACGTTGCTTCTTCATGAAGTCCTTCCTCTTTTCTTCCCTTTCTTTTTATTAAGAGTCCGCAAAGTTCTTAGAGTAGTGACTGGTTTTCACAATTGAAGCACGCTCCATGATCCACGGAACCTTTTCTTCGTGTGAGTGTTGGGATTATCTTGAAAAGTATGTTTTTACTTTGTATAATCGAAACCTAATTTCAGACTTATTTCATGAAATAAATTGTTTATCATCGATGCTTTAAATATGATTGAATGTTATATATATTTATCGCGATAACTATTCAATAATTAAACGCGTGTTACATCAGTAGTTAATTTAGTGATACCGGATCACGAAGATTAAATTAACAAATCCTTTGTAACTAAAAAGTACGCCATTCACGACCTAGATGGAAATGAACAACCATCGCGAAAAGGTTGAGGTGTAAGGCTCAGATTGGTTTGTCTTGACCAAGAGATTACACTAGTGCATGACCGATTTGAATAGGACCCTACAGGAGGATAAATTCTTGGCGGGACAAGGAAGAATTAGACCTCGATGGTTCGTTGTTTCTTAACCTTCGTCCCTTAAATAGGATCACGTGGGATTGGTAACTATTGCTTTGACTTATCATGGGTAGCTTAATTGAGAGAGATTCAATACTTTTTATCTTGGGCAATATTATTGGTCACATGTGATTGCTAAGATTTAATATTGAAGAATCGCGGTGCAAAGCACGCTTTGCTTGATTTGCCCCCTGGGAGGTTCATAAGTTTTATCATACCAAATCTTGCAAGTGGAATTAGTTTAGGTATGGATAATAATGTTGAACCGTTCTCGACCAAGGACAAAAAGATATTAATTAACGGAAAGCTATTTCAAAGTGGCTTGAATTAATTAATGGGCTAGATAATCTTAAACACGGAAATAATGACCGGAGCCATATTGACCGTAATATGGGTTAAGATGGATGGTGCAATATTAATTATGTAGTGGGATTAATTAATATTTATGGGCTTGAATTATATTGTGGCTCAATATTAGATATTCAAGATCCATTAGAAGGTCCAATCTTAATTCTCCTAAAGGCCCCCCGAGTAGCCCAACATATAGTCCAATAACTCAAAAAGGTGATTAAAATAAAATAAATATTGTTGCTTATATTTCCTCTAATTTTTTGAAATTTATGGATAAAAAAGGAGAAAGATTTTCTTTTTGAATTTTGTTATGGAATGAAGATATGTATTCTTGGAATACAAGATTATCTCATTAAATTCAAGAAATCTCCCACTTGGTTATTCATGAGAGAGATTTTGAAATTTTTGAAAATAGAGGGCAAGAAAGATTTTCTTGATTTTCTTGAAAAGATATTATGGAAGATATGTATTTCTTGAAATACAAGAATATCTCATAAATTCAAGAAGATCCAAATCTTGGATTCTTGCACACTATATTTTTCGAAAATCATCCATAAATAGAGGAGGTGGATTTTTGTGGAATATTTTAATTATGGGAAAAAGAATATAAGAGATATATTCAAGATTTCTTGGTGACCAAGAAAAGTCTTTTCCCACATTGAAATATCACATAATTTTAAATCCACCCTCCCTCCTATAAATAGGGGATGATTAGTTCATTCCCAAGTACAATTTCCAAAGAAGGAAATATTAGCAAATCCACATAAGTGGTGAACAAAGTTTATTTTTTCCTTTTGTTAATTGTTCATGAAAGTATCCTTCCACCGGATTGACGAGCAAGGCTAAGGGAATACTTGGGAAGTCCTTTTGGTTAGTCCGTCCGACAAAAGCCACGGCCCATCTCGAGAGGTAATGCGGAAACGTAAACCCGTAGAGATTCCGCATGCCTAGGTTTTACGTGGCTTTTTATATGCATGATATGTTGTTGCAATTATTATTTGAATTAATATAGGATTAATTCATGCTAGTAATAATTAATGAATTAAATTTGTATTTAAATATTCACCCGAATAGATCCAGTGTAAATCATTCCCCAATAGTGAGTCATTAAAATCGTATGATCTATCGTGTGACTTTCTTTTCGATAGTAATCAACTCCTTCGTCGATTTGTTATCTCTTCTCTCATCGGTCCGATTATCTCTTTTCTTTTCTTTCTCAGGATCTCTTCGATCATCGGATCCGGTTCTTTCGGAGATCTCATTGGCGATCTCCCATCTCTTCCTCGGCTATGTTGATAATCTTTATAGAATCTTCGATACTTACCAAGTTGAATATTTGATTTTTCAAGTTTCGTAAGCAGAGCGATCGTTCATTCCCGACTTATTATGTTTCCAATGTGTTCAGTGGCCTTCGATCTCGGTTTGGGTGCTTTTAAACGCGAATCGATTTAGGACGTTGAGGCTTCAAAGAGCGTCTCGTCTTCATCCGCTTGTCCTCTTCGATTAAGTCGAACTCGTGAGCTTTAAGGCTTAAGAACAAGCTACTCGGCTTCATATTTGAAATGTCTTGGCAATCCTTGATTACCGCGGACCTTCATGTCCCATTTCTTGGTGAGAGATCTTAAGATCTTGTAGTTGATATCTTTGTCAACATCTCTACCAAGTTCTCGTAGCTTATTTATTGACATTGTAATCCTTCCATCGAGCTCGTTGATGGTCTCGTTAAAAGATATCTTCGCTTTTTTTGAACTTTACCGGTTTGGCTTGTAGGCGGTATCATTTTGATCGATCGTTTCTTCGTGATATCTCGCCTAGAGTATCCCACATTGCTTTTCGCAGCTTTTGAGATATTTTATCTTCTCCTTGGTGACTTTATCCATCGTCTTTATGATTATATGTCCGGCGATTGTATCTAGAGTATACTGACTTTCTTTTCCTCTCCGCATCCATCAAGGCCGGCTTTTTTTCGCACAAGACTTCCCGTGGCAAAGTCCGGGATCTCCTCCAAGGTAGGTTGTCGTGATATATGAAGATGGGTCCTCTTTCAATGACTTCCATCATTCTGCCGCTTATCGAACCTAGATGGTTGCACATATAAATGGCCCAATCTGCATACTAATCAATTGAGAACTTCGGCAAATCATGATACATACCAGAGGTATTATCCATGATGAGTGATTTTGGAAAAACGAATGAGTTTTAAAAACGGTTTTTCAAGATCTGTTCAAATGACCACAAAGATTCTTCCTCAAGAATTGATGATACTCAAAGCCTGGTCTGCAGAGAACCATTTTTCCGATACCACTTGTAGGTCCCGAACGGGTTTTTGTGAGGGCGTAAGTCTAGAGGGGAGGGTGAATAGACCGAAAACTTTTTTGTGCAGATCAGATGTGAAAGCAGTTAGTCTGATCAGAGTGCAAGTGAATCAGTTTGGACTGATAACCAACTTACTAATCGCCTGAAGGCATATCAGTTTGGTAACTATCAGTTTAACTGAATGTGCGGAAGCTAAGTTTTACCCGTGTGAAAAAAAACCGTTTTTAATAAATCGACAAAGTCGGGTCTTTCAACCAGTTGACTAAAGTGTCAAACTTGATCAGATCAGAAGCTTGGTGCTAGCTGATCTTAACTTTGAATATGTATACAACTTTAATTAGGTTGTGTGCAATTGTGTAAAACAGTTAATCAAAGCAGGTAAGTGCACACAAGATTTATAGTGGTTCGACAAACCGGCCCCACGCCCACTCTTCCCTATCACAAGGGCACCAACTAAACCAAATTGGATTTAGATTTTTGTGTTAGTCCAACACAAGACACCAACAGACATTTAAAGAGTTCTCACTCAACCGATCCCAGAAATCAGAACTAGAAACCCTAGTCTGAAATCTTGCTAAACAACTTAACCTAACTTTGGGTTTGGGTAAGATTGTTTTGGTTCCAACTTTGAAATCTTTTCTAGTTTTTAAGTAGCCTATCAGCTAGATGAAAAGATTTCTATGCTAAGAACTTATGGGATGAACACTTTAGAAAATAATCTTCAAGTTCGTGGTTCTTCGTATGAAATCGATTATAGCTTGAGCTTCTTGATAGTTTCCGTGATATTAACTCGAAGTGTAATCCCATATTTATAGACCTCGAAATCAAAGAGCCGTTGGAGAGCAATTTGAATTTCAGGCTATATTTGGTAGACTTGCAGGATTGATGTGACGTGCTTCAGGAACGGCATGGCCGAAAGCGTGAATAGTGTCTTTTATAGCCATAGAGAAAGCAAAGACCAAATCCCGTGAATTGTGGCTCCGATCATACGTGTCTTGTCCTTATTGGTTAACGTAAACACTTTTCAAAAGATTGTTCTACCAAACAAGGTTGACATTCTTCTTGTTCAGGTCATCGACGTATGATTTGGCGAAACATCAGTTTTTGTTGAGTGACCGATCGACCAAAACCGATCGGCCCACTCGATAGAGTCTTCGGTGCCGATTGTCTTAGCTTCAACTAGCAAACTCGGCTGATGTAGGTCTTCTCGTCTGATCTTCATGACTTCAATTTGAGATATCGACTTGATCGATCAACGATCTTCGTTCTTCTTTTGTCTTCGGCCATTTGATAGCAGTCGTTCTTTTGAACTTCAGAACTGACCTATACATATTGAGGTTCCCCCTCAATATGTGACCTATCTTCTACATCAGTTGTTCTATACAATAATTATCAACTGGTATCCTATAACTGGTAATAAAAACATCATTCAGCTAACAGGTCTGACTGGTCCTATTACATGTGTTTTAGAACTTTCATCAAAACTCTAAATTTCCCAACAATACGCCTACTTGCTTAATTTTATTGTGAATAATGTGGAAAAGTGCAAATAAATTCACAATATCTTGAGATTTTTCTATTTTATAGGACTTTTAATTTAACATCAATTCCATATATTATTTTTCGTAAAAACTTGTATGCAATATTGCATATAAGTGATATGTGTAATTGATTTTTTTTTTGTTTTTTCTCGTGGGTCAGATAAGGGACGGGTTAGGACAGATTGTTGGCGAGCTAATTAACTTTCTTCATCTTCTTCCATTAGTCACGGACGCGGTCAAATTTCTTCTTCTTTCTCTTCTCTTCAGATTGTTGGTGAATCTCATGGGTTTCTTCTTCTTCATTCGTGCCCTAATTTCCTTTTTTCGCTCCGATCATTGAATGAAATCAGGTTGTTCAATTTGAATTTTGGTGTGGATTCTACGAAAAGAAGAGAGAATATGTATGTGGCGTTTGAATTACCCCTCAACACAAAGTGTGAAAATTCATATCCTTCTGCACTCTTTTCACGCTATTCTGTAAATCTGTAATTTTGGACTGATGATTTTTTTCGCGTTTGTACTGATTTTTGTTCATGCAGTAACACTATTTTGCTCATATGGTAACACTCTTTTTGTTCATGTAGTAACACATTAAAGTTGTTCTTTAAATCTATAATTTTGTTCTTTAAATCTGTAATTTTGGACTGGGGATTTCTTTTCGCGCTTGTACTGATTTTGTTCATGTGTTAACACGTTTTTCTTTATAGGGTAACACTTTTTGTTCATGTAGTAACACATGTTTTTTTAGTAATATGTAATACTGTTCACATATCGTCGTAATACTATGTAAATACTAATGTGTTACCTTGTGACTCATGTTACCTTATGAATAGTTATGTGTTACGAAAATTAAAAAATTATGTGTTTAATAGGAATTGAACCTCCGACCAAATTCATTAACAACAAACCTAAACCACTAGGCTAAAACACATATTTGCTAAAAATATTCTTCTATAAATACATATGCGTCCGCCCAACCTGAAGCCCTTAGCCCACAACTCATGCCCGCCTGTCAAGACCCGACCCCCCACCAAGCAGACCATAAATTTTTAATCTATTTTATTTTATTTTATTTTATTTATATTGTATTACACATAACACCAGTGTGCAATATATCACACAAGACCTTCTCATTATTTTTAGGCAAAAATTTGTATACAATATTACATACAAGTATTACCATGCAATCTGCCCAAATAACTGCCCTTCTTTTGTGAATCCGCCTAGGCCCAACCCATTCTAATTATTATGAGCGCAGATCGGAAAAGTGAGAACCAAAGCTCACAGGACGCCGCTGAATGCAAAACTGGGCCAGGCGACTCACGAACAGGACTCAACACAGCCAAAATTGCGGTCAGATTTCTTCTTCTTCCTCTTCTCTTCAGATTGCTGGCGGATCTCACGAGTTTTCTTCTTCCTCGTTCGTGCCCTAATATATTTATTTTTTTGCTCCGCTCATTGTATGAAATCAGCTTGTTAAATTTAAATTTTTTGTGTGGATTCTGTGAGAAGAAGAGAGAATATGTGTGTGGTGTTTGGATTACCCCTCAACACAAAGTGTGTGATGAAATTCAGATCCTTCTGCACTCTTTTCACGCTGTTTCTGTAAATCTGTAATTTTGGACTGAGTATTTTTTCGCGTTTGTACTGATTTTTATTCATATAGTAACACTCTTTTGATCATATGGTAACACTCTTTTTGTTCATATAGTAACATATCAAGTTGTTCTTTAAATCTGTAATTTTGGACTGGGGATTTCTTTTCGCGCTTGTACTCGTTTTGTTCATGTGGTAACACATTTTTTTTCATAATCTAACATTTTTTGTTCATGTAGTAACACATGTTTTTTTAGTAATATGTAACATTGTTCACATATCGTCGTAATATTATGTGAACACTCATGTGTTACCATATGAATAATAATGTGTTACCTTGTGACCCATGTTACCTTATGAATATTTATGTGTTACGATATGTTTTAATACGCGTTACTTAAGTTATGAAGATTTTTCAATATAACAATGTAGTAACACACAAAAATTTAATTAAAAAAAAAATTAAAAATTATGTGTTCAATAGGAATCAAACCTATGACCAATTTCATTAACAACAAACCTAAAGCACTAAGCTACAACACATATTTGATAAAGATATTCTTCTATAAATATATATGCGCCCGCCCAACCTGAAGCACACAGCCCACAACTTATGTCCGCCCGACCCTCCCTGACCCGCAAATATTAGAATATTTTTGTCTTATTTATATTGTATTGTACATAATACTACTTTGCAATATTTCACATAAGACCTTCTCTTATTTTTATACTTTTTCTGCAATTTTTGGCTACTAATGTTAAAATTGGAACTCAATATCTAGTCAGCAATTTCCTGTATTAATTCTAGTGTCATGCATGTAAAATTCGTAAAATAAGTAATTATTTACATTAGGAGTAGTATTTAATAAAAAAATTGTTAATTGAAAATTTGTGAATCGAATTGCACATCAAAATGTTACTCGAAAGAATTTCTATCTCATCTAAAATTTCGACATTTAAAGAGATGTTAAATTAATTCGTTTATTTAATTCTTTAATTATGCTCTGCCTATTCGTGAACTTAATTTCTTATTACATCATTGAAATAAGATCCATCGAGTGAATAATTTAATACGAATATAGTTATTTTCAGCGAGAATTGAATTCATAATGTAGAATGCTCAACCCTGAAAGAATTTTATCTCTAGTCCAAAAAGTTAAATTTGTAGAAATAAAAGTGTGAAATTAATTCGTTTATTTACTTTTCCTAACATTATTTCTCAACAAAATTTGTGTAATATAGCCTCATGCTTAATACAGTTCTCATTCACAAATATATTATTATAAAAATTAAAATAATTTTTTTTCTAATACATGAATATAAGTTAAAACAAGAGCTGTTCGCGCACATGGCTACATAGACTAGATGGGGAACATATGTTCTAAAAACCCCAACGGCTTCATTTACCAGTTGTACTTTAAAAAATCCAGGCATGCATTGGAGGGGTTGTACGTTGTACATGTCCTTTTGCAATCTTGAAAGCTGTCTACTCAATGAATATAAGTACTATCAAGTCTTAACTGCTGATTTGCGGACAAATAAAGTAAATTATTGCCAAAAAATTTATAATGTCACAAATTTATACTTACCTAAGTTAAGATAAATAAATTGGCCTACTTAATTATGTCACTTTTGCGTCTTAGAATCAAGAAACAGTACGGCTAAGACAGAGTCGAGACTCGAGACATAATAATTTTATGTTTATACATTATTGATTTTGCATCTATAAACATGTGTATATATAAATACATATTCATCCATATAAAATAATATATTTATATTTATATTGTAAATATCATCATAATCACTTGTTTCTAAATGTAGAGAGATTAGCTTTATTATATACATCTTAATCTTAATTTTAATAATATATATTGGTAAACCTGATTTAGCCTATGTGACGAAATCACGTCAGTCTGAGTAAAACCCAATTCAACCAGATTATTTCGTTTTAAAATCGTGCGCTCTCATTAAAAATTATTTTATATTTAATTAAATCCATAATTAGTAAATCATAAATTAAAAATCTCAAGTACATCATTTTTTACAAAAAATTGTATAGATCTGGTTCATGCTATGAACTCGGTTATTTAAATACCATTGTTACATATAAAAACTCTCACTGTTATGTATAAAAACTATCACTGCCATGAATAAAAATAATCACTATTTAGCAATTTCTTATATTTTTAAAAAGTGAAAGTTTTTATGCATAATAATGATAGTTTTTACACATAACAGTGATAGAGTTCACGTGTGAACTTGGTTCACATGAGTGTTACTCATCATTTTTACATGAGGATGTAATTTTTATATTTATATACCAATTAGTTAGTATAATATTTAGATTTTTCAAAGATAAAATTATATATCAAATTTTGCGTAGATATGATTAGTTATAACTCTTTAAAATTATTCAAAAATTAGTTTTTTTCTAGAGCTTTTGTAAAATATAAAAATAATTAGATTTTATTTTTAAAGATTTTGTATAATAAATCTTTATTTAAAAAAAAATATGTATTAAAATGTCGCTTAGATATGATTAGCTATAACCCTTTAAAATCCTTCAAACAACTAAATTTCTCAAATTTTTTGAATAAGAAATAGTTGTCATTCACAATAGAAATAATTAATTCGTATTTTTGAATTGTGATATCTTTAATAATAAATAAATAAGAATATTAAAATTTATTTTATAACATCAACATTATTTCAACTCCCCGTAATACGCGGGTATATGAACTAGTATATATATATATATATGATTCAATATTAATATACATATATAATGTCACATGTTAAATATAAATTAATTATAAAAAATTAATTTATATATCAATATATGACAAAGTATAGGGTGAACAAGTTTCACGGTGAAACTGGTTTAGGATTGTGACTTATATTAATAAAGAGTGTGATTTATATAACTGAAGAATGTGACTTTTGCTATAAAGAGTATTACAAATAAAAATGAAGGGTGTGATAAATATTACAGCAAAGAGTGTGGTCGTGATAATTGAAGAGTGTGACATATATTACTAAAGAGTGTAATCGTGATAACTGAAGTGTAAAAATAAACCAGTTTCACGGTGAACAAGTTTCACAACATACCAACTCATAAATTAATAATCTTTTAACTCAATATATATAATAGTGTCGCACATACTTTAAATTAATATTATACATAGTAGATATAAATTAATTTAGACAAAAACTCATATGAGACAGTCTCATACATGAGAAGGGTACTATTTAACTATAAATAGCTAGATTAATTCAAGCAAAATATTTAGTTTACTAATTACTCCATTACTTAATTAGGAAAACCGATGTTGCCAAAAACAACCAGTTTTTTAATGATTGGATTAAGGTCCATCCTAAAATCAGCTTATTATATGAACTGCAAAGTTATTGAAATTTGGAACACATGACATTCAAAGGCACAAAACGACAAATTGTAAGTTGTGTATTGTTTATTTCATAGAGAATCCAGTGAGATGATATTGGGTTAGATTATCACACACATATGATAAAAAATTGTAAATAATTAAATGTTGCGTGACAATTAGTAAAAAAAAAAGTCGCACTTTGTATGAAGACTTGTAACTTCTCTAAATTTGAATTGTCATATTTCTTTGTCCTTAAGCAAGAAATATAAATTTAGTTTATGTTCCCATTGAAATATAAATTTTATTAAAATTTTGATTATGCATTATTTCGTGTCTGTATATACTTAATGATGTTGTTTTTGCTGATAAAAAAAATGTTTGTAGATTTAAGTAATGAATATACCTTTTAAAAGAAAATGAATATACGGTTAGAAAAATATCTAAACAAGTCATAGATAATCCTAACTAATTACTATTTGAGGATGGAATTATTTTTATCAAAAAATTTGTAGTCACGTTAAAAAGTATGTAGTAACATTTTTATTCTCTTGTACTGTGATAATCAAAATAAAAATAGTTATATACTCTTCAAAATATTGAATACTACTATTCGATAGTAAAAAATATTTTTACAATTCAAAAGTTACGAACAACGAGCATAGATAATGGAAAATGACAAAAATTTAAGCGAATTTGAGTTCACATAAATTCTTTTTTTTAATCAATTATTATCATTAATTATGCGCATATGTACTACAACTGCTATATATAAATATATATCACTATTATACACACTTAAAAAATATTTACATATTGTTTAAAAAAAAAATATTTACATATGCACAACAGCTCTAGTGTTTATTCATAAATACTATCATTTTTTTTATTTTTTTAGCAGCATAAACACTATCATTATTATATATGCACTGCCAATTCTTTGCACATATATAATATTAATAATGCTTTGATTATATATAATAATGATAACAATGATGCTCAGTGAAAAAAAAATCACATGAATTGAAATTTACAGAACATCTACCAAAAAATTGTTACTCCCTCCATCACAAATATATAGGTTTGTTTGACTTTTTACATAGATTAAGAAATTGTATTGAAAAAGTAAATTAAACAAGTCAAATTTATATTATACACCTATTTAATGGTTGTTATAGTTTTCAACATAATTAATGCATAAGGTTATATTAGTAATTAATTAGAAAATATTACTTTATTTAAAAATAAGTTTATATATATGGGACATTATACAAGAAAAACATGTTTATATATTTGGGACGGAGGGAGCATTTGATCTTACTCAATTGAGTATGCTAACAAAACTAGTTTCATAAAATGTGATTATTAACTAACTTTAAAATCTACATCATCAAAATCATAAGCTCTTTAATTTCAGTCATAGTTACTTCGTCGAAGTTGACACGTGGACAGACCCTGACCCATTAATTGGTTTTCATTCTTTTTTTTTTCTAAATAAAATAAAATTAGTGTATCTTATTATCTCATGACAAATTGCAGACCAAATGGTCACCTGTGGATACCTTTGTCGTGAATAGATTTGATATGACATTATTGTGGTCAACATTTTATGATTGTTAATATTTCTTTTTCATTTATCCTTAGGGAATAAAAGGAAAAATTGTAAATGGGTAAAGTCTTTGTAGCAAAAAGACGAAGCCCTTGCCCCTAGGGCCCCCACCCCCGATCCGACATGAATGGTGGAGGTGGTAAATCATGGTGACTCAGCGGCCCATTAGGTGGGAGGATCAGTGTCTGGTGCCTACAAAGAGCTATCCCCCACATTTGAGGAATAAAACTCCCACACTGTGTCTGCCAGGACTAGATCCTACGTTCTTGTAGCAATCTGCCACCCAGGAACCAACTGAGCTACGTCCATGCTGGCACAAATGGGTAAAGTCTTATATAAGAATGTGGTGGGGTAAAGATAAATTATATTTTTCCTCAAATACAATATGTCAAGTAAGGGATAATAACATTTATGCTTGGTGCATTTACTTTCATTCTTTAAAAAAAAAATAGAGTAAATTTTCGATGAAATTTATTCATAATATAAAATTTATATTATTACTTTTACAAACTAATATCATTATATTTATCAGTTGATATCATTATGATTATTAATTAAAATTATAGTATTAAATTCTATTGATATTAATTTATAAAAATAATAGTATCAATTTATATGTGTAAAATATTAAAACAAAAACTCGTACTATAAAACAGAATATTCATTATTTTTAAAGTGTTAAAATGTCATACTTAGAAAAAATATCGAACTTGTTTGCTTGGTATTATGACATAGAATTTTGTAATAACCTTAGTATTGCATAGAAATCATTCTTTCACATATCTACATATAGCATAATATTGTATTATGATTTATGAGTCAAAATTCAAATCATAAACCATTGAATATTTGCACAATGTGTATGATAGAAATTCTAGGCCCAACACATTCCATACTCATCTGTCTAATTTAAACGAACAAACTTAGGTCTTCTACATCGAACATGATGGTGAAAAAATCGATCATTTTAAATTAATAGTTGCACGATTCAATATAATAAATTATATCTTTTAATATAATAGATTACATGGTTCTAAAGTGTATTATAAATGAACAATTCATTTAGATGCACATGAGACTCAATCTTCATTTTTATTTTCTTGATTTATTTGCATTTGTTAGTGCTAGTTGAGTTTGGTAGGAATATTTTTACACAACTGCAAATATATAATTTCTTACCTATAATTACATTTTCTTTTTTTGGCTTTATAGCATACTTCATTAATCAATTAAATGAGACGCAAATGTCCCATCTACCCTTTTAAGAAGTGCGGGGTCCCACACTCTCACTGAGTTCAACGGTATTTTGAAAAGAAATAATTGTCTTTTGGTCCCCCTAAATCAAAAATAATTTTGGAATAAATTAATTAGTTCTATATACAAATATGTACTCCTACATACAATCATGGTATAGTTATTCAAGCGCAAACCTGTATTTATTGGTCTTCGGTAAAATGATTAAAACAAAAATCCTTTATTTTTATTGTTTTGCTTTAATACCGTAGTTTCATGTAGAAAATAATAAAATAACTTCATACCAGCACAATTAAATAGCAAACACTCATTGCTTCTTCTCCTAAGAATATCTCTAATTTTACTACTCTATATATTGGATAGGAGGCTTGGAGTTTAGATCTACCTCTACTCCCTTTTATATTAATCCATCTCACATCTTCAGTAATACTTATTCAATGTGGGATAGAAGATACATAAAGTCCACCTCCTCTCCTTTTTATATTACTCTATCTCACATATTTTCTAATACTTATTCGTTGTGGGATAGGAAATCCTCCCTTTTATATTACTTCATTTTACATTTTTCTAATACTTATTCAATGTGGGATAAATTTTTACCCTTTTTTATATTATTATCTCTCACATTTCATCTAATACTTATTCAATGTGAAATAAAATTTCTTTATCAAGAAAACCTACACGTTTATATTATTATTATGCCTCAAGTTTGATTAATTAAATTTAAATATTAATATTACAAGTCAATTGATAAATTAGTTATTTAAAAAAAAAAAACATAAAAAATATTAAAAAATAGACATAAATCATTTAAACGGTTGAACCGCCGGTTAAACCGCTCCGACCGGTTGAACCGTTGATCGGTGGTCTGTCCGGTTCGATCACCGGTTCGGTTATGAAAACACTGATATATACTAATTCGTATACCCGCGTATTACGCGGGGTTGAAATGTTGAAATAATTTTGGTGTTATAATTTTTTTCTTTTAATGTGTTCATTTATTTATTATGAAAGATTTCACAATTTAAAAAGGTGAATTAATTTTTTATATCTTTATAAATATAAAAAAGATTTGATTTAATTAGATTAAAAATTTAATTTAAATAACTTTTAATGAGAGTGCACGATTTTAAAACGAAATAATTTGGTTGAATTGGGCTTTACGCGGAGTGATGTGGTTCCGCCACATAAGCTGAATTAGGTTTACCAATATATAGTATTAAGATTTTTTTTTTGGTTTTTTCAAATCAAAGACCACTTTATCATTGAATGAGAGCAATAAAGGATAGTCTTATTTAAAAATTGAATGTTGCATATATATTAGGAAATATTCTTTTTTTTGTAATTAGCGTAATCTTCTCCCTTTAATTGTGGAGATTTGTTGTACACGTTCTATATATACGTATTCTCTGACCATCACCAATTAACGGTGATTGACCAATCATCCTTCACAAGCACCCCATGGACTTCAGCGAAGGCGACGACTCCAGAGGCGCCGATGCCCCCCGATTCTCATCGGCTCCAGAGACGTCGTTATCTACGCCGCCTTCACACTTCGGATTCAGCATCGGAGCTCGGTCGTAGATCTGTTCAAATTCGGCCAAATCTGTTCAAAATCGGTAGTCGAATTTAAAATTCACACATAGTAGTATCTTCTTCTTATGTGTGCGGCGACGGCGAAAGGCGTGGGATATGACAACAAACAATTTAATATGTTGGTCTTTATTTTGAATTTTCTTTAATTTTCTTGAAGGAATTTACCTCGTTAATAACGAGTTGAGCGGAGAAATACCCATCTCTATCTCTAACTGTCGTCATCTCTCTACACTCTCACTCGCTAAAAACAGATTCACCGGTGTTCTGCCTCACTCCCTCCGCAACCTAAGTCTCCTTCAAGTCCTTAACCTGGGGAGCAATAATTTTAGAATTGAATCATCTTCTTCAGAATTGAGCTTCATTGCAGATCTTTAAAGAAATTCGTAATTGCTGACAATCCTCTGTACGGAATCATTCCATCTTCCATTGGAAATTTTTCTACCTCATTGCAATATTTCTATGCCTACAGTTGCGGAATTAAGGGTAGTATTCCTGCTAGTATAGGCAACTTAAGCAACTTGATCACACTTGCGCTATCCGTGAATGAGTTGTCTGGTAATATTCCTCCTACTTTCCAACATATACACAAGCTTCAAGGGTTAGATCTAGGCAGCAACAATCTGGATGGTCTCATATCACATAGTCTCTGTGATTTACACAACCTCAATTTGATATCTTTAAGACATAATCAGTTACGAGGTCCGATTCCTAAATGTTTTGGAAATGTCACTTCTTTAAGAGAACTTCATCTTGATTCGAATAAGCTAAGTTCAAGCATTCCGTAAAGCTTGTGGCGCCTCACGGATTTGTTGGTGCTCAACCTATCCTCGAACTCCTTAGGTGGAATTTTACCACCGGAGATGGGTAATTTAGTGGCAGTAACTCATATCAATCTAGCCATGAATTTTATTTCTAAGACTATCACGATCGGGAAGTTACGGAATTTGATTTATCTGTCTCTATCACATAACAGACTGGAAGGTTCTATCCCCGTGTCGGTGGGAGGCATGATAAGTTTGTCAGCTCTAGATCTCTCTTACAATAGCCTTTCTGGTCCAATCCCAAAGTCGTTGGAGAAACTTAAACACTTTAACTACTTCAACGCCTCTTTCAATGATTTGAGTGGAGAAATTCCTGTTGATGGTCCATTCAAAAACTTCACTATGGAGTCTTTCAAAGAAAATAAAGCATTATGTGGAATTCTTAGGTTTCATGTCCCTCTTTGCATTGTTGTTCCCAGTCACAAATCAAGGAGAAAGAAGGTGGAATTTACTTTATTTATTCTTGCTGGCATGGTTGCGCTTATCATGATTGTCTCTTTGGCCTTTATTTTCCTAAGAAGCAGAAGAAATGGTAAGACAACTAGCAAAATTGATGAGCAGGTGCACTCTACTGTGCCAGAAATAATTTCTTATTACGAAATATTGCAGTCAACTGAACAGTTCAATGAAAGTAATTTGCTAGGCGTTGGGAGTTTCGGTTCTGTTTATAGAGTAATTCTCAGAGATGGGAAGGTTATTGCTGTGAAGGTGTTTAATCTACAAAATGAAACTGCTTTCAGGAGTTTTGATGTCGAATGCAACGTACTACGTAACATTCGTCACAGAAACCTGACAAAAGTTATAAGCAGCTGCTCCAATAAAGATTTCAGGGCATTAGTACTTGAATATATGCCCATGGGAAACCTTGAAAAATGGTTGTATTCCCACAATTATTGCTTGGATGTCATGCAAAGGTTGAACATGATGATTGATGTCGCGTGTGCATTGGAATATCTTCATCATGGCTATTCAACCCCCGTTGTTCACTGTTATAGATGTCAACTTACTCACAAATCTTGATGATGAACATTGTGATAAGATGATGCACTGTGTATTCTCCGTATTGGGACTCTTTCTTATCGAAGCTGGTGTAGATTGCAGAAGCATATAAGAGTATTATTTACTGATTCTAAGAATATCCGGATAAATACACAAACGTGATTGACGTTTAATTCCATTGATTCATTATGAATACCGGAAGAACAACGATTAACACAAGAAGAAGGGATAAAACCCAATATAATTCCTATTTCATTCAAATCTCCCCATTACAATTCCTAAAATGGACTATATATATTAGTGTCGTAAAATTGACTAACACAATAAATAAAAAGACTAAATTAAATAACTAATAAATAAAAGGATCTAAAAACTAGATGGATTAATGAGTAGGCATTCAAACTTCTCCATTAATACTAACTCATCATCTTCATCAGAAGCCCAAATAAAGAAGAAGCCGAATCCAACTATTTAACTAAGAAGCCCAATCTATTTGCTGGAACTTAGCCCAATTAATACAGGAAATATCGGAAATTTTCAATCAAGAAATATCCAACGGTTGCGAGATATTGTACGGTTCTGAGATTGCCGTTGCGGATTTAAATCCCGTGCTGCAGTAGACCCATATGGGTATATAGCGTATTTGAATCAATCAGTGGCTTACAAAGGCTAACAAAGGATTTTAATGAATGTATGAAAGAGTAATTTATTAAAGGGATTATATATTGGCGGAGAGCAAGTAATTCTGGATTATTTGACAAAATTAATATTAAAGTTAAACTTTTTAGTGAAATTCTTCTGTATTGTACTCCATTCGTCATGTTTTAAATTGCCCATTCACTGATTGACTCATATTTTAGCGAGCGAGTTGTTTATTAATATTTGAAATGATAATTTTTTTTTTAAGGGGGGTCTATTCTACACTTCTTTAAAAATCATTTTATCATTTTATATACTAATAAATCTATAAGAGACTAAGTCCAAGAGCAAAAATCTATAATTAATTACTAGACAATAATTTAAGGATGTCTTAATATGTTTGATACTTTCTAATCATCGATCTTAATTTGATCATTTCAAATCCACATATTCCCCTATTTTTTAAGTCACCAGAAACAGTCAAAACAATTTCAACTTCTTGGACGGCAACATAATAAACGATGATAATAGAATATTCATAGGTTTGTCACATTAAGTATGACAAAATTCTTAGATTTCTCGTTATGTGGCAGAGTGATAATACTCTATTTTAAATTCTTTTAATTTGACTCAATCCACTTCTGGATGCTAAATGTGTGTTATATTTCCAAATTCTTTATAAAATAGATGAAGAGTAAACTATTATACTTCACTTTAAAAAAAAAATTATATCATTATAAATACTAATAAACAACTAACTCGTTAAAACACGAGCTAAATAGTAAATGGACAATTTAAAAAGGACGGAGAAAAAGTATTAAATAAAGTTAAAAAAATGAAAGGTCTGGACATTAGTGGAGATCTGAAATACTAGCAACCCTGAAATGGACTGGAAACCAAATGCGTTGTTTTACCAATATACAATCATATTAAAAAGACTCGGAGTCTGCTGAAAACAAAATTTTCTGCACTTAATTTAGTTAGTGGTTGTACATTATGTAATCTTCAAACTGAAAATGAACAATAAAACCAAGCACCGACTGTTGATTAGTATTATTGAATATATGCCTATTAAATTAGCACAAACTCTCTCATGAAAAAATTTCATCGTATGAAATTAATATCATTACCCTTATAAACTATCGTGCTACGATATTATTTTACAGGTATAATACACTACAAAAAAATACTGTACCTGTGAACAAGTTTAACGGGAGATTTACCTGCAAATCATATAAATCTTATATACCACTTCTCACATTTATTCCATTATATGAAAAATTAATTTTTAGGTAATACTGTCAATATTTGCAGTTTAACATGTAGCAATAAAAAAATATTATGTTTTGGATTTTAAATTGTTTATATACTTCATCTAAAATACTACGCATACATGTATGTTCCCAATATAAATCAATTAAGAGTATATTAAACAATTCACACTTGTTTTTAAACAAAAAAAAACAAATATAAAGAAATAAGTGTATTTATGTACTCCAATCCCTTATATTGGAAAATAATAGTACGGGAAATAAAAGGGAAAATTACATGTTTCTGGCGACTTGGGACTAAATCGGCACAAATTGAAAACATACAGGACTAAATTGAAACATGTGATATATACAGGACCTTTTCAATAAAGGTGCAAATTTACGGGACCATTTTGATTTAAATCCCGTCTTATTATTGATGTGGTTGTTACGTTGTCATCAAAATAGAACAACCGCTTCCTCACTAATTGAATGGTAATTACATTTTTTTTTTAATAATTCGATGTCCTACTTAAAGACCGATTAATTCGGTCATTTGAGGGACCAGAATCCACCAGTAGTTATATAGTATCTAATAACTTTTCATAAGAGTATTATCTAGCCTAAACTCCATAAGATATAAGACGTGGGGATAGTCCAAGTGCTCATGAGTTCGAGTCACCTGGGGTCCATATGGGAAATTAATCATAAGAGAAAAAAGACAAGGTCTTTATATGACTTGGTCAAGACAGATTTTTAGATCCGTCTTTTTTCACTTTGATCCTGCCCATTTTTTTATTGTGGATCCTCCTTTTCGCTAAAGGCAAGGTCTTATTTTTTTAATGGGTCACTCCTATACCCGAGTCAAGACGGTGCACTTGGTGGCTTGAGAGACCCACTCGAGAAAAAAAGAAACTCCGCAAGTCACAACCAAAAACTTTACAATCATGACTAATCATATTGTTGTCCTTTTGTGTAAAAATTATTTACACCTTCTGGAATTCCTCTATATATTGTTTCTATTACCAGCAACTACGTACCATCACAGCATTTGCAGCTAGCCATGGCCAAAACTTGCTATTTCGTTTTTGCATATGCACTACTCCTGCTACTACTAATATCCTTCCAAATCCCAGCTTGTCTAGCCAAAAGTACATCTACCAGCCTCACCGCTGATAAATATGCTCTTCTCTCACTAAAATATCTCCTCACTTCAGACCCTTATCAAATACTTGCGACAAATTGGACCAATTCAAGCTCTGTTTGCACTTGGATTGGTGTCACTTGCGGTTTGCGTCACCACAGAGTCACTGCTTTGAATATTTCCAACATGTATCTCTCGGGCGCAATTCCACCGCAAATAGGAAATCTCTCCTTCCTAGTTTCTCTCGATCTCGGGTACAACTTTTTTAGTGGCACTTTGCCTCGAGAGTTATGTCTCCTGCGCCGGTTGAAGTTTATTTCTCTCAGAAATAACAACTTCACTGGTGCTATGCCATCGGCTATATTTAACATATCCACCTTGCGAAATATGTATTTGTCACATAATGAATTGAGTGGTAGTCTACCAACTGACATGTGCCGCAATCTTCCATTTCTTCAACTGATTAGCCTAAGTTTCAATCAGCTGAGCGGCGAAATTCCATCAAATCTATCTCAGTGTCAACAACTTCGATTGGTGTCCTTATCTTACAATTCTTTCAGTGGGCAGATACCCGCTGCATTCGGGAGATTAACATCTCTTCAAATTTTATATCTCGGGGGAAACTATTTAAATGGTAGAGTTTACTATCCTTTCGAGCTTCATTTAATATTAGTCATGTGACGACAAACTTCATAAAAAAATTAACATTTTGTATACTGCAGGTGTTATACCAAAGGAGTGGGGCAGTCTTCACAACTTGGTTGAGCTTGGAATCGAACAAAATCAAATTACTGGTGCACTACCAAGAGATATATGGAGCAATATGTCTTCCTTGCAGGTTTTAATTTTGTTGAGCAATAAACTGAGTGGGGAACTCTCACGGGATATTGGAAGTCTTACAATGCTAAAAGAATTGTATCTCTCACAAAACAGCTTCACAGGTCCGTTTCTCTGTAATAAAAAAATTGTTGTTTGTGGAGAAATTAATAGCTGACTCAATTGTTTGAATTCCTAAATCTATCAAGAATGGAATCATCTTCATTCGAATTAATCTTGAAGGTACCAATATTCCTGATGATATATATCATTTACAGGTGAACTGCCACTGAGCATGTTTAATATCGCTTCCTTGGAGAGATTATCTATATGGCGGAATAAACTAAGTGGGAAGCTCCCAAGAGATATTGGAAATCTTACAATGCTAAAACAACTAGATCTCACGGAAAATGGCTTCACAGGTCCGTTTTCTCAGTCATTATTATTATTCCCTTAGGAATTAATTAGATGCTAGTTGATCATTTTGTAATCATGGCAGGTGTTATACCAAGTGAAATTGGCAGACTTCACCAACTTGAGGCACTTAGATTACGCGATAATGCTTTCACCGGTTCAATTCCACCTGAGATCTTTAACATCTCAACTCTTCAATATCTTCAACTTGGTTTCAATGATTTTTCTGGCACTCTTCCAGCCCAACTTTGCACCGGCTCACCCATTCTTGAATGGATTACACTTGGAAATAACTCTATTACTGGAGAAATACCCCACTCAATTTCTAATTGTGCTTATCTCAAAGCTCTCGATCTCGGATCCAACAGATTAATGGGTGTTGTACCTCACTCTCTGGCCAACCTAACTATGCTTGAATTCCTAAGCCTTTCAAGCAATAATCTAAGAATTGAGTCACCTTCTTCCAAACTGAGCTTCATCACTTCCTTAACAAATTGCACATCTTTAAAGTATTTGTTGATTAATGATAATCCTCTAGACGGTATCATTCCACCTTCCATTGGGAATTTATCTTCCACTCTCCAAATATTCTCTGCCTCCAATTGCAAAATTAAGGGCACCATTCCTGATGATATCCATAATTTATGGAACTTGACGTCACTTGATCTTAGCAACAATGAGTTGTCTGGTATTATTCCATCTACTTTCAGATATTTAAATAAGATTCAAGGATTAGATCTACATAACAACAATCTGGGAGGTCCCATTCCAGAGGGTCTGTGTGACCTACGCAACCTGTATATAATTGATTTAGGTCATAACCAACTTTCTGGTCTCATTCCTGAATGTATAGGGAACCTCATATCTTTAGGATATCTTTCCCTAGATTCTAACAATCTCACTTCAAGCATACCATCAAGTTTGTGGAGCCTCAAGGATTTGTTGAGTCTTGATCTGTCCTCAAATTCCCTAAGTGGGTTCTTAGCTCCAGAGATAGGTAATTTAGTGGCATCAACCTCGATCAACCTATCAATGAATAACTTGTCTAAGTCCATCCCAAAAACGATTGGAAATTTACAGAGATTGGTTAAACGTCGTTGATCACAGATAATAGATTGGAAGGTTCTATTCCCGTGTCCATGGGGAGCATGATCAGTTTGGTAACACTGGACTTTTCCTACAACAACCTTGTTGGTTCAATCCCGAAGTCTTTTGAGAAACTTCAGCAGCTCGATTATTTTAATGTGTCTTTCAACACTTTGAATGGAGAGATTCCAAGTGGCGGCCCTTTCAGACACTTCTCTATGGAGTCTTTCAAGGGTAATGGTGCACTTTGCCAATATAATTCAAGCTTCCATGGCATTCCACTTTGTCATGTTGTTTCCAGTCATAAATCAAAAAGGAAGAAGGTTGCATTTTCTCTATTTTTTCTTGTCGGGGTTGTTGCGCTTGTCACTTTAGTAACTTTGATGTTTATATGTGTAAGATGCAAAAGAAAAGTTAACACGACAAATGAAATTGTTGAATTGGCGTCTGCAATCCCACAAAGAATCTCCTATTATGAAATCTTGTGGGCAACAGAACAATTAAATGAGAGCAATTTACTAGGTGTTGGGAGTTATGGATCGGTTCTGAGAGGAACCCTTAGAGATGGAAATGTGGTCATTTGTGAAGGTGTTTAGCCAAAGACTCGAAAGTTGCTTTCGAGAGCTTTGATGTCGAATGTGAAGTATTACGTAACATCCGCCATGTGAGAATCTTACCAAAGTCATCGTAGATTGCTCTAACTTGAAGATTTCAAGGCTTTAGTACTCGAGTACATGTCCAACGGAAATCTTGAGAAATGGTTATATTCTCATAATTATTTCTTGGATGTGAGGCAAAGAATGGACATAATGATCGATGTAGCATCTGCATTGGAATATCTTCATCATGGCTATTCAACACCCATTGTTCACTGCGACTTGAAGCCTAGTAATGTGTTGTTAGATGAGGAGATGATTGCCCATGTTACTGATTTTGGGATATCTAAACTCTTAGGGGACGACGAGAGCACGGTGCTAACCAACACCCTCGCCACACTAGGGTACATTTCTCCAGGTGAACATTTATTCTATTTTCATATATCATTTTAAATTTTAGGTCAATTTAATTTAATCACGTCTTTTATTGATGCATTGCAATTTTCACTCTTCAGATAACGGTTTGGAAGGCTTAGTTTCAACAAGATGTGATGTATATAGTTATGGTGTGATGTTGATGGAAACCTTTACAAGAAAAAGGCCAAGTGATGATATGTTCGGTGGAGATTTGACTTTGAAGAGTTGGGTTGCAAACTTGCTTCCACATTCACCAGATCGGATTGTAGATCCGAACTTATTCATGAATCTTGATGATGAACACGGTGACAAGATTTTGCAGTGTGTATCATCCATATTAATGTTGGCTTTGAAGTGCTCACAGAATCCCCGGAGAGAGGATAAACATGAAAGAAGCTCTAGCGAGAGCTGAGAAAATCAAACGTCGATTTTTTTTCAGTAACACTTGAAATACAATGGTTAGACCTTGATTGTTTTTCTGCTTGATCAAAAATTGAAAGGTCTGACATAATTATAGTCTCACAATGATGCAATTAAGTTTGGTTTTCTCTGCTTTAGTTTTCTTGTTTCTCTTGTGTAATTTACACATTCTTTTGAATTTTTTTCCAGTAATTGATTCTATTAAGTGATGTTTCTTGTTGTTTTATAAACAATTCATTTCATCCTTCTGGTGAATATTTTCAACATGTCGCCTGTGATGATTAAAATATTTGCCTACGTAGTGTGATTGTGAATTGAACCCTATTAAACCAGTATTCATTTCTGTTCATACTTTTATGGTGCCAACGACTTCAACTCGTGGCCTTGTCTTACAATTCTTTCAGTGGGCAGATACACTACAAAAAAGACGCGTTTTAACGACGGACATTAGCGACGGTTAACCAGGCCGTTTAAGGTATAAGATGTACTTAAAATATTTTATTTTAATATATATTGTTAAAATTAATTTAATTAATTATTGTATTATTTTCGAAATATAGAAACAAACTACGTGGAGTCCCGAGCTTGAGACCGATCAAGTTTACAAGGCATTTTGTAAAGTTGCTTGACCGCGTTACCAAGACATAATGTACAGGTGGCGTACACAGCGGAGGGAAGACGAAGTGGATTTATCAGAAGAAATTAGGCACGAAGTTTGGGAGTCACTTGTAGCTATTTGGAGGGCAATTCCCTAGGATGTTAATTTAATTATGTTATGAACAATTTTTAATTTATGTTTTTGTTTTTAATTTTTAATTATCATTGAACAATTTTAATTTATGTTTTTTTTTTTAAATCGTGTATTTAGCGATGGATTTAGCGACGGTTATTTGAAATTCCGTCGCTATTAACGACGGATGTATCCGTCGCTTGACCGTCGCTAGTTCCATCGCTAAAATTTAAGAAAAACCAGGCAGCTCAGTCTACAGAAATGTCAAAAACAAACAAAAACTTTCGAAAACTAACACCAAATTTTGTGTAGATAGAAGCGAAAATCATTTTTTGAAGTGCATATTGTGTAGAGGAAATATATCTACTCCTCGAGGACGATTTACGGTACGTTTTCACATTTCTACAATTTAAAAATATATATAGTGTAATGTAAATATATAATTGATAAGTTTGGTATTGACATATATTTTATTGATAGTTTATGTTTAATGAATGTTGTGATCATAGCTAGATGAATATTGGGTAGATAGTTTATGTTAAATGAATGTATTTGATGTTATTTGATAGAAGAATATATTTGGATATTTACATATACAAAGCGAAACTCATCAAATTTTTTGTATGTTATTTGATAAAAAGAATTGTTGGGATTATACTAGAAAGTATGCTTTTACTTTTGTATAATCAAAACCTAATTTCGGACTTATTTCTTGAAATAAATTGTTTATCACTGATGCTTTAAATATTATCGAATGTTACATATATTTCTTTGCATAAGCATTCAAATAAGTCGTGACGTGTTACATTGTAGTTAATTTAGTGATACCGGATCACGAGAAGATTAAATTAAACGGTCCCTTGTAACTAAAAGTACGCCATTCACGACCTAGATGGAAATGAACAACCCATCGTGAAAGGTTGAAGTGTAAGGCTCAGATTGGTTTGTCTTGACCAAGAGATTACACTAGTGCATGGTGATGTAATTGAATATGACCCTGAGGAGGATAAATTCTTGACCCCGAACAAGGAAGAATTAGACCTCAGTGGTTCGTTATTTCTTAACCTTCGTCCCTTAAATAGGATCACGTGGGATTGGTAACTATTGCTTTGACCTATCATGTGTAGCGAATCAACGAGATTCAATACTTTTTATCTTGGGCAATATTATTAGTCACATGTGATTGTTAAGATTTAATCTGAAGAAGAATGTATTAAGTACGCTTGTTTGATTTGCCCCCTTGGGATGTTCATAAGCTTTATCATACCAAATCTTGCAAGTGGAATTAGTTTCCGGTATGGATAATAATGTTGAACCGTTCCTTGACCAAGGACAAAAGATATTAATTAATGGAAAGCTATTTCAGTGGCTTGAATTAATTAATGGGCTAGATAATCTTAAACACGGGAAATAATAGCAGGGAGCCATATTGATGTAATATGGGTTAAGATGGATAGTGCAATATTAATTATGTAGTGGGATTAATTAATATTTATGGGCTTGAATAATATTGTGGCTCAATATTAGATATTCAAGGTCAATTAGAAGGTCCAATCTTAATTCTCCTAAAGGCCCCCTAAGTAACCCAATATATAGTCCAATGGCGAAAAAAAAGGTGATTAAAATAAAATAAATATTGTTGCTTATTTTTCCAATTAATTTTAAAAATTATGGATGAGTTGGGAGAAAGATTTTCTTTGAATTTTGTTATGAAATGAAGATATGTATTCTTGGAATACAAGATTATCTCATTAAATTCAAGAAATCTCCCACTTGGTTATCTATAATAAAGATTTCGAAAATTTGGAAATATAGTGGGCAAGAAAGATTTTCTTGATTTTCTTGAAAAGATATTATGGAAGATATGTATTTCTTGAAATACAAGAATATCTCATAAATTCAAGAAGATCCAAATCTTGGATTCTTGGCACCCTATATTTTCGAAAACTCCATAAAATAGAGTAGGTGGGATTTTGTGGAATATTATAATTATGGGAAAAAGAATATAAGAGATATATTCAAGATTTCTTGGAGATCAAGAAAAGATTTTCCCACATTGTTTTATCACAAAATTTTCGTCCACTTCATGCTCTATAAATAGGGGATGATTCTTTCATTCCCAAGTACAATTCCATGTGCTGGAAAAATTAGTAAATCCACAAAGGTGGTGCAACATAATTTATTTTCCTTTTGTTAAATTGTTCACAAGAGTCCTACCACCGGATAGTCGAACGAGGACTAAGGGAATACTTGGGAAGTTCTTTCGGTTAGTCTATTCAGCCACACCGTTGCCATCCCAAGAGGTACGTTCACGTAAACTCGTAGAATTTCGCATGCGTAGGTTTTACGTGAATTATTATATGCATGATATATTGTTGGATTATTATTTGAATTAATATAGGATTAATTCATGCTAGTAATAATTATAAGAATTAAATTTGTATTTAAATATTCATCCCGAATAGATCTGTGCAAACTATTCCCCAACAACTCGTATCAGAGCCACGGTTTCGGGCTCTGAATTATTTAAATTGTAATTTAATTCGTTGACATTAAATTTGAAATTGGATAGTAGAATTGCTAGATCTTTTTTGCAGGTATCCAATTGTCATGGAATTTAATGTGTTTATTTATGCATGCATATAAATTGTTTTATGTGGGTTTTAATTCTATCTTGCTCGGGATTCGCTTGTGCTCTCGGAGAAAATCCACGAGTAGATTAGGATTTGTTTGATTTGATCAATGTAATAGACTATTCGTTAGATTCAGGTTTATTTATTTTTTGTAAATAAATTGTAACCGGATCCAAAAACGAGGACGGAGACGGAAGAATTAAAGGACAAAATCTGTAATCGGAATGGATTAACAAAGGTAGGGCGGCGAATAAACTAAAATGTGTCGAAATTTTTGGGGAGGCACGCTGAATATACCTCACCATATTCTTTTTTCCATAATTAAAAATATTAACTTTAAAATCACCTCCTCCCCGAGTGCTGCGACGATATTCTTGTATTTCAAGACAGCTTATAATACGAAAAGAAATTCTTATATAGATAACCAAGGGAAATTTCTTGAATTTAATGAGCTTGCCGAGGGCCGAAAAATAAGCAACAATATTTATTTTATTTTAAGGAGATTGGATTTGGCCGCAAGACGGGCGGGGGCGCTAGGCGACGGGTTGGGGCGACGCGTGTTTAAGACCATTAATTAATTCAAGCTTTGAAATAGGGGTGAGAGGACGGAGTATAGATTCCCTTTACGCATTTGGTAGACGGGGACGGCGCGGTGCCGTATTAAAAAATCACATGTGCAATAGGCGAAGCGGATGCGCAAGAAGCATTTCATGATTACGCGAAGGTTAAGAAATAACGAACCCGCCGAGAATTGCCGAAGAATTTATCCCTTGTGGAATTATTCGCTGAGGCATGCCGAGACGCTGTGGTGGCGATACGCTAAGCGGCTGCTGAGAATGAACTCGGCAAGTGGCCGGCCGGATGGCGTGCATCATTGCTGAAATGCTTGGCGTGGCGTTCGAGAAGAAGTATTTTTTCCGAGACGATCGAGTGGGAGAAATTCAAGACGGTGTTTTCTTCAAGATCAAGCCAAGAAAAATCAAATGGATGATTGTGGGTTATTACTAGTGGCGACGATGACCCTCCCCACGAGGCTCGTTCAAAAACGAAATAATAATCTGTATTTAATCATGATTATTACTTAGGTATAAAATTGATATGCATATACTTCCTCAAGTCCCTGTCAATTTTATATTGGTCAGTCAGCCAACTATTAATCTGGATATTAAAGGTTTATAATCGTTCTTGTTTGTAATTTTCCGCTTGAATGTGTTTAAATAATGACCCACCTCCTTTATTTGGGGAATGAGTTACCTGAGATCTATTCGGGGTGAATATTTAAATACAAATTTAATTCTTATAATTATTACTAGCATGAATTAATCCTATATTAATTCAAATAATAATCCAACAACATATCATGCATATAATAATTCACGTAAAACCTACGCATGCGGAATTCTACGAGTTTACGTGAAGTACCTCTTGGGATGGCAACGGTGTGGCTGAATAGACTAACCGTAAGGACTTCCCAAGTATTCCCTTAGCCCTCGTTCGACTATCCGGTGGAAGGATTCTTGTGAACGATTTAACAAAAGGGAAAAATAAATTATGTTGCACCACCTTTGTGGATTTACTAATTTTTCCAGCACATGGAATTGTACTTGGGAATGAAAGAATCATCTCCAAGAATCTTGAATATATCTCCTATATTCTTTTTCCCATAATTATAATATTCCACAATAATCCCACCTACTCTATATTTATGGATTTTTCGAAAATAAGGTGTTACAAGAATCCAAGATTTGGATCTTCTTGAATTTATGAGATATTCTTGTATTTCAAGAAATACATATCTTCCATAATATATTTTCAAGAAAATCTTTCTTGCCCTTTATTTTATAATATTTCGAAAATCACACTATAGATGACCAAGTGGGAGATTTCTTGAATTTAATGAGATAATCTTGTATTCCAAGAATATATATCTTCATTCCATAACAAAATTCAAAGAAAATCTTTCTCCCATTATATCTATAAATTTCGAAATTCTCTTGGGAAAAATAAGCAACAATATTTATTTTATTTTAATCACCTTTTCAGTTATTGGACTATATGTTGGGCTACTCAAGGGGCCTTTAGGAGAATTAAGATTGGACCTTCTAATGGACCTTGAATATCTAATATTGAGCCACAATATAATTCAAGCCCATAAATATTAATTAATCCCACTACATAATTAATATTGCACTATCCATCTTAACCCATATTACAATCAATATGGCTCCCGGTCATTATTTCCCCGTGTTTAAGATTATCTAGCCCATTAATTAATTGAAGCCAATTTGAAATAGCTTCCCATTAATTAATATCTTTTATCCTTGGTCGTGAACGGTTCAACATTATTATCCATACCGAAAACTAATTCCACTTGCAAGATTTGGTATGATAAAGCTTATGAACCTCCCAAGGGAACCAAATCGAACAAAGCGTGCTTTTGCACACGATTCTTCGTATTAAATCTTAGCAATCACATGTGACTAATAATATTGCCCAAGATAAAAAAGTATTGAATCTCACTGATTCGCTACCCATGATAAGTCAAAGCAATAGTTACCAATCCCACTTGATCCTATTTAAGGGACCAAGATTAAGAAATAACGAACCACTGAGGTCTAATTCTTCCTTGTTGGGTTCTCAAGAATATATCCTCCTCAGAGGTCCTATTCAAAGGCATCGACCACGCACTAGTGTAATCTCTTTGTCAAGACAAGCCAATCCCGAGCCTTACACTTCAACCTTTCACGATGGGTTGTTCATTTCCATCTAGGTCGTGAATGGCGTACTTTTAGTTACAAGGGAATGTTAATTTAATCTTCTATGATCTGGTATCACTAAATTAACTACAATGTAACACGCATTTCGACTTATTGAGCGATTATCAAAGAAATATATGTAACATTCAATAATATTTAAAGCATCAGTGATAAACAATTTATTTCAGTAAATAAGTCTGAAAATTCAATTTCGATTATACAAAGTAAAAAGCATACTTTCCAGTATAATCCCAACACCCACGTGGCTTATTTAAACCGTTTTTGAGATGTTGGCTGATGCATGTTCATATTTTTTTTGAGATTTTAATATGATGCACGTGATCAAACCTTGTGATATATTTTGTGCTTATGCATATTATTATTTATTTCAGTTCATCATGTCGTAACCTTTTAATCCACTATTCAATATACTTAAAGACAATTTGCTCACTGGAGAAAATTTTGTTGATTGGAATCGAAAACTTACAATTGTCCTCACTGCACAAAGCCATAACTGGGTTCTGACCACACCTAAACCGAAAAAGCCGAAAGATGAGTCCACTAAAACGGTTAAGAAAGAGTATGCTGACTGGGAGCGGTCTAAATAAATGGCAAAGTGTACCATCTTGACTTCTATGTCAGATGTGTTGCAACACCAACACCGTAAGCGTTGAGACCATTGCGGAAATCATGACTAGTCTTAAAGCGATGTTTCAACATCGTAACCGTGTGGCTCGTCCGGATCACCATGAGGGACTTGCTCTCTATGAAAATGGTGGAGGAACGCGTAAAGGGAGCACGTTCTCGGATGATGGCTCACCTTAATAAACTTGAGGTACTTGGCGCTGAATACGATATCAAGACCCAAATCGATTTCATGCTCCACTCTCTACCAAAAAGTTTTGAACAGTTCAGGCTGAACTACCAGATGAATAATCAGAAGTTCTCGATGCCTGATCTGTTGCAAACTTTAGTCTCGGCAGAGGCGATATTGGGGAAAAAGAGCCAAGCCTTGGTGGCAAACGGACCTTCTTCTTCTTCTAGGCCAAGGGGTGGTAAGAACAAGAAAAGGGACAAAGGCCACAAACAAGTGAACTCAAGTGTTGCCAATGGCAAAGAAAATGTGAAGAAGGGTGGTGGAGTGAACAAGCCGACTAGGGGAAGTGCTTCAAGCTGCGGTGAAAAAGGACATTGGAGGTCGACTGTTCTGGACCAAAAGGAATGGAAAGAAAGGTAATTCTCACGCACTATTTGTTGAAACTTGTTTAGCGGCGTATGCCTCCTATTTATGGGTGGTGGATACGGGATCCACTGATCATGTTTGTTTCACATTACAGGGGTTCAAGCGGACCCGACAACTTAGTGGGAGTGAGATCCTCATCACCTTTCGGGCGATCTTCTACGAGAGTGGCGGTGAAGCGATGGGAGAAGTGCACCTTTTGTCTTTTGAAGAGCGAGTTTTAATTTTAAGAGATGTTCTTTACGTTAGGATTTTAGAAAGAATTTGATTTGATTTCTAAACTCTTTTTATGATGGATATTCGGTTACTTTTAATAAAGTTGCTACCATTTCTCTTTTTGATAAATTTTATACGTCATGGAGCGTTGTTGAATAATCTCTATACAATTAATATGCACACCACTCACGAAAATGCATCCTATAACACATCAATTGTTTAGAAAAGAAAAACGTTCATCGGGGCGTGAGCAGAGACACTTCCTTGGCATCTAAGATTAGGTCATATAAATCAAAGAGGATCAAAGGTTGGTGAAAGGCGGTTCTTTGGAGCTTCTCCAAGTTGAACCGATTCCAACTCGTGAATCATGTTTGAAGGGTAAAAAATGACCAAGAGGGCATTTGGAGCCAAGGGAATAGGGCCAAAGAAGTGTTAGAGATCGTTCACACGAGATGTATGTGGTTCAATGTCAACCAAAGCAAAAGGAGGTTATGAGTATTTTGTCACTTTTATTGATGATTACTCAAGAATGCGGTTACATTTTTCCTTATGAAGCATAAATCGAGACCTTTGAGAAATACAAAAAATTTAAGGCTCAAGCCCAGAGAATCATAGGGAAAAACGTATCAAGTCTCTATGATCGATCGTGGGGCGAATACCTCAAATGATGAGTTTTGAACTACTTATCTAATGAAGGGATTGCATCCCAGCTCACTACACCCGGAACCCCTCAACAAAACGGGGTTGCAGAGAGGAGAAACAGAACTCTTTTGGAAATGGTTAGATCTATGATGAGTTATGTGGATCTTCCCAAGTCGTTCTGGGGTCATGCCTTGGAAACAACATCTTACATTCTGAACTTGGTGCCATCCAAATCGGTTCCCAAAACTCCCAAAGAATTGTGGACCGGGCGCAAGCCTAGTATGAGACACATGAGAATTTGGGGGTGTCCTGCCTATGTGTTGGACAAGGAAGCCGGTAAATGGATCCTCGATTAGAATTAAGGTTGTTTGTAGGTTACCCCGAGGGAACAAAAGGGTGTATGTTCTATGGTCCCGAAGATCAAAAGGTGGTCATAAGCACCCACTTTAGATTTTTGGAAGAAGACTATATGAACTAAAGAAAACCCAGAAGTGAGATTACCTTAAATGAGCTTAGAGGGCAAACCTCAATGCCAATTGTACTAGATGATATACTAAACGACACACTTTCACAACCGGAGCCTCGTCGTAGTGGGAGGGTTGTAAGACAGCCCGAGAGATTCATGGGAATAGGAGAGTCCTGGGACTTGATTCAGGACAAGGCTAATCAGACCCATGGACATATGACGAGGCACTCCAAGATAAGGATCTGATTCTTGGCAAACAAAGCAATGAAAGCCGAAATGGGTTCTATGTTTCATAATAGAGTGTGGGAGCTAGTCGAACCACTTAATGGGGTCAAACCCATTGGTTGCAAGTGGGTGTACAAGAGAAAAAAAGGCCGGGGACGGGAAGGTTGAAACCTTCAAAGCAAAGACTAGTGGGCGAAAAGGTTATACTCGAAAAAAGAAGGATCGACTATGAGGAAACTTTTTTTCGCCAAATAGCCATCTTTAAGTCCATCCGTATTCTCTTATCGATTTTTCACAAGATTTTGACTTTGAAATCTGGCAAATGGATGTCAAGATGACTTTCCTTAACCGAAGTCTTGATTAAGAGATCTATATGCAACAACCCCAAGGCTTCATTGAAACAGGCCAAGAACACCTAGTTTGTAAGCTCAAGAAGCCCATTTACGGACTCAAACGGGCATCGAGCTTGGAACCAATGTTTTGATCATGTTATAAAGTCTTATGGGTTCGATCAAAACGAGTTTGAAAGTTGTGTGTATAAAAAGCGTGTCGAAACTGCATTGGTATTCTTAGTACTATACATAGATGACATTCTGATCATCGGGAATGATGTGAAGGTGTTATCAGACGTAAGGGCATGGCTTTCAAAACAGTTTGATATGAAAGACTTAGGGGAAGCCGGACACATCCTTGGGATCAAGATCTTTCGAGATCGCAAGAAAAGGATGATCGGGTTATCGCATGAAGCTTCATACATAGACCTTTGTCTTGAAACGATCGAAGATGCAAGATTCCAAGAAAGGCTTCGTACCTTTCAGACGTGGAATCCATCTATCCAAGAAAATGTCCCCTAAGTCGCAAAAGGAGATAGATGACATGAAAGGTATTCCTTATGCTTCGGCTGTCGGAAGCCTTATGTATGCAATGTATGTCTGAGACCCGGATATCCTTTTTCGTTGGCATGGTGGCAAGATATCAAAGTAACCCGGGGAAAGAACATTGGATGGCGATTAAAAACATTACGAAGTATCCGAAAAGAACTCGTGATAGAATGTTGGTTTATCGATCGATAGTCAATCCCCATCGGTTACGGACTCGGATTTCAATCGGACATAGACTCGGAAAAATCTACCTCGGTAGTGTGTTTTTTGCATGGGGGAGCGTGACATGGAAAACCGTCAATCAAAAAATCGTCGCAGATTCTACCATGGAAGTTTAATATGTAGTCGCTAAGCGAGGCAAATGAAAAAGCGGTTTGGCTCAAGCACTTCCTAGTGGACTTAGATGTGGTTCGAATTTGCCAAGCAGATTCACTTTATTTATTGTGATAATCTTGGGAGCGATTTGCAAATTCAAGGGAACCAAGAGCCCACAAAGCCACAAACACATTGAAAGGAAATACCATCTTATACGAGATATCGTTAGCGGAGGAGATATAGATGTGGCAAAGATAGCGTCCGAGGACAACCTAGCGAGATCCATTCACAAATAGTCCGCCTCTGAATACATTCGAGACATGTGGAAGGAATGGGTGTCAAGACAGTTTTGCTAATCTGCTTTGAGTATAAGTGGGAGAAATTATTAGGTTCGTGTAGGTGACATTAGATGTCACGGACTACACGAGACATGTTGTAGTATACTTAAAAGCAGACTTTGAGTATAAGTGGGAGATTGTTGGGATTATACTAGAAAGTATGCTTTTACTTTTGTATAATCAAAACTGAATTTTGGACTTATTTACTGAAATAAATTGTTTATCACTGATGCTTTAAATATTATCGAATGTTACATATATTTACTGCATAACTGTTCAAATAAGTCGTGCGTGTTACATTATAGTTAATTTAGTGATACCAGATCACAGAAGATTAAACTAACAGTCCCTTGTAACTAAAAGTACGCCATTCACGACCTAGATGGAAATGAACAACCCATCGTGAAAGGTTGAAGTGTAAGGCTCAGATTGGTTTGTCTTGACCAAGAGATTACACTAGTGCATGACTGATGCACTAAATAGGACCTACAGGAGGATAAATTCTTCAGAACTGAACAAGGAAGAATTAGACCTCAGTGGTTCGTTATTTCTTAACCTTTGTCCCTTAAATAGGATCACGTGGGATTGGTAACTATTGCTTTGACTTATCATCGGTAGCGAATCAACGAGATTCAATACTTTTTATCTTGGGCAATATTATTACTCACATGTGATTGCTAAGATTTAATCGAAGAATCGTAATGTGAAAGCACGCTTTGTTTGATTTGCCCCCTTGGGAGGTTCATAAGCTTTATCATACCAAATCTTGCAAGTGGAATTAGTTTAGGTATGGATAATAATGTTGAACCGTTCCTTGACCAAGGACAAAAGATATTAATTAATGGAAAGCTATTTGGTTGCTTGAATTAATTAATGGGCTAGATAATCTTAAACACGGAAATAATAACCGGAGCCATATTGACTGTAATATGGGTTAAGATGGATAGTGCAATATTAATTATGTAGTGAGATTAATTAATATTTATGGGCTTGAATAATATTGTGGCTCAATATTAGATATTCAACCCCCTAAGTAGCCTAATATATAGTCCAATAACTGAAAAAGGTGATTAAAATAAAATAAATATTGTTGCTTATTTTTCCAATTAATTTCGAAAATTATGGATGAGTTGGGAGAAAGATTTTCTTTGAATTTTGTTATGGAATGAAGATATGTATTCTTGGAATACAAGATTATCTCAGTAAATTCAAGAAATCTCCCACTTGGTTATCTATAATAAAGATTTCGAAAATTTGGAAATATAGTGGGCAAGAAAGATTTTCTTGATTTTCTTTAAAAGATATTATGGAAGATATGTATTTCTTGAAATACAAGAATATCTCATAAATTCAAGAAGATCCAAATCTTGGATTCTTGGCACCCTATATTTTCGAAAACTCCATAAAATAGAGTAGGTGGGATTTTGTGGAATATTATAATTATGGGAAAAGAATATAGGAGATATATTCAAGATTTCTTGGAGATCAAGAAAAGATTTTTCCACATTGTTTTATCACAAAATTTTCGTCCACTTCATGCTCTATAAATAGGGGATGATTCTTTCATTCCCAAGTACAATTCCATGTGCTGGAAAAATTAGTAAATCCACAGAGGTGGTGCAACATAATTTATTTTCCTTTTGTTAAATCGTTCACAAAAGTCCTACCACCGGATAGTCGAACGAGGACTGAGGGAATACTTGGGAAGTTCTTTCGGTTAGTCTATTCAGCCACACCGTTGCCATCCCAAGAGGTACGTTCACGTAAACTCGTAGAATTCCGCATGAGTAAGTTTTACGTGAATTATTATATGCATGATATGTTGTTGGATTATTATTTGAATTAATATAGGATTAATTCATGCTAGTAATAATTATAAGAATTAAATTTGTTTTTAAATATTCATCCCGAATAGATCTATGCAACCTATTCTCCAACAAGAATATATTTGGATATTTACATATACAGACGAAACTTTGTCAATTTTTTTGTACAATTAACATGTTTATAATGTTTTGAAATAGATGGAATATCCGAATCGTCAGTGGATGTATTTGACTCCTCGACTTATCAATGGAAGTATAAATATGAAGTTCTTGAATGAAGTTAATAACTTCATTCAATTTGCAATTAATCATGGTGCAACAAATTCAGAAGGTCGTATAAGATGTCCATGTAAAAAAAAAAAAAAGTCAAAACAAGTCATCTGAGAGAGAGACTGTGGATGTTCAGACACATATCATCATGAATGGTTTTGTTCCATATTACTACAATTGGACACGTCATGGTGAAGAGCGGTGGAATATTGATTTCAATGACCTTGAAGTGTATTATAATACACGCGATGATCATGGATTCGATGATCCTGGAGTACAGTTCGAGCCACCTGTAGTGGATACACCAGATATGTATCATACGATGATCGGGGGGTGGTGGGATTCAAGATGAGGCTATGGAGGAGGAACCAAATGAGGCAAGCAACTAATTTTTGAGAATACTCCAAAGCGGTGACAAAGATCTCAGATGATGGATGTCAAACTCACTCTCTGTTGTCATTCAATGCTCGACTCATTGCTATCAAGGTTGAGAACAAGCTTTCTCAAAGAGCCTATAACCAGATTAGTAAGTTGATCAATGAGATATGTCCTCCCGGTAATAAGGTGCCTATTACAGAATATCAAGCCAAAAATTTGTTGAAGAGTATGGGTCTACCAGTAGAGAGTATTGATTGTTGTATCAATAACTGCATGTTATTCTGGGGTAACGAAGAAGACGCGAATCTAGATAAATGCAAAGATAAAAGTACCGCAGATTTTAACCGGATCGAGCGGGCGAGGGAAGCAGAAAACGAAGAGGAAAGTGGCAAATAAAATAATGTATTACCTCCCGATCATTCCTCGTCTTCAGAGATTGTATCAATCTAGTGCCATAGCCAAAGATATGACATGGCATCATACAGAGACTGATCCTCATACCTTAGAGATGAGACACCCTGCTGACTCGATGGCCTGGAAACATCTTGACGAGGTATTTCCTATTTTTTTTGACGAACCTAGGAACGTTCGGTTAGGTCTCAAAGATCGATGGTTTTTTTTCCATTTGGAATGCCGATGGATGATTCGTTATGGCCGATTATATTGACTCCTTATAATCTACCTCCGTGGATGTGCATGAAGCCCCAAACGATGTTTCTCACCAGATTGGTACTGGTCCAAAGAATCGAAGGACAAACTAGATGTTTTCCTTCAAACCCACGATAAGAGACTTAATACATCTATGGGATAATGGAGTGTTGACATACGATGTATCGAGAAAGCAAAACTTCACGATGAGGGTTGCGCTGCTCTGGACGATCAGCGACTATCCTTCGTACTCCATGTTGTCCGGATGGAGGACGACTGGGAAACAATCATGTCCTTACTGCATGGAGGATTCTGACGCTTTCAGTCAACCGCTTAGCAGAAAAATTTCATGGTTTGATAACCATCAAAAGTTTTTACTAGAAGATCATCCTTTTCGAAAGAATAAAAATGATTTTATCAAGAACACAGTCGTTAAAAAAAAGGGTTTGAAAAAGAGATCAAGTATTTTTATATTAGTTGTTTTAAATTAATTAATATATTTTTATCTACATATGATAAATTAATTAACTTATAACTCTTTGCATTCATGCAGGTAAAACGTTGTTAAATCAAATTAATCAGAAGGGATTGAGGAAAACAACAGAAGAACATGCGGAGGAGCATAATAAAATGGTACCGGGTGGTTGGAAGAAGAAGAGCATTTTCTGGGACTTGCCCTACTAGAGCTCACTTTTGATTCATCACAACTTAGATGTGATGCACATCGAAAAGAATGTGTTCGATAACTTGTTCCACACAATCATGAACAAAGAGGGCAAGACAAAAGACACTGCAAAGTCGCGTGATGAGCTGAACGAAATATGCAAACGTGATCACTTGAAGAGGGATGAACGTACCGGAAGGTATCCCCAAGCCAATTACACACTTGATAAGAGACAGAAAGTGACTTTGTGTAATTGGATTGAAGATCTGAGATTTTCAGATGACTATGTCTCCAATCTGAGTCGTTGTGTAAACACATCAAACGGAAAGGTGTCCGGGATGAAAAGTCACGATTGTCACGTGTTTATGCAACGACTGTTGCCCCTCGCATTCCGAGAATTCCTACCGAACAATATCTGGAGGGCTGTAACTGAGTTGAGTTTATTCTTCAAAGATTTAACGTCTACAATGATTACGAGGGACGACATGGTCCGTTTGGAGAAAGACATTTCAGTTATTTTATGCAAGTTGGAGCGCATTTTCCCTCCAAGCTTCTTTGATTCGATGGAGCACTTGCCGGTGCACTTAGCATATGAAGCCAAAATTATCGGTCCGGTGCAATACAGGTGGATGTATCCATTTGAGAGGTAAACCTTCACTTCACAACTATTTATACAAATATTAATATATTTATGTTTTGATCTTATAATTTTTTTTTTATTATATATCTATAGGTATCTACATAACTTGAAGCTCAATGCTAAACAAAAGGCAAAAGTTGAAGCTTCAATTGTTAATGCCTACTTGTGTCAGGACGTTACAACATTTTGTTCTTACTATTTCGAGGATCATGTTAGAACAATGTTGAGAAACGAGCCTCATAATTACGACGGTAGAGGCACAGACAATGTTGCTGATGATATTGAGGGTATGTTGTCCTTGTTTAAGTTTTCAGGTCGATGTTTGGGTAGAGACAAATGAACGCCATGGTTGAGCAAACAAGAGATTGAAGCCGCACATAAATATGTGTTATTCAATTGTGAGGAAGTCCAACCGTACATTGAGTAAGTATTTCATTTACATTATCATTTACATAATTAGAATATTAATTTATTATATAATAGTTGATTAATATAATATATTGCTTTCAATTAGGATCTTTACTAAAGAGCTACACCATATAGATCCAAACATCTCAGATGCACAAGTAGGTGAATATATTACCCGTGGTTTTGCAGAGTGGTTCCAAAACTATGTGAGTGGTTCTAAACCGTTGTTTATTAATAAATTCATATTAAATATTTACAATTATATATTTAACCTCAAATCATCGCGTCACAGGGCTATAATGGTGGAATTGTGAACCCATTCATGTGGGATCTCAGTAGAGGACCACTACGTGTGGTCAACACGTACCAAGGATATTATGTAAATGGTTACAAATTTCATACAGTGGATTATGCATCGACTAAATCTACTGTGAACAGTGGTGTTTGCATTAACAATGCAATGTTCGATGGAGAAAGCCGTGACTACTTCGGACACCTGCAAGAAGTCGTTGAAGTAGGATATCCGAGGTTCCCTGAGAAGACTGTTGTGTTGTTCAAGTGCGATTGGTATGATCCATCCGCTTCAAGAACAATGATTCAAACCGAATACAAACCGGTCGATGTTCATGTAGAAGGTTAAGATATTCGGGTATGATCCGTTTGTGTTTGCTACTCAGGTATCCCAAGTATACTACTACACGTATCCAGGTTCGAGAGCAAATAATGAATGGATGGTTGTTTGCAAAGTAAAGGCGAGATCATCGGTGCAAGTTCCTAAACCGGATTCAATCGTGCGAAGTTGACGACGCCCGCTCCAAAAAAAAAAATTGCCCTACACTAAAAAAGTGCAGATAGGGAGATTTCAATCTTTTTAGACTTAACATGACTACAAATCCAGATTTGATAGAGATTGACAGCGGCGGGGAAGGGAATGAAGATGGTGAGGAATAGGAGAATGAAGATGGTGAGGAGGAAGTGGAGGACGAAGAGGAGGAGGACGAGGAGGACGAGGAGGAGGAGAAGGAGGATGATAATCTGAGATGGGGCAACATGATGAGGATGATTTAATAATAATTATATTGTATTTCATTTGTAATATTTCAGGTTGACGACGCTCTATTATGATATTACTAGTTATTTTATAATTTTGTTCTAAACATAATTTATTTTTTGGTATTTATCCAATATAAATTTAAAAAACTATATAAAAATGTAATTGAATCATTAATTAATTAAGATAATTGAAAAAAAAATTAATTGTAAATTAATATAGAATTAATTTTATTAAAAATAAGTTAAAAAATACGATTTTAGTTTAATTAATTTAATTATAAATTATAAATTATAAATATAAATTATTATATTAAAATGTAATTGAATTATTAAATAAGATAATTGAAATAAAAAAATTTAAAAAAATTAATTGTAAATTAATATAGAATTAATTTTATTAAAAATAAATTAAAAAAATTCGATTTTAATTTAATTAATTTAATTATAAGTTATAAATAAAAAATATAAATTATTATATTAAAAATATAATTGAATTATTAAAAATATAATTGAAATATATATATTAAATCCTACAATAATATTCCATATATTATTGTTGGGAATTCCTATTTAATTAAATCCAATTTAATTAAATATTAATAATAATTAATTTCAAATTAATTCATTATTAATCAATTCTCCATAAATTAAATATTAAATTCAATTTAACATCTAATCAACCAACTATAATCTGTAAAAGGGAACTACTTGTTGTGTGACACATATGCCCTCATATATCGAGTGATTAGTCAAACTAACGGTCTTAATTGAACCCTAGACAATAAATCAGACATTCTCAATATATGAACGTGCGTTGCAGAAACGCGTGCAACTACCTGTACCTGTAAATGGGCTATTACGATTTCCTCCTTTCATTCACGATTACTCGATTAGTCTTGAATATGATGAAGTGTCTATTCAAATAAATTAATCACTTTTATCTTCAATCACTAATTGATCACTTATGTCACACTTGGCCACAAAGTCCAAGTTGAAGTGCATTCGCCAAATGACTTTGCTCAATTATGATGAGAAGGTGAGTATTCTCTAAATCAACTTTGAGGAATGAATCTTATTCTTGGCTCAACTACCACGCGACACACGCACTTCGTGATGAACCCAATCCAAGCCATATCTACCCATGGAAGGGTGCAAGGCGTCGGTTATGGTCAAAGTTCATCACTCTACACATGTCATGCGTATTGACCTCAAGTCAAAGGAGTATCGCATCGCTCCCACTAACCGAGACACTCGTAGACACATATAGTGGAACTACATCAAACGGTTTCTCGGATGAGTATACCAATACCCTCTAAGGTATTTGTGTTGGGATTATACTGGAAAGTATGCTTTTACTTTGTATAATCAAACTGAATTTCGGACTTATTTCTTGAAATAAATTGTTTATCATCGATGCTTTAAATATCATCGAATGTTACATATATTTCTTCGCATAATTGTTCAATAAATCGTGACGTGTTACATTGTAGTTAATTTAATGATACCGATCACGTAAGATTAAATTAACAAATCCTCAGAATAACTAAAAAGTACGCTATTCACGGCCTAGATGGAAGTGAACAACCCATCGTGAAATGTTGAAGTGTAAGGGTCGGATTGGCTTGTCTTGACCAAGAGATTACACTAGTGCATGATCGATGCTTTGAATAGGACCTACAGGAGGACAAATTCTTGGCCCAACAAGGAAGAATTAGACCTCAAATTGGTTCGTTATTTCTTAATCTTAGATTCCTTAAATAGGATCACGTGTGGTTGGTAACTATTGCTTTGACTTATCATTGGTAGAGAATCAACGAGATTCAATACTTTTTATCTTGGGCAATATTATTGGTCACATGTGATTGCTAAGATTTAATACGGAGAATCGTGTGCAAGTACGCTTGTTCGATTTTCCACCCTTGGAGGTTCATAAGATTTATCATACCAAATCTTGCAAGTGGAACTAGTTTAGGTATGGATAATAATGTTGAACCGATTTCCTTGACCAAGGACAAAAGATATTAATTAACGGAAAGCTATTTGGTGGCTTGAATTAATTAATGGACTAGATAATCTTAAACACGGGAAATAATAACCGGGAGCAATATTGACTGTAATATGGGTTAAGATGGATAGTGCAATATTAATTATGTAGTGGGATTAATTAATACTTATGGGCTTGAATAATATTGTGGCTCAATATTGATAATTCAAGATCCATTGGAAGGTCCAATCTTAATTCTCCTAAAGGCCCCCTAAGTAGCCCAACATATAGTCCAATAACTGAAAAAGGTGTTTAAAATAAAATAAATATTGTTGCTTATTTTTCCTCATAAATTTCAAAATTTATGGATAAAGGGGAGAAAGATTTTCTTTGAATTTTGTTATGGAATGAAGATATGTATTCTTGGAATACAAGATTATCTCATTAAATTCAAGAAATCTCCCACTTGGTTATCCATAGGGAAATTTCGAAAATTTAGATAATTAAGGGAAAGATAGATTTTCTTGATTTTCTTGAAAATATATTATGGAAGATATGTATTTCTTGAAATACAAGAATATCTCATAAATTCAAGAAGATCCAAATCTTGGAATCTTGCCTATAATTTTCAAAATATACTCCATAACAAAGAGTAGGTGGAATTTTGTGGAATATTATAATTATGGAAAAAAACATATAGGAGATATATTCAAGATTTCTTGGAGATCAAGAAAAGATTTTCTCACATTATTTTTGCCCAAAATTTTCGATCACCTATGCTCTATAAATAGGGGATGACTCTTTCATTCCCAAGTACAATTCCATGTGCTGGAAAAATTAGTAAATCCACAAAGGTGGTGCAACATAATTTATTTTGTTTTTGTTAATTGTTCGCAAGCGTCCTACCACCGGATAGTCGAGCAAGGATTAAGGGAATACTTGGGAAGTTCTTTTGGTGAGTCTAATCAACCAAGCCATTGCCATCCCAAGAGGTACGTTCACGTAAACTCGTAGAATTCCGCATGCGTAGGATTTACGTGAATTAATTATATGCATGATTTGTTGTTGGATTATTATTTGAATTAATATAGGATTAATTCATGCTAGTAATAATTATAAAAATTAAATTTGTATTTAAATATTCATCCCGAATAGATCTGTGCAACTTATTCCCCAACAATTTGTGCATCCATCATGAGATACTCAATATCTCGTAGTAAGTGAGATCTTACTACACTCTCCAAGAGTATGATGCAGATCGCACACCAGTCTCCATTGTATCATCAATATCTCTTTATTGATGATCCTTGATCGGGGTTATTTGAGAATCATGCTTAAGTCATCTGAGTTCTCACCTACTCAATGACAGCAGTGATTCAGGGAAACACAGATAAGAACAAATGCAAACAATCAAACATATTATTCTAATAAGTGTAATGCCACACATCTAATATTAAACAAACAATAATATTAAACCAACACTGAATATTATCTGAGTATTATGTCCTTACAATAGATTGTCTTTAGGACACTAACTCTAACCCATATTAGATTTCAGGTCAATTTAATCACGATGCATTGCAATTCCCACTCTTACAGAGTACAGTTTGTAAGGGCTAGTTTCAACAAGGTGTGATGTATATAATTATGGTGTAATGCTGATGGAAACCTTTACAAGAAAAAGGCCAAGTGATGATATGTTTGGTAGAGATTTGACTTGGAAGAGTTGGGTTGCAAACTTGCTTCCACATTCACCGGATCGTGTTGTAAATCCGAACTTATTCATTAATCTTGATGATGAAAATGGCGACAGATTTTGCAGTGCGTATATATCATCCATATGAGTGTTGGCCTTGAAGTGATCAATAGAATCCCCTGAAGACTATGTTTATGAATAGAGGAAAATCATATCTGCATGATGATGGTCTAAGTATTATATAAATATTTTAGATTCTTTTGAGGTGTTCTAGATATATGTACTTTAAATTTAATATCAAGAATCGACACATGACTTGAGTTGAATTCAATTTTAATTATGTATATTTTTATTATTTTTATTTCGTTCATTTTATATCAATTTTGATCTTTTTGGATCAAATTGAAAAAGTTTAAGCATACAAAACTAAAATTAAATAAAAAAATGTATCAAAATTTAAAAAGTAAAATATACATGAACAAAATTGGAGTAGGTCTCCAGTGAAATTTGTTCATCGTATGAAATTTATACCATTATATTTATAGACTACATAATATAATAATATTTATCAACGGATATCAATACATTTGTAAACTAAGATCATAGCATTAAACGTTATAACCTATAGGTACTAATTTATAAGAGTAGTGGTATCAACTTATAAGTGTAATGATATCAATCTCATAGTATGAATAATATTCACAAGAGAGTTCGTGTCAAAATTTTATTCTTGTATATTTTTACTTTTTACATTTTGATCCAAAAGGACCAAAATTAAAAAATACAAATTTACAGGACTAAAATTGAACACAATTTAAGTTAACATATAGTTCTTTATATAATCTCTGCACTTTAAGTACCTTTAAAAAAAATGTCATGTCCTATTATATAAATCGTTTCATTGAATTAGCACCTTTTGTGTTCCTCATATCATTGTTTAGGCTTATGAAAGTGTGTAATTCAGTAACTCTATGCATGTCATTTAAGCAATTTAATGTGATAATTGTGGATGCAGATGAGAAAAAGATTCAAGGGTGTGTGCAAAAAATTATAAGTGATTATAGTCTAGGGATGGCAATGGGTCGGGGCAGGACGGGTAACTAACTACTCAAGTCCGTCCCGTGCATATACCCAGTCGGCCCAGCCTGCTCCATGGCCCGCTGTGGGTTAGAGTTTTAAGACCCAAGCCCGACCTGCGTGGGCCAGGTTAGATCCGCTCTGCCCCATTTTTGACTCATCCTGCTACATTTTTATTAATAAAATTGAAATTTGATTTTTTTACCTATAAAATTGTTATCAAATTTTGTACAATACAATAACATAATTCAAGCTAAAATGAATATAAATTAAATTACCAAATTCACCATAATTTAACTAGAGGTCCAGAAATTAGAAATGCACAATGAAAAGAAAACCGTGTGATAACTGATGAAATATTATATATTTTTATTATTATTACTATTATATTATATATATTTATATAAAAATTGCGGGCCAGGCCGTGTAATTATAATATTGGTACCCAAGCCCGGCCTGGCCTATGCGCGGGGCGGGTCTGACCTGGCCCAACCGGGACGGGGCAGGGCGGGTCGACTTCGGGACGGGGCGTCTTGCCATCCCTAATATAGTCATGTAAAATTATGTGCAGAAATAATTTGGAGTATTTTATTTATTTTTTATTAGATTAAATAAGCTATTAAAAGTTATAAGGTAAAAGTTGAAAAGGGGGTACTTTTAATAGTTTATGAGTCATTTTTTAGATACTATTAACTTATTTTTGCAAACACTATCAATTTTTTTAAAAATTATTTTACAAACACTATCAACTTTTACTTTTAATAAAAAAAATTATAATTACTAATTTTAATCAATTCTTAAAAAACATAAGTTTTTGCAAAATCACCCCCTTAAAAACAATACTCCCTCCATTCCATTTGAGCCTTCACACTTTCCATTTCGGTTCGTCCTATTTCAAGTTGCACACTCTAAATATGAAAAAGAATTTTACAATCTTCACCGTCACAATCTCCACCCTTCATCCCCTTTAAAAAGTCAACAAAACCACTTTTTCTTAAAATGTGTGCCGGTCAAAGTGTGAACCCTCAAATGGGATGGGGGACTAACTTTTAGTGATGGAGGTGGTATTAGATATGCATGGATTGATAGAATGGAAAACAGCTCAATGAATCAATTCCAAAGCGTTCAAGTATTTTTATGTGTTAAATTGTCAAAAGGGCACTCCAAGCCCATGGAATGAGCAGGCTCATTCCAAGCCCAAGAGATCCCCGAGCCCAATAAGCTACTCGGCCCACCTAACGATCAAATTTGTTCATTATTTTTATGAAATATATATTCTTAAATAACTAACCTACCTAAAAGGACTTCCATATATAATTTCTCTAACTTTGGTTAAAGATCAAATTCGACTTCTCCATCCTAGATTGTAACTTAAAAAAAATCAAATAACTTTATCTTCAATTTCATTTTTTTACAGGAATTATCTTGAATTTCATTATTCCTATAGCTATTTCTATAAACCATGAGGCGTTCTCTAATGTATTCCTTAAATTTATCTTGTTTACTGAAATTTGAAATAGACAGTCCGAATTTTATTTTAAATTAGAATAGTCATCTGAAAGGGCATTGGGCCAATTATACTGAGTTATAAAAAATATTGTTAACTTATTGTATAATCTTGCAATTATTATGCCCCGTAACAGCGTACCTCAAGTGTTCATTTTCCTACGTCAAGCAAATCGTCAGGGTTTGCTTCATGGAAGCAGAGTTTGCCGTTCGGCCCCTTCAATTTCCCATTTACTTTTCGCCGATTATTGCCTATTATTTTGTCGAGCAGATACACAACAATGCACGGTGTTGAAGGACATTTTGGTCCAATATGAGCAAGCTTCGGGGCAAGCTATTAATTTCGGAAAATCCGGCATCTTCTTTAGTCAAAATGTGGGAGAGGACACTCGGGAGGAAATTTCTGGTATTCTGCGAGTTACAAGGCCGTTGAATACTGGACGATATCTGGGCTTACCTTCTCTAATCGGGAGAGATAAGAAGGCAATTTTCCGATACATCCGGGACAGACTCTGGGATAGGTTGAAAGGTTGGAGGAACAAGAAAGTCTCGAAGGCGGGCAAAGAAGTTCTAATTAAGTCGGCGGCGCAGGCTATACCGGCTTTCTGTATGGCTTCTTTTCTTTTACCTCCGTCTTTGGCGGACGAACTTCAGAAAATGCTAAACTCTTTTTGGTGGGGAAACGGGGTGGAACCGAGAAAAGGTATTAAGTGGGCGAGCTGGGATAGAATATGTGCCCACAAAACAAAAGGTGGTATGGGTTTCAGAAACTTACATCTTTTCAATCTAGCTATGCTAGGGAAGATAGGTTGGAAATTGTTTTCTAACCCGGATGCTCTCATTTCACGTGTGCTTAAAGCCAAATATTACCCTCGAGGGAATTTTTTGAATGCCATTATGGGGCCTGGAATTCAGTGGCGGATGGAGAGGGTTACATGGGGTACAATTGTACTCAAAAATAAAATGTACCCTCTTTGTATTTTGTATTAAAAAATTATATATTTTATTATGTATAATTTAAAAAAAAATACTTAAATGTATCTCAAAATTTTAAATCCTACTCAAATCCTCAAATCTCGAATCCTGGATCCGCCGCGGCTGGAATTTCAAACCTTTTGATAAGTATTAAGCATCGAGTTTGTTTCAAATATCCAAGACATTGTCCCTTTGGAACTACACTAGACATGGTTGTGCTTTTCTAGTGAACAAATTAAGTGTGGTGTTCTAAAGGGGTCATAATTATATTTGAAATTAAAGGATCTTTAGTAAAGCATGCCATAATTTTATTTGAAAACTTAGGATAAATAATTACTCATATAATTTCAGTCATTGTGTATAGCCTTCGAATAATTACAACTAGCACTAGCTAGCTCGATAATTCTTAGGTTTAATTATCATTTTGGTTTAGGTACTTGGATACGCCTACTTGCTTAATTTTATTGTGAATAATGTGGAAAAGTGCAAATAAATTCACAATATCTTGAGATTTTTCTATTTTATAGGACTTTTAATTTAACATCAATTCCATATATTATTTTTCGTAAAAACTTGTCTGCAATATTGCATATAAGTGATATGTGTAATTGATTTTTTTTTGTTTTTTCTCGCTGGTCAGATAAGGGACGGGTTAGGGCAGATTGTTGGCGAGCTAATTAACTTTCTTCATCTTCTTTCATCAGTCACGGACGCGGTCAAATTTCTTCTTCTTTCTCTTCTCTTCAGATTGTTGGTGAATCTCATTGGTTTCTTCTTCTTCATTCGTGCCCTAATTTCCTTTTTTCGCTCCGATCATTGAATGAAATCAGTTTGTTCAATTTGAATTTGAGTGTGTGGATTCTCGAAAAAGAAGAGAGAATATGTATGTGGCGTTTGAATTACCCCTCAACACAAAGTGTGTGAAAATTGAGATCTTCGCACTCTTTTTCACGCTTATTCAGAAATCTGTAATTTTGGACTGATGATTTTTTTCGCTTTTGTACTGATTTTTGTTCATGCAATAACACTATTTTGCTCATATGGTAACACTCTTTTTGTTCATGTAGTAACACATTAAAGTTGTTCTTTAAATCTATAATTTTGTTATTTAAATCTGTAATTTTGGACTGGGGATTTCTTTTCGCGCTTGTACTGATTTTGTTCATGTGTTAACACGTTTTTCTTTATAGGGTAACACTTTTTGTTCATGTAGTAACACATGTTTTTTTAGTAATATGTAACACTGTTCACATAACGTCGTAATACTATGTAAATACTAATGTGTTACCTTGTGACTGATGTTACCTTATGAATAGTTATGTGTTACGAAAATTAAAAAATTATGTGTTCAATATGAATTGAACCTGCAACCAAATTCATTAACAACAAACCTAAACCACTAGGCTAAAACACATATTTGCTAAAAATATTCTTCTATACATATGCGTCCGCCCAACCTGAAGCCCTTAGCCCACAACTCATGTCTGCCCTGTCTGCACCCGACCCGCCCCACCCGCGATGACCCGCAAATTTTAAATCTATTTTATTTTATTTATATTGTATTACACATAACACTAGTGTGCAATATATCACACAAGACCTTCTCATTATTTTTAGGCAAAATTTGTATGCAATATTGCATACAAGTATTACCATGCAATCTGCCCAAATAGCTGCCCTTCTTTTGTGAATCCGCCTAGGCCCAACCCATTCTAATTATTATGAGCGCAGATCGGAAAAGTGAGAACCAAAGCTCACGGGACGCTTGTTGAACATAAAAACCAAAAGCGACTCACCTAAACAGGACTCAACACAACCAAAATTGCGGCCAGATTTCTTCTTCTTCTTCCTCTTCTCTTCAGATTGCTGGCGGATCTCACGGGTTTTCTTCTTCCTCGTTCGTGCCCTAATTTTTTTTTTTGCTCCGATCATTGTATGAAATCAGCTTGTTCAATTTAATTTTTTTGTGTGGATTCTGCGAGAAGAAGAGAGAATATGTGTGTGGTGTTTGGATTACCCCTCAACACAAAGTGTGTGATGAAATTCAGATCCTTCTGCACTCTTTTGACGTTGTTTCTGTAAATCTGTAATTTTGGACTAAGTATTTTTTCGCGCTTATACTGATTTTTATTCATATAGTAACACTCTTTTGATCATATGGTAATACTCTTTTTGTTCATATAGTAACACATCAAGTTGTTCTTTAAATCTGTAATTTTGGACTGGGGATTTCTTTTCGCGCTTGTACTCGTTTTGTTCATGTGGTAACACATTTTTTTTCATAGTCTAACATTTTTTGTTCATGTAGTAACACATGTTTTTTTAGTAATATGTAACATTGTTCACATATCGTCGTAATATTATGTGAACACTCATGTGTTACCATATGAATAATAATGTGTTACCTTGTGACCCATGTTACCTTATGAATATTTATGTGTTACGATATGTTTTAATACGTGTTACGTAAGTTATGAAGATTTTTCAATATAACAATGTAGTAACACACAAAAATTTAATAAAAAAAAATTAAAAAATTATTTGTTCAATAGGAATCGAACCTATGACCAATTTCATTAACAACAAACCTAAACTACTAAGCTACAACACATATTTGATAAAGATATCCTTCTATAAATATATATATCGTCACCAACCCAAACACACAACCCACAACTTATGTCCACTTGACCCTCCCGACCCATAAATATTAGAATATTTTTATCTTATTTATATTGTATTGCACATAATACTACTTTGCAATATTTCACACAAGACCTTCTCTTATTTTTGTACTTTTTCTGCAATTTTTGGCTACTAATGTTAAAATTGGAACTCAATATCTAGTCAGCATTTCCTGTATTAATTCTAGTGTCATGCATGTAAATTTCGCAAAATAAGTAATTATTTACATTAGGAGTAGTATTTAATAAAAAAATTGTTAATTGAAAATTTGTGAATCGAATTGCACATCAAAATGTTACTCGAAAGAATTTCTATCTCATCTAAAATTTCGACATTTAAAGAGATGTTAAATTAATTCGTTTATTTAATTTTTTAATTATGCTCTGCCTATTCGTGAACTTAATTTTCTTATTACATCGTTGAAATAAGACCCATCGAGTGAATAATTTAATACGGATATAGTTGTTTTCAGCGAGAACTGAATCCATAATGTAGAATGCTCAACCATGAAAGAATTTTATCTCTAGTCCAAAAAATTAAATTTGTAAAAATAAAAGTGTGAAATTAATTCGTTTATTTACTTTTCCCAACATTATTTCTCAACAAAATTTGTGTAATATAACCTCATACTTAATACAGTCCTCATTCACAAATATATTATTATAAAAATTAAAATAATTTTTTTTCTAATACATGAATATAAGTTAAAACAAGAGCTGTTCGCGCACATGGCTTCATTTACCAGTTGTACTTTAAAAAATCCAGGCATGCATTGGAGGGGTTGTACGTTGTACATGTCCTTTTGCAATCTTGAAAGCTGTCTACTCAATGAATATAAGTACTATCAAGTCTTAACTGCTGATTTGCGGACAAAGAAAGTAAATTATTGCCAAAAAATTTATAATGTCACAAATTTATACTTACCTAAGTTAAGATAAATAAATTGGCCTACTTAATTATGTCACTTTTGCGTCTTAGAATCAAGAAAAAGTACGGCTAAGACAGAGTCGAGACTCGAGACATAATAATTTTATGTTTATACATTATTGATTTTGCATCTATAAACATGTGTGTATATATAAATACATATTCATCCATATAAAATAATATATTTATATTTATATTGTAAATATCATCATAATCACTTGTTTCTAAATGTAGAGAGATTAGCGTTATTATATACATCTTAATCTTAATTTTAATACTATATATTGGTAAACCTGATTTAGCCTATGTGACGAAACTACGTCAGTCTGAGTAAAACTAAATTCAACCAGATTATTTCGTTTTAAAATCGTGCGCTCTCATTAAAAGTTATTTTATATTTAATTAAATCCATAATTAGTAAATCATAAATTAAAAATCTCAAGTACATCATTTTTTACAAAAAAATGTATAGACCTGGTTCATGCTATGAACTCGGTTATTTAAATATCATTGTTACATATAAAAACTCTCACTGTTATGTATAAAAACTATCACTGCTATGAATAAAAACAATCACTATTTAACAATTCTTTATATTTTTAAAAAGTGAAAGTTTTTATGCATAACAATGATAGTGATAGAGTTCACGTGTGAACTTGGTTCACATGAGTGTTACTCTTCATTTTTACATGAGGATGTGATTTTTATATTTATATACCAATTAGTTAGTATAATATTTAGATTTTTCAAAGATAAAATTATATATCAAATTTTGAGTAGATATGATTAGTTATAACTCTTTAAAATTATTCAAAAATTAGTTTTTTTTCTAGAGCTTTTGTAAAATATAAAAACAATTAGATTTTATTTTTAAAGATTTTGTATAATAAATTTTTATTTTAAAAAAATATGTATTAAAATGTTGCTTAGATATGATTAGCTATAACCCTTTAAAATCCTTCAAACAACTAAATTTTTCAAAAATTTTGAATAAGAAATAGTTGTCATTCACAATAGAAAAAATTAATTCGTATTTTTGAATTGTGATATCTTTAATAATAAATAAATAAGAATATTAAAATTTATTTTATAACATCAATATTATTTCAACTCCGCGTAATACGCGGGTATATGAACTAGTATATATATATATATATGATTCAATATTAATATACATATATAATGTCACATGTTAAATATAAATTAATTATAAAAAATTAATTTACATATCAATATATGACAAAGTATAGGGTGAACAAGTTTCACGGTGAAACTGGTTTAGGATTGTGACTTATATTAATAAGGAGTGTGATTTATATAACTGAAGAGTGTGACTTTTACTATAAAGAGTATTACAAATAAAAATGAAGGGTGTGATAAATATTACAGCAAAGAGTGTGGTCGTGATAATTGAAGAGTGTGACATGTATTACTAAAGAGTGTAATCGTGATAACTGAAGTGTAAAAATAAACCAATTTCACGGTGAACAAGTTTCACAACATACCAACTCATAGATTAATAATCTTCTAACTCAATATATATAATAGTGTCGCACATACTTTAAATTAATATTATGCATAGTAGATATAAATTAATGTAGACAAAAACTCATATGAGACAATTTAATACATGAGAATGGTACTATTTAACACAAATAACAATCATTCATCCCAACGTGTTAAAAGCGCTAATGTTCAACTTATGTCCGTCTCACCGTGAGACCATCTCATGCAAGTATGTCTCATTAATTTAATCATAACCATAGCATCAATATATTTAAATTCATATTAGTCTATTCGTAAATAATTGACAATCTGCATTTTTGTATTTCAGCTTAGATGTGACATTCACCAAATTTAGCAATTTACGTCAAACACTATAAGTAGCTAGATTAATTCAAGCAAAATATTTAGTTTACTAATTACTCCATTACTTAATTAGGAAAACCGATGTTGCCAAAAACAACCAGTTTTTTAATGATTGGATTAAGGTCCATCCTAAAATCAGCTTATTATATGAACTGCAAAGTTCTTGAAATTTGGAATATATGACATTCAAAGGCACAAAACGACAAATTGTAAGTTGTGTATTGTTTATTTCATAGAGAGAATCCAGTGAGATATGATATTGGGTTAGATTATCACACACATATGATAAAAATTTGTAAATAATTAAATGTTGCGTGACAATTAGTAAAAAAAAAAGTCGCACTTTGTATGAAGACTTGTAACTTCTCTAAATTTGAATTGTCATATTTCTTTGTCCTTAAGCAAGACTTTTTTTCTTCAATTATTAAATCTTGAAAAATTCAGATTTCAATTAATCTATCGATTGCTTTGGCTTCATTTTCGGTGGAATCTTTTTGTAGCTTAATATTTTAATCCGACAAATTAATAAATTTAGTTTATGTTCCCATTGAAATATAAATTTTATTAAAATTTCGATTATGCATTATTTCGTGTCTGTATATACTTAATGATGTTGTTTTTGCTGATAAAAGACGTTTGTAGATTTAAGTAATGAATATACCTTTTAAAAGAAAATGAATATGCCTATTGTATACGGTTAGAAAAATATCTAAACAGGTCATAGATAATCCTAACTAATTACTATTTGAGGATGAAATTATTTTTATCAAAAAAATTGTAGTCACGTTAAAAAATATGTAGTAACATTTTTATTCTCTTGTACTGTGATAATTAAAATAAAAATAGTTATATACTCTTCAAAATATTGAATACTACTATTCGATAGTAAAAAATATTTTTACAATTCAAAAGTTACGAACAACGAGCATAGATAATGAAAAATGACAAAAATTTAAGCGAATTTGAGTTCACATAAATTCTTTTTTTAATCAATTATTATTATTAATTATGTGCATATGTACTATAACTGCTATATATAAATACATATCACTATTATACACTCTTAAAATATATTTACGTATTGTTTCAAAAAAAATATTTACATATGCACAACAGATCTAGTGTTTATTCATAAATATTATCATTTTTTTAGCAGCATAAACACTATCATTATTATATATGCACTGTCAATTCTTTGCACATATATAATATTAATAATGCTTTGATTATATATAATAATGATAACAATGATGCTCGGTGAAAAAAAAATCACATGAATTGAAATTTACAGAATATCTACCAAAAAAATTGTTACTCCCTCCATCATAAATATATAGGCTTGTTTGACTTTTCACACAGATTAAGAAATTGTATTGAAAAAGTAAATTAAACAAGTCAAATTTATATTATACACCTATTTAATGGTTATTATAGTTTTCAATATAATTAATGCATAATGTTATATTAATAAATTAATTAAAAAATGTTACTTTATTTAAAAATAAGTTTATATATATGAGACATCATAAAAGAAAAAGAAGTCTATATATTTAGGACGGATGGAGTATTTGATCTTACTCAATTGAGCATGCTGACAAAACTCGTTTCATAAAATGTGATTATTAACTAACTTTAAAATCTACATCATCAAAATCATAAGCTCTTTAATTTCAGTCATAGTTACTGCGTCGAAGTTGACACGTGGACGGACCCTGACTCATTAATTGGTTTTCATTCTTTTTTTTTCTAAATAAAATAAAATTAGTGTATCTTATTATCTCATGACAAATTGCAGACCAAATGGTCACCAGTGGATACCTTTGTCGTGAATAGATTTTATATGACATTATTGTGGTCAACATTTTATGATTGTTAGTATTTCTTTTTTACAAAAGGACGATGCCCTTGCCCCCAGGACCCTCACCCTCGATCCGACAAGAATGGTGGAGGTGGTAAATTATGGTGACTCAGCGGTCCATTAGGTGAGAGAATTAGTGTTTGGTGCCTACAAAGAGCTATCCCTCATATTTGAGGAATAAAACTCCCACACTGTGGCTGCCAGGACTCGATCCTACATCCTTGTAGCAATCTGCCACACATGAACCAACTGAGCTACGTCATAAGGGCACAAATGGGTAAAGTCTTATATAAGCATGTGGTGGGGTAAAGATAAATTATATTTTTCCTCAAATACAATATGTCAAGTAAGGGATAATAACATTTATGCTTGGTGCATTTACTTTCATTCTTTAAAAAAAAAAATTGAGTAAATTTTTCATGAAATTTATTCATAATATAAAATTTATATTATTACTTTTACAAACTAACATCATTATATTTATCAGTTGATATCATTATGTTTATTAATTAAAATTATAGTATTAAATGCTATTGATATTAATTTATAAAAATAATAGTATCAATTTATATGTGTAAAATATTAACAAAAACTCGTACTATAAAACAGAATATTCATTATTTTCAAAGTTTTAAAATGTCATATTTAGAAAAAATATCGAACTTGTTTGCTTGGTATTATGACATAGAATTTTGTAATAACCTTAGTATTGCATAGAAATCATTCTTTCACATATCTACATATAGCATAATATTGTATTATGATTTATGAGTCAAAATTCAAATCATAAACCATTGAATATTTGCACAATGTGTATGATAGAAATTCTAGGCCCAACACATTCCATACTCATCTGTCTAATTTAAACGAACAAACTTAGGTCTTCTACATCGAACATGATGGTGAAAAAATCGATTATTTTAAATTAATAGTTGCACGATTCAGTATAATAAATTATATCTTTTAATATAATAGATTACATGGTTCTAAAGTGTATTATAAATGAATAATTCATTTAGATGCACATGAGACTCAATCTTCATTTTTATTTTCTTGATTTATTTGCATTTGTTAGTGCTAGTTGAGTTTGGTAGGATTTTTTTTTCACAACTGCAAATATATAATTTCTTACCTATAATTACATTTTCTCTTTTTGGCTTTATAGCATACTTCATTAATCAATTAAATGAGACGCAAATGTCCCATCTACCCTTTTCAGAAGTGCGGTCTCACACTCTCACTGAGTTCAACGGTATTTTGAAAAGAAATAATTGTCTTTTGGTCCCCCTAAATCAAAAATAATTTTGGAATAAATTAATTAGTTCTATATACAAATATATACTCCTACATACAATCATGGTATAGTTATTCAAGCGCAAACCTGTATTTATTGGTCTTCGGTAAAATGATTAAAACAAAAATCCTTTATTTTTATTGTTTTGCTTTAATACCTTAGTTTCATGTAGAAAATAATAAAATAACTTCATACCAGCACAATTAAATAGCAAACACCCATTGCTTCTTCTCCTAAGAATATCTCTAATTTTACTAGTCTATATATTGAACATCTCACATCTTTAGTAATACTTATTCAATGTGGGATGGAAGATACATAAAGTCCACCTCCCCTCCCTTTTATATTACTCTATCTCACACCTTTCTAATACTTATTCGTTGTGGGATAGGAAATCCTCAATTTTATATTACTTCATTTTACATTTTTCTAATACTTATTCAATGTGGGATAAATTTTTACCCCTTTTTATATTATTATCTCTCACATTTCATCTAATACTTATTCAATGTGAAACAAAATTTCTTTATCAAGAAAACCTACACGTTTATATTATTATTATGCCTCAAGTTTGATTAATTAAATTTAAATATTAATATTACAAGTCAATTGATAAATTAGTTATTTTTAAAAAACAATAAAACATAAAAAATATTAAAAAATAGACATAAATCATTTAAACGGTTGAACCGCCGGTTAAACCGCTCCGACAAGTTGAACCGCTGATCGGTGGTCTGTCCGGTTCGATCACCGGTTTGGTTATGAAAACACTGATATATACTAATACCCGCGTATTATACGGGGTTGAAATAATTTTGGTGTTATAATTTTTTTTCTTTTAATGTGTTCATTTATTTATTATGAAAGATTTCACAATTTAAAAAGGTGAATTAATTTTTTATATCTTTATAAATATAAAAAGATTTGATTTAATTAGATGAAAAATTTAATTTAAATAACTTTTAATGGGAGTGCACAATTTTAAAACGAAATAATTTGGTTGAATTGCGCTTTAAGCGGAGTGATGTGGTTCCGCCACATAAGCTGAATTAGGTTTACCAATATATAGTATTAAGATTTTTTTTTTCGATTTTTTCAAATCATAGACCACTTTATCATTAAAAATGTGTTAATTATGTAAAAAGAAAAGTTTCTTATTTAATATATATTGAGACAGAACATTATTATTTTGTATTCAATAAAAGCACATCAGGAATTTTACATTAATATCTAAAATTTCAAATACAATAAACTAATGTACTAACGACAAAGTTATGTATGTACCAAATGCATCATTCGATATAATTTTTTTTAAAGTTTAAGTTGTATCACGAAAAAGCGCAAATTATTTTACTGAAAAATGCAAATGTTACTATGAAAATAATTTGCAAGATTCAATAAACAATTTATATTTTTTTCAATGCACTTGAATAACCCAATGCATTATAAAATAGATTTAATTTTTATTAATATAGGTGAAAAAAAAAAAAATAGACTATTTTTATTGAACGGAGAAAATATATTATTTTCCAAGAAGAGGTGGGGACCTGGTACATTCTTCAAACATTTTAACTACCAAATTTGGATATGCATCAAGTTTTGTGATACGTCTATATCAAGCCTAATACCAGTATATATATATCCTATAATTTATAATGATATTATATACACTAGTTAACAAAATATTACTATAATTTATTATACTATCAATACTATTAACTTTTAATTTATTTGTAAATTCGGATGGTTGTTGCCTCGAAATTCTAATATTCTTAATTTTTAATAATTCTCATTTAATACACTAATTAGTTTGTTTGTAAGATTGTTAACTCAAAATTCCAATAGTTGGTTCGTAAGTGTTTGATGTGGTCGATAATTTCAACTATCAAACACTTACCAAACAAAACTTAAAAAACACGCACTAAATTAGAAAAACAACAATATTTTGATAAGATAATAAGATGATTTTATTTTGTATTTTATCAAATAATTGAATTTCCATTTCATGAATTAAAATAGTAATTCTTTTTAACCCTCTAGCTTTTCCTTCTTCATGTAAATTATTTTTGTTATAAACTCTTAAAACCTTTTTTGCGCTAAAAAAATAAATAAAAAAATTCCCTTTTTTCCGAATGCAGTTATATACCGAATTCTTCAATTCAGATATTATAGTATCATTTGTGTTTAATTCATTGGGAGACAAGATAATATGGCAGGTAATAAATAAATATGCTTTCCAAATTTGCAATAAAAATAATTCGCCGGTAAAAACAAAAGCCATACAAAACACACATACCACTATTTAATATTTATTCCCTTTTTCAACAAAATGTAATGTTTATTCCCTTTTAATCTCTCTCTCTCTCTCTTTACCCACTCCAAATCTCACTCTGTAAAAAAAAAAAGCACCAACACTGTAGCTCGCTACATTTTTCACCCTGTTTCAATTATCAAAAATTAAAAAAAGAAACGCCAAATTGGAGGTAGTGTTCCATCGTTTTCTGGAAAAGGGCTCGTGAAGTTCATGTGCAGACATGGTGAAAGAGATCTGGGCCAGATGATAGAGAGAGAAAGAGAGAAAGTTGCAACTTTTAATGATTGTAACGGGTCGCTTGCTTACCAAAGCGGTTGTGTAGTTGCTCATAACTACAAGATTCAGGTGAATCAACTTCCCTTTTCACCTCTTGTCATTATAGATTTCATGCTTCCAAGTTCCAGCTACTAAATTCTTGGCCATTTTTGGTTCTTCTGCCACCTGATAAAATGCCTGACCCATGAAGCTTGTGAGGAGTAAAAGCCTTTTGAGTGAAAAAATGGGAGTTTTCTTGCTCGAATTGCATGCAGTGGTGTTTGAAGTAATGGCGGTTGTTTGAGATTTTGTTTTGTTTTGTTTTTGAGCTGTAATTAGTGTGGGTTTTTGTTTTTGTTCTTATTCTGTGTTCTTTCTGATTCCCAAATGGCGATTTCTTAGGATTTTCGGGGATTTGAATTTGTGGTGGGTTTGAATGAAGGCATTTTAATTGGGAAAAAGAAAAAAAAAGAGTGATTTGTTAATGTTGATACGGTAGACCTAGAATCTTTGATTGGTTGAGCTTGTGCAAAATTATTGCATGAAACAGAGTTTGTTGCATCTCTGATGTCACGCAGTAGAAGATTTTGGAGTCTTATAAATGATGATTCATATGTTTTGTACTATTTGTAAATTGAATTTCATGTCATTTTGGGGGTTAATTCATCAACGAATATAGCCTTTTTAATTTTAACAAGAAAGAGAGAGAAAAAAAGGGTCCTCCCTATTGGCTAGTGGTGATTTGGTAGAGAGAGAGTCTTTATTTTCTTGAGCTTATGAAGAATTTCTGCCTAAAATAGAGTGTGCTGTATCTTTGATATCCTTCCCACGCAGAAAATCTTGGATCTTTTATTGTTGAAAACCCGCTCAGGGAGTGTTTGCTGATGTATTGGCCTAATTCAAGAATATATCCGGTCGATCGATTTATGTTGTGATCATGACCAGGGCTGTTCGAGATCGAATACTTAAAGATGTGAATGGAAATATTAGTGATCATTTACGAAACCACATTCATTTGACTTAATTGCATTCATCTGAAGAACCACATTCACAAAAGCAGTCCCATCATGGCTGATCGAACTCTCATGAGGGAGCTTGTTGCTCTCCAGAGATCAAGGTCTTTAAGGGATCCTACAGCGAGCCCACCTTCATGGCATTCTCCATCTGGGGTTGATCTTCTCAGAAGAGGGGAAGCAGACGAGTTGATCAACGGAAGACGATCTGTTGGCATCGAGCAAGGACGGATGTCAGTAAGCTCCCCTTTGAGTAGACGAGGCAAGAGAACCGAGTCAAGTGAAAGATTTCCTGATGTTCGTCAGAATGTTGAGCATCCACAAGATGGGGATAATTTGGTTGCCACCCGTGTTTCTGGAAACTCTGGATCCAGAGATGGGACGAGAGAAAGCTACAGACAGGATCGACAGCTTAGGACCCTCTCCGACCAGTTAAATGATCGTGCTCCTGCTGAAAGTGATGATGCAGCTTCGTCTCATAATCATGGAAACGGAAGGCAGAGTCAGATGGAAAGAATTGCTGAAGAAGCAGGAATAAACATTCGCCACCGGAGTAGTCTTAATAGGGGTAAAAGGCGAAGATTTCGAGGTGCAAGAAGAAGTCGGGCTTCTGTAGCTACCCGAGATGCTGAGGCACAAAATGAAATGTCGGTGGCTTCTAATTCATTTTGTCAAGGTGGGAAATATCCCATGGAGGAGGGAGAGCAAGAGAACTATGATCATAAGGTAAGCGGGGTTCCTAGAAATGGCTGTGGTATTCCTTGGAATTGGTCAAGGATTCATCACAGAGGGAAGTCGTTTCTTGATTTAGCTGGAAGAAGTCTTTCTTGTGGTTTGTCTGACCCTAGGTTAAGGAAAGATGATCTGAATTCTCGGGGAATGGATATGGCTGACATGCGCGTGATGTCATCAAGTTCGTCTACTAAATCTGATGGAGAAGCATTACCTCTTCTACTTGATGCTTCTAGCGAGAACCGTGCTGCTTGGTTGCATGATTATTCGGGAGAACTAGGGGTTTATGCTGGCAATTTGCTGAAGCAAGAAACCGATTCTGATCTTGCATCAGAAGGTAGATCTGGTGGCCAGCAATTTGGAAAGGGAAAGTATCGCAATGAAAGGCATCAAAGTCTCACTCAAAAATACATGCCAAGAACATTCAGAGATTTGGTGGGCCAGAGCTTGGTGGTACAAGCTCTCTCAAACGCTATTATTAAAAGGAAAATTGGGTTGCTCTATTTGTTCTACGGGCCTCATGGAACGGGTAAAACTTCGTGTGCTCGTATCTTTGCTAGAGCTTTGAATTGCCAGTCTATGGACGAAAGAAAGCCTTGTGGATATTGCAACTCTTGCAAAGGAAAGGCCCGAAATGTAACAGAAATAGGCCCGGTTAGTAACATTTACTCTGAAAGCATCCTTAGACTTCTTGACAGTATCATCACTTCTTCACAGCACCAATCTCATTATAGAGTGTTCATATTTGACGAATGTGATAGTGTGTCTTCTGAATGTTGGAGTGCCATATTGAAGTTTATCGATCGTGCCCCTAGGCGTATCGTTTTTGTCCTCGTTTGCTCAAGTCTTGATGCATTACCCCATGTGATAATAACCAGGTGTCAGAAATTCTTTTTCCCAAAGTTAAAGGATGCAGACATAATATACACGTTGCAGTGGATATCGAGCAAAGAAGATGTTGAAATAGATAAGGATGCTTTAAAGCTTATTGCATCAAAGTCAGATGGATCTCTGAGAGATGCTGAAATGACTTTGGAGCAATTGAGTTTACTTGGGAAGAGAGTATCTGTGGGCCTGGTACAGGAACTGGTACGTTTATCGCTATTTGACTTAATACAACCTCAATAATGTCTGTTACATTGCATCATATTTTCTGTGTGTGACCATCATGCATAACTTAGAGCCTGTCTACCCCAATTATTTTGGATTAAAGGCTCGGTCTTTTGTTTTGTTTGTTTACACAAATAGAGCCCATTTGGTTAAGCTTATTTTAAACATCTTATAAGCTCTAACATCTTATTAAGTTGTTTCAAGAGTCTATAAGATGTTAATTTTTAAGAAGCTTTTAAATTGTTAAAGTGTTTGCCCATTAAACTTAAAAGTTCATTGATAATTTGAGAGAAATGTTTTTTTTTTAATTATAATTTTAATTTAAAATAATTAATTTGGAGAGTGGTGGTGGGGGTGGGTGGGTATGGGTGTTGTATTTTTTGTTTTTTAATTTTATTTTAAATTCTACAGTATTATTTAAGTATAGAGTAATAGATTTCAGAAAAATAAGTTGGGGTATTGGTACTTCTTTTTGGGAGCTTATAAACTCTTAATTTTTTTTTTTACCACACATTTTGAGAGTTTTTCTTCAGCTCCTAAACATCTTATCAGCTATTTTAAGGAGCTTATAAGCTCAATAAATGGGCGGTTAGACTATCAGGTTACCATAAACCATTGGAATAAGACGCATTAAATAGTCACACACTTTGTTATTGTTTTACAGGTTGGGCTTGTTTCAGATGAGAAGCTCGTAGACCTGCTTGATTTAGCATTATCTGCTGACACTGTCAACACAGTGAAAAATCTGAGAGATATCATGGAATCTGGTGTTGAGCCATTGGCACTAACAGCTTGCAACGGTCATAATTGATATTCTTGCTGGAAGCTACGATTTCACGAGAGAACGCCCTAGAAGGAAGTTTTTTCGGCGGCGGGAATGTAATACTTTTGTGCAATATATATCTGATCTTATCATGTTATAACTTCATTGGTATTTGGCAAATGCTGAATTTTGGTTTCTTACACATTTCTGATAATTTAGGGAAAATAGTCTCATAACTTCCACTTTTCAACCTTCTGGTTCTGTAACCGGCAGTAGGAGCTCAAACATCTGGTTGACGCTGACATGGCAGACTCTGATTTGTCCATGTGGTAAAGTCTGATTGGTCAACCAAATGTCTCACCTCTTACAGCCGGTCACCAGACCAAAATGTTGAAAAATTGAAAGTTACAGAACAATTTTCAATTTATGAAAGTCAACAAGACTGAAAAAAATTATTTTCCCGATAATTTATTTTCCCTTCTCGGGCCTTTAATGTGAAAAATATCTTGCCGACAGTATCCAAAGAAGATATGGAAAAACTGCGTCAAGCGCTGAAGATATTATCCGAAGCGGAGAAGCAGCTGAGGGTTTCGAACGAAAAGATAACTTGGTTAACCGCTGCTTTGCTGCAATTAGCTCCCGATCAACATTACATGCTACCCAGTTCATCTGGAGATACTAGTTCTAATCATAGTCCTTTAGCTTTGAACAATGCTTCTATAAGAGAAAGGCCCAGAAAAAGCAATGCTGAAATGGTTAATCTTCAAGCTGGAAGTTCTGGAAATGTTCATAAACTGAAGGGTATGGATGGAAATGATCATGACGGAGGTGGGATGAGTTCTCAAATGTTGCAGATTACTCCAAACGATAAAAGTCAAATAAATAAGGATCGGTTAGAAAGTATACCTCGTGAAGAAATTTGGTTGGCTGTGCTTCGGAAGATCCCTATTAATAGCATAAGAGAGTTCATGTATCAGGAAGGAAAGCTGATCTCAATCAATTATGGTGCAGGTACCGTTAATGTGCAGTACAACCATGTATACTAAACAGTATTACTTCGTATACTAAACAGTATTTACCGAGTTCACCATAAAACTTCCGTGGACCAGGTTCATATTTTTTGTCTAAAAAGGGAATATCACATGGAAGATAAGGGATGGATACTAGGCAATATGAGTTTTTGGTATACCATTGCAATATGATTTGTTCTCAGACTTTCATCTTCCTTAACTAGTTTTAATTTACTTAAATGCTTCTTCGATTGCTTTGTATATCACTCTTCCATTTTTGTTAGGTACTGACACAAAGGTTGGTTGTGGACTCATTCCATGAAATTCGCCCCACATCTTGCATCTAAAGACCTTACATATTTGAACTCCATTCATTTGTATTTGTGGGTGCAGAATTTCTGATCTGGAACTACTCGTTGTTTCTAAAATTACCACTAATAGCTGTTTTTACATAGAGTTTATATGTACAAAAAAGTAACTCTTTGCATGCTAAATCTAGGTCTAAAAATGCACCTTGCTGTATAACATACTATAAAACCTCAACATCAATTTGCATGAAAATGTTTTAATATTTTTGCCAATAACTAGGGTTTATATGTAAAAAAGATATCTTGCCACCTGTTTCTCCACATTATGAATTTAATGAAAAAAATGACGATAGTTTCCTGTTTTTTTTCGCTTTTTTTTTTTTTCGTTTTGACTTGCATATATTAATAATGTCCTTTTTTGCAGCTCCAACTGTGCAATTGCAGTTCAACTCACAGCTGACAAAATCTAAGGCGGAAAAATTTAGCTTGCACATCTTACAAGAATTCGAATCAGTTCTTAGATCCCAGGTGACAATAGAGATTCGATGTGAATCAAGAAAAGGCTTTGGTGTGGGACCCATTCTGTTACCAGCAGCGCAGAATCCTTCTACCTCTGGTCCCACCAGAAATCGTGACGATATCGATAGACTCCAAATTAGAGAACCCTCAACTTCTGGAATGAATAGGAGAGAAATTGTTGAAATCGAAGCTTCTCCTAAAGTTAAGCACAAAGACGACAAGGTAGACTCTGACAGAGTAACATCTACACAGAAGATATCTACTATGTTTGGTGAGAGAAATCAAAATCTTAGCATTGTTAAAAGCAAGGTTTCCCTCGCTCAGGTGATTCAGCACGCTGAGGGAAGTTCGCAACATGATGGATGGTCGAGGCGCAAAGCTGTTTCGATTGCTGAAAAACTCGAACAAGAAAATCTGTACGTATTGCTTCCCTAGTTAAATAATCATTGCAAGTTAAATATTTTTTTAAAGTCCCCGTAAGTTATCTCTATTTCAGTTTAGGTCCTGTCGAATTTTACTTGTAACTTTCAATTGTTCATCATTTAGTCCGATAATCGGATGTAGTAGGTGAAACATCTTGTTGATGCTAACGTGGCAATGTTTGATTTGACCACATGGCAGAGTCTAATTGGTCAATCGGATGTTTCATCCCTACCACAGATTACTGGACTAAAATGTCGAAACAATGAAGGTTACATGACTATTTTCAGTTCATGAAAATCGACAGGACTGGAACCAACATACAAGTAACTTACACGACTAAAAAAATTATTTTCCCTTTATTTCTGTATATGATATTTAATAACTCATACGAATATACAAACGGCTTGATAAAGATCCATGATAATGTTATTGCTGGTATTCAGTTCTTTTTATGAAAAGTCTCGATCAATTAACTCAAATATAATTTTAAGCACCTTATATGTTTTATTCTGCAGGAGACTGGAACCAAGTTCAAGAAGATTGCTGTGTTGGAACCCTCCTAAAGTAACTCGACGAAAGGTACAATTAGGAAAGAAACACAATCTTATTTATTATTGTTGTACATTTATGCTCGTTGAATATCTAAATAGTGTGTGCTTGGAGTCACTAAATATAATCCTTTTTTATGTTGGAATTGTGCGTAAGAAACTAATAATTTTTGGTCAGATGATAGAGAGTTGTAGCAAATTTGGATCTTTTAGTCAAAATTGTTAATTTCACATATAATAAGAGCAAATACCATATGTTAGCTTATAGTTCCTCTGTAATTCTCCCTAGAGAATTTGTTTCTTTTGTTCTTCGTCTAATAAGACTATTTAGGAGTCGTGAATAAGTAGCTTTAGATACATGTGTTATTGATAGAGCTATTTTGGGGAAATAATTAGCTGGCAAGATATTAGCTTATTAGAAGCTACGAACTACAAGAGCCACAGTTAGTGATTTCATAATCGTTATTACACGATCTATTTCCAGATGAGGTACACTTACATGAGATGGTCTCACGGTGAGAAGGAGTATTAAAAAATTACACATAAATATAAAAACATTAAAAAATTTAAAAAATCAAATTAATATATATTTCAATTTCAGAAACATTAAATAAATAACAATGAAAACAAAAATCGCAAAATAAAAAAAATCAAAAATCCCACCTACCTCTACATTTCCCCATTCCCTGCAAAATCTCCCCCATTTCCACACCCAAAAATGGAATCCACATCTCCAACCTCCAACAATCTAACCCCAACCGCCCGACTCAGAATCCTCCCAAAAGCCCTTAAAAAAACCTTCAGAACATCACTAATGGCGGCAGACGACACCTTCCTTCAAAGAGGACACCTACTTCAGATTCCACCTCAAACCCTCAGAGCGAAAAGCCCTAAAAGAGCTCAAAGACAAGCTCGTGTCCACCCACTGCCTTTATTCAATGTGGGGAATCCACGTTTCCCCATTCCCCGCAAAATCCGTTTTCTTTGAAATTCCCCTCCACGCTTAGGGATTTTTAGGGTTCACGATTTTGTCCATGCTTCTGAAATGCCTAATTTGGAGGAAGGAGTTCCGAGCCGACGTCGTTTTGGAAGAGGATTTAGGGTTTAAGGAGCTCGAAGGATCCTTGGCGTATATGCACAGATTTCACAAGGACGCGCATCATGTTTGTTATAATACCTATGGGGTGTTTGAAGATAGGGAGATGTATGAGAAATTTTTGGGAATTATGAGAAATTGAAGAAATTTTTGCGTTGGAGAGTGCATGTTTTAGAGAGGGGGATTAAGCTTCTGCATTTTTTAATTTTGCGATTTTTGTTTTTTTTATTATTTAAAATTAAATCTGAAACTGAAATATATATTAATTTGATTTTTGAATTTTTTTAATGTTTTTATACTCATGTGTAAATTTTTTTTCCTTTTTAAATTTTTTTAATAGGTAAAATACTGATTTGGCGGTCCACGTGTTAATTTCGGTGCCACTCAGCTTTTCCGGATCGAAATTAGGGGCGTGTGCAAAACACGCCCCAAAAAACGACGTCGTTTTGGCTAGTTTGACCGGTCTTCGGCGTCTTGGGACTAAATTGACACAAATTGAAAACATACGTGACTAAATTGAAACATGTGATATATACGAGACCATTTCAATAAAGGTCCAAAGTTATGGGACCAAATCGATTTAAATCCCCTTTAAAATGTGTAAATGTGACAATCAAGTCCGAATAAGTCAAATTGGGTCGAAATGTCGCGTGAGTTGCACGATTGTCCTACATTTACAGATTTAGGAACTTGTGAATGTAGGATACTATATTTTCAGCCCGTAAATTTATAGTTTTTGAAAACACAGTGTCTCAAAAAGTCTAGAGCAAAGTGATAAATGTAAAAGTTGCTCGAAATAAATATTCTATATTAGCTTAATTAATATGTACTTAAATTAATGAAATAACTAATAATGTTAAAAAATATACGGTCAGTTGACTTGCATGGACCTCGTTCTTATTCCAAATATAGAGCAAGGATTACTCTGGACCATATGATTTTTTTAATCAATTATATAATTTCCATAAAAAAGACAATAAAGAACTCAGCTTCTTCTCCTATGATGTGGAAATATTTTGGAGACGACTTCGGAGTCTCCTCTAATTTCAAAGTTGTACAACTATGGTCTTATTATTAATGTGGTTGTTACGTTGTCATCAAAATAGAACAACCGCTTCCTCACTAATTGAATGGTAATTACATTTTTTTTTTAATAATTCGATGTCCTACTTAAAGACCGATTAATTCGGCCATTCGAGGGACCAGAATCCACCAGTAGTTATATAGTATCTAATAACTTTTCATAAGAGTATTATCTAGCCTAAACTCCATAAGATATAAGACGTGGGGATAGTCCAAGCGCTAATGAGTTCGAGTCACCTGGGGTCCATATGGGAAATTAATCATAAGAGAAAAAAGACAAGGTCTCATATGCACTTGGTGCACAAACTTTAGATCCGTGCACTCACTTTGATCCTGCCAATTTTTTTATTGTGGATCCTCCTTTTCGCTAATGGCAAGGTCTCATTATTTTTGCATATGCACTACTCCTACTACTACTAGTAATATCCTTCCAAATCCCAGCTTGTCTAGCCAAAACAATCATATTCCTATATATGATATGATGTGCCTTTTCTTGTTTCTTTTATTTACTTGTGGAATATTTTGTACAAGACTTGAGAGTCTCCGCTAGCTACAAAGTTTTACAACTGGGAGCCGCCCTACATTCTTATTCTTCAAAAGTATAGTTTAATTGTTCAAAAAGTATTTGACATCACTGATATGAATATTAATTGAAGAAAATATATTGCCACAAACTTTAGAATGATGACTTATCCTATTCTACGTGGCATAAAAAATGATTCAAGCATGCCTTTTGATAGATATATATATTCCTCTACATATTATTAGAAACTCACCCTACTATAATAGCATCACAGCATTTGCAGCTAGTTATGGCCAAAACTTGGTATTTCCTTTTTTCATATGCACTACTTTTACTACCAGCTTGTCTAGCCCAAACATCTACCACCGATAAATCCGCTCTTCTCTCTCTAAAATCTCTCCTCACTTCAGACCCTAATCAAATACTTGCGAGAAATTGGACGAATTCAAGCTCTGTTTGCACTTGGATTGGTGTCACTTGCGGTTTGCGTCACCACAGAGTCACGGCTTTGAATATTTCCAACATGTATCTCTCGGGCGCAATTCCACCGCAAATAGGAAATCTCTCCTTCCTCGTTTCTCTTGATCTGAGGTACAACTTTTTTAGTGGGACTTTGCCTCGAGAGTTATCTCTCCTGCACCGCTTGAAGTTCATTTCTCTCGGAAATAACAACTTTGCGGGAGAGATTCCGTCATGGTTTGGTCATCTACCTAAACTTGAGTACATAAATTTGAGAAATAACAGCTTCAATGGTTTTATCCCAATCTCCATTGCTAACCTGTCAAATCTGCAGTATCTTAGTATTCGTTCCAATTCTCTAAATGGAAAAATCCCACAAGAGATTGGGAGACTCGGTAATCTGCAATACCTGGATATGCAATCCAATCAGCTCTCAGGTGATATTCCATCAGCCATATTTAACATGTCCACCTTAAGAATTATAGCTTTAACATCAAATCAATTGGGAGGCACTCTTCCGGTTGGCATGTGCGCTCATCTTCCACTACTTGAAGGAATTTACCTTTCTACGAATCAACTTGGCGGCGAAATTCCATCAAATATATCTCGGGGCCAACGACTTCAACTCGTGGACTTGTCTTACAATTCTTTCAGTGGGCAGATACCCGCTGCATTCGGGAGATTAACATCTCTTCAAACATTATCTCTCGGGGGAAACTATTTAAATGGTAGAGTTTACTATCCTTTCGAGCTTCATTTAATATTAGTCATGTGACGACAAACTTCATAAAAAAATTAACATTTTGTATACTGCAGGTGTTATACCAAAGGAATTGGGCAATCTTCACAACTTGGTTGAGCTTGCTATCGAACAAAATCAAATTACTGGTGCACTACCAAGAGATATATGGAGCAACATGTCTTCCTTGCAGGTTTTAAGTTTGTGGAGCAATAAACTGAGTGGGGAACGCTCACGGGATATTGGAAGTCTTACAATGCTAAAAGAATTGTATCTCTCACAAAACAGCTTCACAGGTCCGTTTCTCTGTAATAAAAAAATTGTTTGTTTGTGGAGAAATTAATAGCTGACTCAATTGTTTGAATTCCTAAATCTATCAAGAATTGAATCATCTTCTTTCGAATTAATCTTGAGAAAAAAAGTTTTTGGTCAAAAAAACATTAACTTTTCAATTTTGGTCCCATAACTATTTTGATTGTCCAATTTTTGTCCCATTTTTGCCCAAAAACATAAAATTTTGTCTTTTTTTCATCATATACAAGTCACATGCCGATTAAAATTGAGGTTTTCGGAGCTCGTAATTGACGTGGACGTTAAAAATTCATTTTTTCCGCACTTGGGAGAAATTTTATTGTTCTTTCTAATTTTTTAGAAAAATGAACTTTTCTTTTAACCATCAGTGTCCACATCAGATACGAGCTCGAAAACTCGCATTTCTAACAGATATGTGACTTGCGCATGACTAAAAGTGATAGAATTTTCTATCTTTCGATAAAAATGGGACCAGAATTGGACAATCGAGATAGATAGGGGACCAAAATTGGATAATTAAATTTTTTGGGACAAAAATAAATTACAGGAAAGTTATGGGACCAAATAACTTTTTTTCTCATTAATCTTTAAGGCTCCATTTGGATGGATGAATTTGGAAATCCATGGATTTCACATATAAATTATACTCTCCAATGGATTTACAAATACTTAGATGGGAGTTTAGGAAAGAGAGTGAAGGGGGAGAGGGGGAAGGGGTAGAGATGAGGGAATTTCACAAACGACTAGGTTTTGATGAGGATTTGAAATTCCTCCATTTTAAACTAGCTTCTCAAATCTAAGTATTTATAAATCCATTGGAGATTGATAATTTGTGTGTGAAATCCATGGATTTCAAATTCGTCCATCCAAATGGAGCCTAAGGTACCAATATACCCGATGACATATATCATTTATTATGCAGGTGCCATACCACAGGAAATTGGAAATCTTACAATGCTAGAAGATCTAGCTCTCAGGGAAAATGGCTTCACAGGTCCGGTTTCTCAGTCGTCGTCATCATCATCATCATCATCATCATCATCATCATCATCATCATCATCATCATCATCATCATCATCATCATCATCATCATCATCATCATCATCATCATCATCATCATCATCATCATCATCATCATCATCATCATCATCATCATCATCATCATCATCATCATCATCATCATCATCATCATCATCATCATCATCATCATCATCATCATCATCATTATTATTATTATTATTGTTGTTATTATTATTATTATTCCCTTAGGAATTAATTAGATGCTAGTTGATTATTTCTAATCATGGCAGGTGTTATACCCACTGAAATTGGCCGACTTCACCAACTTGAGGAGCTTGATTTAACCTACAATGCTTTCACCGGTTCAATTCCACTTGAGATCTTTAACATCTCAACTCTTCAATATCTTCAATTTGCTTTCAATGATTTATCCGCACTCTTCCAAACCCATCTTTGCACCGGCTCACCCATTCTTGAATGGATTACACTTGAAAATAACTCTATTATCGAGAAATACCCCACTCAATTTCTAATTGTGCTTATCTCAGAACTCTCGATCTCGGATCCAACAGATTAATGGGTGTTGTACCTCACTTTCTTAGCAACTTGAGTCTCCTTGAAACCCTAAGCCCGGCAGACAATAATCTAAGAATTGAGTCAACTTCTTGTAATTGAGCTTCATAACTTCCTTAACAAATTGCACATCTTTAAAGCATTTGTGGATTAATGATAATCCTCTAGGCGGTATCATTCCACCTTCCATTGGAAATTTATCTTCCACTCTCCAATTATTCTGCCTCCAATTGCAAAATTAAGGGCAGCATTCCCGATGATATCCATAATTTATGGAACTTGACGTCACTTTATCTTAACAACAATGAGTTGTGCGGTATTATTCCATCTACTTTCGGAGGATATTTAAATAAGATTCAAGGATTAGATCTACATAACAACAATCCGGAGGTCCCATTCGGAGAGGGTGCGTGTGACTTACGCAACTTTGTATGAAATTGATTTAGGTCATAACCAACTACGGTCTCATTCCGAATGTATGGGGAACCTCATATCTTTAGGACATCTTTCCCTAGATTCTAACAATCTCACTTCAAGCATACCATCAAGTCTGTGGAGCCTCAAGGATTTGTTGAGTCTTGATCTCCTCCTCAAATTCCCCTAAGTGGGTTCTTACCTCCAGAGATGGGCAATTTAGTGGCGACAAACTCTATCAATCGTCAATGAATAACCCGTCTCGAGTCCATCCCAAAAACGATTGGTAATTTACAGAGATTGGTTGATCCGTCGTTCACAAGATAATAGATTGGAAGGTTCTATTCCGTGTCCATGGGGAGCATGGTCGGGTTTGGTAACTCTAGACTTGTCCAACAACAATCTCTCTCGGTTCAATCCCAAAGCCTTTGGAGAAACTTCAATACCTCGACTATTTTAATGTGTCTTTCAACACTTTGAATGGAGAGATTCAAGTATGCCCTTTCGGACACTTCTCTATGGAGTCTTTCAAGGGTAATGGTGCACTTTGCCAATATAATTCAAGCTTCCATGGCATTCCACTTTGTCATGTTGTTTCCAGTCATAAATCAAAAAGGAAGAAGGTTGCATTTTCTCTATTTTTTCTTGTCGGGGTTGTTGCGCTTGTCACTTTAGTAACTTTGATGTTTATATGTGTAAGATGCAAAAGAAAAGTTAACACGACAAATGAAATTGTTGAATTAGGCGTAACGCAATCCCACAAAGAATCTCCTATTATGAAATCTTGTGGGCAAGAACAATTAAATGAGAGCAATTTACTAGGTGTTGGGAGTTATGGATCGGTTCTGAGAGGAACCCTTAGAGATGGAAATGTGGTCATTTGTGAAGGTGTTTAGCCAAGACTCGAAGTCGCTTTTCGAGAGCTTTGATGTCGAATGTGAAGTATTACGTAACATCCGCCACAGGAATCTTACCAAAGTCATCAGCAGTTGCTCTAACGAAGATTTCAAGGCTTTAGTACTCGAGTACATGTCCAACGGAAATCTTGAGAAATGGTTATATTCTCATAATTATTTCTTGGATGTGAGGCAAAGAATGGACATAATGATCGATGTAGCATCTGCATTGGAATATCTTCATCATGGCTATTCAACACCCATTGTTCACTGCGACTTGAAGCCTAGTAATGTGTTGTTAGATGAGGAGATGATTGCCCATGTTCTTGATTTTGGGATATCTAAACTTTTAGGGGGCGACAAGAGCACGGTGCTAACCAACACCCTCGCCACACTAGGGTACATTTCTCCAGGTGAACATTTATTCTATTTTCATATATCATTTTAAATTTTAGGTCAATTTAATTTAATCACGTCTTTTATTGATGCATTGCAATTTTCACTCTTACAGAGTACGGTTTGGAAGGCTTAGTTTCAACAAGATGTGATGTATATAGTTATGGTGTGATGCTGATGGAAACCTTTACAAGAAAAAGGCCAAGTGATGATATGTTCGGTGGAGATTTGACTTTGATGAGTTGGGTTGCAAACTTGCTTCCACATTCACCGGATCGAGTTGTAGATCCGAACTTATTCATGAATCTTGATGATGAAAACGGCGACAAGATTTTTACGATTGTGTATCATCCATATTAGCGTTGGCCTTGAAGTGCTCTCAATGAATCCCGGAGAGGATAAACATGAAAGAAGTTCTAGCAGAGCTACAGAAAATCAAACGTCGATTCTTCAGTAACACTTAAAATGCAATGGTAAGACCTTGATTGTTTTTCTGCTTGATCAAAAATTGAAAGGTCTGACATAATTATAGTCTCACAATGATGCAATTAAGTTTGGTTTTCTCTGCTTTAGTTTTCTTGTTTCTCTTGTGTAATTTACACATTCTTTTGAATTTTTTTCCAGTAATTGATTCTATTAAGTGATGTTTCTTGTTGTTTTATAAACAATTCATTTCATCCTTCTGGTGAATATTTTCAACATGTCGCCTGTGATGATTAAAATATTTGCCTACGTAGTGTGATTGTGAATTGAACCCTATTAAACCAGTATTCATTTCTGTTCATACTTTTATGGTGCCAACGACTTCAACTCGTGACCTTGTCTTACAATTCTTTCAGTGGGCAGATACGCTACAAAAAAGACGCGTTTTAACGATGGACATTAGCGACAGTTAACCAGGCCGTTTAAGGTATAAGATGTACTTAAAATATTTTATTTTAATATATATTGTTAAAATTAATTTAATTAATTATTGTATTATTTTGAAATATAGAAACAAACTACGGAGAGTCGAGCTTGAGACCGATCAAGTTTACAAGGCATTTTGTAAAGTTGCTCTAATCGCGTTACCAAGACATAATGTGCAATTGGCATTACCACGGCGGAGGGAAGGCGAGTGGATTTATCAGAAGAAATTAGGCACGAAGTTTGGGAGTCACTTGTAGCTGTTTGGAGGGCAATTCCCTAGGATGTTATTTTAATTATGTTATGAACAATTTTTAATTTATGTTTTTGTTTTTAATATTTAATTATCATTGAACAATTTTAATTTATGTTTTTTTTTAAAAAAAAAATCGTGTATTTAGCGACGGATTTAGCGACGGTTATTCGAAATTCCGTCGCTATTAACGACGGATGTATCCGTCGCTTGACCCTTCGCTAGTTCCATCGCTAAAATTTAAGAAAAACCAAAAATTTCGATCTGAAAAATCGAAAAACAAACAAAAACTTTCGAAAACTAACACCAAATTTTGTGTAGATAGAAGCGAAAATCGTTTTTGAAGTGCATATTGTGTAGAGGAAATATATCTACTCATCGAGGGGCGATTTTTTAATGCGTTTTCACATTTACGCCATTTAAAATATATATAGTGTAATGTAAATATATAATTGATAAGTTTGGTATTGACATATATTTTATTGATAGTTTATGTTAAATGAATGTTGTGATCATAGCTAGATGAATATTGGGTAAATAGTTTATGTTAAATGAATGTATTTGATGTTATTTGATAGAAGAATATATTTGGATATTTACATATACAAACGAAACTCTGTCAAATTTTTTGTATGTTATTTGATAAAAGAATTGTTGAGATTATACTAGAAAGTATGCTTTTACTTTTGTATAATCAAAACTGAATTTCGGACTTATTTACTGAAATAAATTGTTTATCACTGATGCTTTAAATATTATCGAATGTTACATATATTTACTGCATAACTGTTCAAATAAGTTGTACGTGTTACATTGTAGTTAATTTAGTGATACCAGATCACAGAAGATTAAATTAACAGTCCATTGTAACTAAAAGTACGCCATTCACGACCTAGATGGAAATGAACAACCCAACGTGAAAGGTTGAAGTGTAAGGCTCAGATTGGTTTGTCTTGACCAAGAGATTACACTAGTGCATGACCGATCAATTGAATAGGGACCTCTGAGGAGGATAAATTCTTGTAACCCGAACAAGTAAGAATTAGACCTCGGTGGTTCGTTATTTCTTAACCTTCGTCCCTTAAATAGGATCGTGGGATTGGTAACTATTGCTTTGACTTATCATGGGTAAATAATCAACGAGATTCAATACTTTTTTATCTTGGGCAATATTATTAGTCACATGTAATTGCTTAGATTTAATCGAAGAATCGTGTTCAAGCACGACATGCGACGGTTCTTGGGAGGTTCATAAGCTTTATCATACCAAATCTTGCAAGTGGAATTAGTTTCCGGTATGGATAATAATGTTGAACCGTTCCTTGACCAAGGACAAAAGATATTAATTAATGGAAAGCTATTTCAGTGGCTTGAATTAATTAATGGGCTAGATAATCTTAAACACGGGAAATAATAACCGGGAGCCATATTGACTGTAATATGGGTTAAGATGGATAGTGCAATATTAATTATGTAGTGGGATTAATTAATATTTATGGGCTTGAATAATATTGTGGCTCAATATTAGATATTCAAGGTCCATTAGAAGGTCCAATCTTAATTCTCCTAAAGGCCCCCAAGTAGCCCAATATATAGTCCAATAACTGAAAAGGTGATTAAAATAAAATAAATATTTTTGCTTATTTTTCCAATTAATTTCTAAAATTATGGATGAGTTGGGAGAAAGATTTTCTTTAAATTTTGTTATGGAATGAAGATATGTATTCTTGGAATACAAGATTATCTCATTAAATTCAAGAAATCTCCCACTTGGTTATCTATAATAAAGATTTCGAAAATTTGGAAATATAGTGGGCAAGAAAGATTTTCTTGATTTTCTTGAAAAGATATTATGGAAGATATGTATTTCTTGAAATACAAGAATATCTCATAAATTCAAGAAGATCCAAATCTTGGATTCTTGGCACTTATATTTTCAAAAACTCCATAAAATAAGTAGGTGTGATTTTTGTGGAATATTATAATTATGGGAAAAAGAATATAGGAGATATATTCAAGATTTCTTGGAGATCAAGAAAAGATTTTCCCACATTGTTTTATCACAAAATTTTCGTCCACTTCATGCTCTATAAATAGGGGATGATTCTTTCATTCCCAAGTACAATTCCATGTGCTGGAAAAATTATTAAATCCACAAAGGTGGTGCAACATAATTTATTTTCCTTTTGTTAAATCGTTCACAAGAGTCCTACCACCGAATAGTCGAAAACGAGGACTAAGGGAATACTTGGGAAGTTCTTTCGGTTAGTCTATTCAGCCACACCGTTGCCATCCCAAGAGGTACGTTCATGTAAACTCGTAGAATTCCGCATGCGTAGGTATTAAGGATAATTAATTTATATATTAAGGATAATTAATATGTAATTAATAGATTATATCTTGGTCATTATTGGTCATTAATATGTAATTAATAGATTAGATCTTGGTCATTATTGGTCATTAATTCTTGGTCATTATTGTTGTAATTGTATCCTTATTTATAGTGGAATTCTTTCAATCACCTAGTCAACGGTGATATTCTAATTATCATCACAGGATATCAGAGCCTAAACACGATCCTAAACCATTTTTTCTTTTTGCCGATCATCTCTTCCGCCACGCTCTCTTCGTTGGATGGTCCCTCCAACTCCTCGACCGATTTTCGACAGGTCCCTAAGTATCATTGTCTCGCAAATATTCTCATTCTCGCAACCCCACGCTTGGGTTTTTCAATGGCATGATCATCCTCTTCCACCACCGATCCGCCCCCGTCAATACCATGCTCTCAATGGTACCGATCAAACTTGAACCCTCTACTTACTTGATGTGGTATCGTCAAGTCATTCATATGGCCGAGTGCTTCGACCTAATGGGATTTCTTGATGGATCAATCGCGGGCCCCATCCCCCACAATCACGATTGATGGCGCCCATCAACCAAATCCGACATTTCTTGCGTGGGTGATGAAAGACAAGAAATTACTCGGCGTCGTCTTCACGCTCGTTCACTCCGGATCTTGACATCGGAGGTTCCGGATTGTCAAACCTCTCATTCGGCTTGGTCGACGAGCTTCCGGGCGGCGTTCTACGACTCATCCACTTCTCACACCCATCAGCTACGTGAGGAGTTGTTTTCTCTTCGGAAGGGTGATCTCTCGGTGGACGACTATGGCCGAAAACTTAAGAACTTGTGTGATCAACTTTTGGCAATTGGTCGCCCTATTGATGAAACTGATAAAAGCCATTGGTTCTTACGAGGTTAGGCATTCAATTTGCCTCGTTTGTCGACATTTCGAATGGCGCTAACCACATTGCACGTGTTTAGTACCTTGCTTCATCAAGCTCGTCGGTTTGAGATGATGTTGCGTGCTATGGAAGGTGGTTCTCCATCTTCGGCGGCGTTCACGACTTCAAACCCGGGCAATGGTCGTGCAGGTAGTGGCCGTTCCTCAGGTGGACAAGGTCAGCCTAAGGGCAACTCCGGTTTCTCTTCGGGCAATCGGGGTTCAACAACAGAGGCCGAAATTTTCAAAGACTCTAACAATCGTCCATGATCTGCTGTGGTTTTGCGGGTAATTCGGGTAGCAAAATGTAATCGTAGGAAACGGGGTCGTCAGACCTATACTCCTCGTCGTCGATATGCAATGGTGAACATTATGCTAATAAATGCCCTCAATTTATTGATGCTCGGAATGTCGCTTTTCCGCCAATCTTATCGATTCCCGATTTTCGATTCCACTCGATTGGTATTTGGACTCGTGCTTCAAGATATGACGAATCAAACATCCGCTTCTTGAATCCTTGAGCCACTACACGGGTAACGGTTACGTTATTGTTGGTAATGGTTCTCGCTTTTTAAATATTTCGCATATTGGCACTTCTAAATTATCCTGGGGATGTTAAATTGTTGGATGTATTGGTTGTGCCACATATTACTAAGAACTTATTGTCTATTTCTAAGTTATTTCTTGATTACCCTATTGACGTTGTGTTCTCGATAAGTTCTTTGCCATTCGAACAAGGGTGACAAAGAAAATTATGGCTCGGGGAAGGGTTGATAAAGGTTTATATTTGCTTGATCGGGGTATCCTGCCGCTTAGTTTCAAACAATTAGGAATAAAGACTTGAAGGCCGATTTTGATTTATGGCATCTTCGTTTGGGGCATGTCCCGATTTTACTATTATTTCTTTATTGCAAAAGATAGGCCAATTATCTATTACTTTTTTATTAAAACTCCCACACTTTGTTCCTCTTGTCGGTTGGCAAGAGCAAACGTGTACCTTTTCTATTGAATGAAAAACGTCTTGATCAAAAGATTTGACTTAGTCCATTGTGATCTGTGGGGCCCAGCCCCAGTTATTTCATCTGATGGGTTTAAATATTATGTCGCTTTTGTGGATGATCATTCCCGTTTCTCTTGGATTTATCCCCTTCGTCTTAAGTCCGAATTTTATGATATTTTGGTGAAATTTCATGCTTTTTGTCTCCGACTCGATTTTCCGAAAAAATCAAGGTTTTCCAAAGTGATGGTGGCATGTAATTTGTGAATTCTAGAGTCCGTGAATTTATGTCACTACATGGCATTTTTCATCTCTCGTGTCCATACACTCCTCGCCAGAACGGGCGGGCGTAACGCAAAGCATAGACGTATTTCTGAATCAGGTCTTTCTATGTTATTTCATTCACATGCTCTTGTATCGTTGTGGTTTGATGCTTTTGCCACTGCAGTTTATGTTATTAATCGTCTGCCCTCATCTGTATTGTCTAACAAGTCTCCTTTGAGCTTTTTTTGGATCAATTCCAAACTATGCCAATTTTAAACCGATTAGGTTGTCGAGTTTATCCATTTTTGAGGGACTATCTTTGAACACAAGTTGGCACCCAAAAGTCGGCCTTGCATCTTTCTTGGGTATAATAGCACACATAAGGGATTTCGTTGCCTCGATCCAGCTACTTCTGGTCTTCTTATCGAGGCATGCTCAATTTGATGAACTATGTTTTCCTTTTCTCGAGAACTCAAATGCGCAACACCGATGTCCAATTTGATTTCTCAGTTTTTTGGATGGTACTATCATCGTGCCCATGCCTCGCCGCCATCCATTAGTCGATGTCATCGCCCTTTGTTTCTCGTCCTCACATCATTCCTTTGGATGATGAGGAGCAGCTTCCATCGTGATACGGCACCTTCGCCGGACCGCCAACCTAACTTCGGCCCACCGTTGGCACCACCAGCGGATCCGCCCCAGAACCCGCTCTGTTGCGGTCCCCGATCCACCGGTCCCGGTCGTGGGGCCTGGTCCATCCTATGGTGACGCGTGCGTCTGCGGGGTGTTCAAGCCTCGTTACCCGGTTGATCTTTCTTGCCTTTGCCTTTTGCTATCCTCTCATTCTTAGCAACGAACCTAGAGGTTTCAAATCCGCCAAATCTCCGAATGGTTGTATGCGCTATGCAGAAGAGATCGATCGTTTCACGTCAAAATAATACGTGGGATCTTGTACCTTGTCCTTCACGTACTAATATTGTTGGTTCGGTGGGTTTTAGGACCAAGTTTCATTCCGATGGTAATCTTATTGCGTCATAAAGTTCGCCTCGTGGCACAGGGGTTCACTTTCAGGTTCCGGGGCTGATTTTCATCATACATTATTGGTCGTCCAAGTCGCTCTTGCTCGAAGTTATTCTTGCTCTTTTGCTTGCAATCTCGGTCGTTGCATCGGTTAGATGTCAAGAATGCATTTCTCAATGGATTTCTTGACAAACCGGTTTTCATGGCTCAACCTCGAGATTTGTTGATCCACGCTTTCTCGATCATGTTTGTCGCCTAAAGAAGGCGTTGTATGGTGCGAAAACAAGCCCCTCTTGCTCGGTTTCAACGATTTACTACATATCTCTTCAGCTTGGGATTTGCCTAGAGTTGATCTGACTCATCTTTGTTCTATCTCGTTCGAGGTACTTCTATTCTCTATCTACTCTTATACGTAGATGATATAATTATCACAGGAAATGATGGTGACATGCTCAAGACATTCATTGCACGCACGCATAAGGAATTTGCTATTAAGGATTTTGGGCGTCTTAACTATTTCCTTGGTCTTGAAGTCTCGTACACTTGGATGGTCTTTTTTGTTGGTCGGAGCCAAATATCTCTCGACATTTTGGAGCAGGCAAAACTATTCGATTCAAACCGGTTCCACCTCCTTGCCATTTGGAGAGGTTTTTAAAAGTGATGGCCCACCGTTCCACGATCCCACTTTATACCGCTCTTTAGTCGGGCCCTTCAAGATTTTTGACTATTACCCCCCGGATTTATTGTATCTTTGTGAATGTTGTTAGTTAATTTCTTCACTCACCGACAGATGATCATTTTAATGATGTTAAGCGGATTTTACGTTATGTGCGGTGCATCCACTTTGGCTTATCCTTTACTCGGCATCCAGAGTCTGCTGTCATTGGGTACTCTGATGCTGATTGGGCCCGTTGCATTGAAACCAGACGATCCACGTACGGTTACTCAATTTTTCTTGGCGGAAATCTCATCTCTTGGAGTGCAAAGAAACAACCTCATGATGGCTCGCTTCGAGTTGTGAATCTAAATACCGTGCTATGGCCAATGCGTGGCGAAATTGTTTGGCTCACCAATCTTCTCGATGACCTCCGGGTCAAAATCTCCAATAAATCTGAACTCTTGTGTGACAACAAGAGTGCTATTTTTATCGATCGAATCCGATTGCTCACAAACGAGCAAAACACATTGATACGGACTACCACTTTGTTCGTGAACTAGTATCCTCTGGGGAAGATTTCCACGTTTTTTTTCCATCTCATCTTGACTTGCGAGATATTTTCACCAAGAGTCCGCCTCGACACTTTTTTGAGCTTCTTCGATCCAAGCTTCGTTTTTTTTCTTCCCCACTTAACGCTATGCGGGGGTATTAAGGATAATTAATTTATATATTAAGGATAATTAATATGTAATTAATAGATTATATCTTGGTCATTATTGGTCATTAATATGTAATTAATAGATTAGATCTTGGTCATTATTGGTCATTAATTCTTGGTCATTATTGTTGTAATTGTATCCTTATTTATAGTGGAATTCTTTCAATCACCTAATCAACGGTGATATTCTAATTATCATCACAGTAGGTTTTACGTGAATTATTATATGCATGATATGTTGTTGGATTATTATTTGAATTAATATAGGATTAATTCATGCTAGTAATAATTATAAGAATTAAATTTGTATTTAAATATTCATCACGAATAGATCTCATGCAACCTATTCCCCAACCAATCGTATCGAGCCACGGTTTTGCTCAATTATTTAAATTGTAATTTAATTCGTTGACATTAAATTTGAAATTGGATAGTAGAATTGCTAGATCTGTTTTGCAGGTATCCAATTGTCATGGAATTTAATGTGTTTATTTATGCATGCATATAAATTGTGGGTTTTAATTGATTAGTTCGAATTCGTTTTTGCCCTAAATGGGAGAAAATCCACGAGTAGATTAGGATTTGTTTGATTTGATCAATGTAATAGACTAGTCTAGATCTAGGTTTATTTATTTTTATAAATAAATTATAAACTGGATCGAAAACGAGAACGAGACGAAGAATTAAAGGACAAAATCCAGTAACCGGCGTAGGCGGCGCGTCGCCGCATTTAAACTTGCCAAGGAGGAGGCGCGCTGATCTTGTGTATAGTAAGCACGACGGGCGCGCCAGCGCGCCGAGGGTCGAAAGGCGAGATCTAGCCGCCAAGACGCTGCAACGCGTCTGAGTCGCTGCAAAGTGAAGAGAGGATCGCACGAATACACAGGATGGCTTGGTCCGAGTAACTGGGCGTAGGCAGGATGATGCGCAGATTACAAGGCGTCGCCTTGCCGAGAATTGCCGAAGCCATGCCGAGGCATCCGAGGAGCAAGCGGGGCGATGATCCGCCGAAGGCCGGCGAGGGTGAACTCCGCCAAGTGGCGGCGGATGTTGGGCGTGCATCCCGGCTGCAAGCTGCTTGGCGTGGCGTTTCGAGACGAAGTATTTTTCCGAGACGATAGAGTGGGAGAAATTCAAGACGGTGTTTTCTTCAAGATCAAGCCAAGAAAAATCAAACCATGACAATTGGATAATTTGTGCCCAATATATTTTTTTTTTTGTTTTGCTTGATTTATTTTGTGCTATCTTATGCTTTATTTAATTTGTTTAAATGTGTTTGCATGAGAATTGCCCAAATGGAAAAATCTCACCTTCAAAAATTACTAAGTATGTTTAAATAATTAATTGACAATTTTATTCCGGATAATAAAAATGAATTAATTTTGACCTCCATGATTTATTTATTTGTGAATTCTTTTGGAGAAATTCCCCCCACGGGACGGTCAAAAGATAGCTTTCACATGAATGAATTCCAAATGGATGATTGTGGGTTATTACTAGTAATGACGATGACCCCTCCCCACGAGGCTCGTTCAAAAATGAAATAATAATCATGTATTTAATCATGGTTATTACTTAGGTATAAAATTGATATGCATATACTTCCTCAAGTCCTGTCAATTTTATATTGGTCAAGTGGGAGCCAACTATTAATCTGGATATTAAAGGTTTGTAACTGTTCTTGTTTGTAACCTGCTTGAATGTGTTTAAATAATGACCCACCCCACTGTTGGGAATGAGTTGCACAGATCTATTCGGGGTGAATATTTAAATACAAATTTAATTCTTATAATTATTACTGGCATGAATTAATCCTATATTAATTCATATCCAACAACATATCATGCATATAATAATTCACGTAAAACCTACGCATGCGGAATTCTACGAGTTTACGTAAACGTACCTCTTGGGATGGCAACGGTGTGGCTGAATAGACTAACCGTAAGGACTTCCCAAGTATTCCCTTAGCCCTCGTTCGAATATCCGGTGGAAGGATTCTTGTGAACGATTTAACAAAAGGAAAAAATAAGTTATGTTGCACCACCTTTGTGGATTTACTAATTTTTCCAGCACATGGAATTGTACTTGGGAATGAAAGAATCATCCCCTATTTATTGAGACTAGGGTGGTCAAAATTTTGTGATAAAAACAACATGGGAAAATCTTTTCCTGATCTCCAAGAAATCTTGAATATATCTCCTATATTCTTTTTCCCATAATTATAATATTCCACAAAAATCCCACCTACTCTATATTTATGGATTTTTCGAAAATAAGGTGTTACAAGAATACAAGATTTGGATCTTCTTGAATTTATGAGATATTCTTGTATTTCAAGAAATACATATCTTCCATAATATCTTTTCAAGAAAATCAAGAAAATCTTTCTTGCCCTTTATTTTCTAATATTTCGAAAATCACACTATAGATGACAAAGTGGGAGATTTCTTGAATTTAATGAGATAATGTTGTAATCCAAGAATATATATCTTCATTCCATAACAAAATTCAAAGAAAATCTTTCTCTCATTATATCTATAAATTTCGAAATTCTCTTGGGAAAAATAAGCAATAATATTTATTTTATTTTAATCACCTTTTCAGTTATTGGACTATATGTTGGGCTACTCAGGGGGCCTTTAGGAGAATTATGATTGGACCTTTTAATGGACCTTGAATATCTAATATTGAGCCACAATATAATTCAAGCCCATAAATATTAATTAATCCCACTACATAATTAATATTGCACTATCCATCTTAATCCATATTACAGTCAATATGGCTCGCGGTCATTATTTCCCATGTTTAAGATTATCTAGCCTATTAATTAATTGAAGCCACTGAAATAGCTTCCCATTAATTAATATCTTTTATCCTTGGTCAAGGAACGGTTCAACATTATTATCCATACCGGAAACTAATTTCACTTGCAAGATTTGGTATGATAAAGCTTATGAACCTCCCAAGGGGGCAACAAAAGCGTCTTTGCAATACGATTCTTCGTATTAAATCTTAGCAATCACATGTGACTAATAATATTGCCCAAGATAAAAAGTATTGAATCTCACTGATTCGCTACCCATGATAAGTCAAAGCAATAGTTACCAATCCCACTTGATCCTATTTAAGGGACGAAGATTAAGAAATAACGAACCACTGAGGTCTAATTCTTCCTTGTTCAGTTTTGAAGAATTTATCCTCCTGTAGGTCCTATTCAGTGCATCAGTCATGCACTAGTGTAATCTCTTTGTCAAGACAAACCAATCTGAGCCTTACACTTCAACCTTTCACGATGGGTTGTTCATTTCCATCTAGGTCGTGAATGGCGTACTTTTAGTTACAAGGGACTGTTAATTTAATCTTCTGTGATCTGGTATCACTAAATTAACTACAATGTAACACGTACGACTTATTGAACAGTTTGTTGGGGAATGAGTTGCACAAATCTATTCGGGGTGAATATTTAAATACAAATTTAATTCATTAATTATTACTAGCATGAATTAATCCTATATTAATTCAAATAATAATTGTAACAACAAATCATGCATATAAAAAGCCACGTAAAACCTACGCATGCGGAATCTACGGGTTTTACGTGAGCGCATTCTCGGGATGGCAAAGGACTTTGGTCGGACGGACTAACCAAAAGGACTTCCCAAGTATTCCCTTAGCCCTTGCTCGACAATCCGGTGGAAGGATACTCGCGAACAATTAACAAAAGGAAAAAATAAACTTTGTTGCACCACTTATGTGGATTTGCTAATATTTCCAGCACATGGAATTGTACTTGGGAATGAACTAATCATCCCCTATGTATAAGAGGGAGGGTGAACGAAATTTTAGTGATTTTTCAATGTGGGAAAAGACTTTTCTTGGTCACCAAGAAATCTTGAATATATCCCATATATTCTTTTTCCCATAATTAAAATATTCCACAAAAATTCCACATCCTCTATTATGGAGTAATTTTCGAAAATTTTGGCTCAAGATTACAAGATTTGGATCTTCTTGAATTTATGAGATATCCTTGTATTTCAAGAAATACATATCTTCCATAATATCTTTTCAAGAAAATCAAGAAAATTTTTCTTGCCCATAATATTCAAAAATTTCGAAATATTCATATAGATAATCAAGTGGGAGATTTCTTGAATTTAATGAGATAATCTTGTATTCCAAGAATACATATCTTCATTCCATAACAAAATTCAAAAGAAAATCTTTCTCCTCTTTTTATCCATAAATTTTGAAAAATAGAGGAAATATTAAGCAACAATATTTATTTTATTTTAATCACCTTTTTAGGTTATTTGACTATATGTTGGGCTACTAAAAGGGGGGCCTTTTAGGAGAATTAAGATTGGACCTTCTAATGGATCTTGAATATCTAATATTGAGCCACAATATAATTCAAGTTTATAAATATTAATTAATCCCACTACATAATTAATATTCAGACCATCCATCTTAACCCATATTACAGTCAATATGGCTCAAGGTCATTATTTCCCGTGTTTAAGATTATCTAGCCCATTAATTAATTCAAGAGCTTTACGTTAATTAATATCTTTTTGTCCTTGGTCGAGGAACGGTTCAACATTATTATCCATCAGGAAACAAATTCCACTTGAAAGATTTGGTATGATAAAGCTTATGAACCTCCCAAGGGCAAATCAAACAAGCGTATTTTGCACACGATTCTTCATATTAAATCTTAGCAATCACATGTGACAAATAATATTGCCCAAGATAAAAGTATTGAATCTCTCTACGATTCGCTACCCATGATAAGTCAAAGCAATAGTTACCGATCCTATGTGATCCTATTTAAGGGACGAAGGTTAAGAAACAACGAACCACTGAGGTCTAATTCTTCCTTGTTCAGTTCTGAAGAATTTATCCTCCTGTAGGTCCTATTCAGCGCATCAGTCATGCACTAGTTTAATCTCTTGGTCACGACAAATCAATCTGAGCCTTACACCTCAACCTTTCGCGATGGTTGTTCATTTCCATCTAGGTCGTTAATGGCGACTTTTTTTAGTTACAAAGGAATTTGTTAATTTAATCTTCGTGATCCGGTATCACTAAATTAACTTCTGATGTAACACGATTTAATTATTGAAGCAGTTATGCAAAGAAATATATATAACATTCAATCATATTTAAAGCATCAATGATAAACAATTTATTTCAGTAAATAAGTCTGAGAATTCAGTTTCGATTATACAAAGTAAAAAGCATACTTTTCAGTATAATCCCAACAATCTCCCACTTATACTCAAAGTCTGCTTTTAAGTATACTACAACACGTCTCGAGTAGTCCGTGACATCTAATGTCACCTACACGAACCTAATAATTTCTCCCACTTATACTCAAAGCAGATTGGCAACGGTCTTGACACTCATTCCTTCCACATGTCTCGAATGTATTTGAGGCAGACGCTTTGTGAATGGATTTGCTAGGCTGTCCTCAAACGCTATCTTTGCCACATCTATATCTCCTCTCTTAACGATTTCTCGTATAAGATGTCTTTCCTTTAATGTGTTTGTTTGACTCGTGGACTCTTGGTTCTCTTGAATTTGCAATCGCCCCTAGCGAGATATTGCTAGACAAATTGTAACACCATCCAAGTCCACTAAGAAGATCTAGAGCCCAATCGGTTCTTTTCACCGCTTTCACAAGCGACTACTTACCCGAGTCCCATGGTTGAGTCGGTGGACGCATTTACGCTTCACACTCGCCCATTTGATGGCTACACTTCCCAAAATGGAAACACACACTAACCGAGGCATATAATTTCGGAATCTAAATCGATTGGAAATTCGAGTCCGTGTGTAGATGGGGATTGGAGTATCGGATCGATAAATCAACATTCTATCTCGAGTTCTTTTGGACACTTGAGAATGTTTTTAATCGTAGATCAATGCGCTTTCCCTGGGCTACTTTGATATCTTGCTACCATGCCCACGGCAAAGCAGATATCCGGTCTCGTACACAGCAATGCATACATAAGGTTTCCGACAGCCGAAGCACAAGGAATACCTTTCATGTCATCTATCTCCTTCTTGTCTTAGGGAACATTTTCTTGGATAGATGGATTCCAAGACTGAAAGGTACGAATCCTTTCTTGGAATCATGCATGCTGATTCGTTTAAAAAACCAGTGTCTAAGTATGAAACTTGCGATAACCCGATCATCCTTTTCTGGCGATCTCGAGTTATCTTGATCCCAATGATATGTTCGGCTTTCCCTAAGTCTTTCATATCAAACTGTTTTGAAACGCCATGCCCTTACGTCTGACCACACCTTCACATCGTTCCCGATGATCACAATGTCATCTACGTATAGTACTAAGAATACCAATGCAGTTCCGACATGCTTTTTATACACACAACTTTCAAACTTGTTTTGATCAAACCCATAAGACTTTATAACATGATCAAAACATTGGTTCCAAGCTCTAGATGCCTGTTTGAGTCCGTAAATGGACTTCTTGAGCTTACAACATGATGTTCTTGGCCTGTTTCAATGAAACCTTGGGGTTGTTGCATATAGATCTCTTCATCAAGACTTCCGTTAAGGAAAACTGTCTTGACATCCATTTGCCAGATTTCAACGTCGAAGTGCGCAGCAATCGATAAGAGAATACGGATGGACTTAAGCATGGCTACTGGCGAAAAAAGTTTTCTCATAATCGATCCCTTTCTTTCTCGAGTATAACCTTTTCGTCATTAGTCTTGCTTTAAAAGGTTTCAACCTTCCCGTCCGATCCTCTTTTCCTCTTATATACCCACTTGCATGGTTCGACTAGCTCCCACACTCTATTATGAAACATAGAACCCCTTGGCTTTCATTCTTTGTTTGCAAGAAAACCGTGATCCTTATCTTAGAGTGCCTCGTTATATATCCATGGGTGCGATTAGGGAATCAAGTCCGAGGACTCTCCTATTCCCATGAATCTCTCGGGCCGTCTAACAACCCTCTCACTATAACGAGGCTTGATTTGTGAAAACGTATCGTTTTTGGTATATCATCTAATACAATCAAGACCGAGGTTTGCCCTCTAAGCTCATTTAAGGTAATCTCACGGGTTTTCTTTGGTTCTATAGTTTTCTTCCAAAATCTAAAGTGGGTGCGGATGTCCACCTTTTGATCTTCTTGAACTATAGAACATTCACCCTTTGTTCCTCGGGTATCCTACAAGAGCGACCTTTAATTTCGATCGAGGATCCATTTGCGGTTTCCTTGTCCAACACGTAGGCGGACACCCCAAAGTTCTCATGTGTCTCATACTAGACTTGCGTCCGGTCCACAATTCTTTGGGGTTCGGGGAACCGATTTGGATAGCACCAAGTTGAGATAATGTAAGTCATCATTTTCAAGGCATGGCCCCAGTAAACGACTTCGGGAAGATCCGTATAACTCATCATTGATCTAACCATTTCTAAAAATTTGTTGTTTCGCTCTGCAAAACCCCGTTTTGTTGAGGGGTTCGAATCTTGAGTGGGATACAATCCTTCATCGGATAAGTAGTACAAAAACTCATCGCCGAGGTATTCGCCCACGATCGGATCGTAGAGACTTGATACGCTTTTTCCATATGATTCTCTCGCTTGAGCCTTAAATTCTTTAGAATTTCTCAAAGGTCTCGATTCATGCTTCATAAGGAAAATGTACCTTGAGTAATCATCAATAAAATTACTCATAACCTCCTCTTGCTTTGGTTGACATTTGACTACATACATCTATGTGAACGATCTCTAACACTTCTTTAGCCCCATTCCCTTTGGCTCCAAATGCCATCTTGGTCATATTACCCTCAAAACATGATTCTCAGGTTGGAATTGATTCAACTTGGAGACGCTCCAGTGAACCATCTTTCACCAACCTTTGGATCCTCTTTGGATTTATATGACCTAATCTTAGATGCCAAAGAAGTGTCTCGTTCATTTCTGATGAACGTTTTCTTTTCTCGGAAATAGTTGATGTGTTATAGGATACATTTCGTGAGTGGTGTGCACAGTTAATTGTATAGAGATTTTCCATCAATGTCCCGTAACAGATACACTCATCATTTCAAAAATGATGTAATTCTTATTAGAAGAAACTTAGTGTCCTTTAAGCGAATTTTAGAAACTGGAAGTGAATTCTTTCTAAAACTGGGAACACAAAGATAATCTCAAAAAAAAACTTATCTTCAAAAGATAGGTGCACTTCTCCCACTGCTTTAACTGCTACTCATGTAGCTTTGCAATGTCTGCTACTTGCGTAGTATTGCAATAATCGTTACTACCGTAGCATTGCAATATCTGCCACTTACGTAGCATTGTAATGTCTTCTACTTTAAAACGCGTTGCCCGGTGTGATGAGGATCTCACTCCCACTAAGTTGTCGGATCATTTAGAACCCGTGAAGCCAACATGATTAGTGGATCTCGTATCAACCACCCACGAATGAGAAGTATACGCCGCTAAACAAGTTTTAACAACTAGTGTGTGAGAATTACCTTTCTTTCCGTCCCTTTTGGGGTTGGAACAGGCAAAACCTCCATTGTCCTCTCTCACCTCAGCTTAAGCACTTCCTCTTTGGATTTTCCTTGACTCAACAAGCATTCCTCATCTTACCATTGCCCTTGGCAATGATTGAGTTTTATTCTTATGGCCTTTGGTCCTTCTTTATCTTGCCTACCCTTGGCCTAGAAGATGAAGACGGACCACTTTCGTCAAAGCTTGAGTTTGGTGCCTTATCATCATTTCTGCACGAGTCCAAAGGTTTGCAACAAATTAGCTAGCGAGGCCAAAATGCTCAAAAACCTTTTAGAGAATGAAGTACCAAATTCATCCGAGTCTCTAGATCATAATCTGCGACTCGAGAATCTCAAGTTTGTTCGGATGGGCCATCTATTTTGAGGACGTAATCCCCACGGATTTTTCCTCCACCATTTTCAAAGCACGACATCTCGCAAGGTGATCTGACGAGTCCCGCATGTTTTGACTCGTCAGTTGGCTCATCTGATTTTTGTGTGTCAAAATCCACTTGTGCTTTTGTGCAGTTAGGACAATTATAATTTTCCAATCAATATAGTTTCCATACATATTGTATTGACTTTAAGTATAATAACAAATGGATTAAAAGGTAGCGACATCTTTGAATCGAAATAAACAACTATATGCAATAGCACAAGTATATCACAAGGTTCGATCACATTTCATCATATTTTAAAATCTCAAAAAAATATGAACATGCATCAGCCAACATCTCAAAACAGTTTAAATAAGCCACGTGGGGTGGGTCATTATTTAAACACATTCAAGCAAGTTACAAACAATAATAAATTTACAAACCTTTAATATCCAGTTAATAGTTGGCTCTACTTAACCAATATAAAATTGACGGGGACTTGAGGGAAGTATATGCATATCAATTTTATACCTAAGTAATAACCATGATTAAAAATCTGATTACTATTTCGCTTTGATCGAGCCTCATGGGGAGGGGGTCATCGTCACCACTAGTAATAACCCACAATCATCCGTTCGAATTCATTCATGTGAAACCTATCTTTTGACCCGTCCAGTGAGGGAATTTCTCCAAAAGAATTCACAAATAAATAAATCATGGAGGTCAAAATTAATTCAATTTTATTATCCGGGATAAAAATGTCAATTAATTATTTAAAACATACTTAGTAATTTTGAAGTTGAGATTTTTCAATTTGGCAACCCTCATGCAAACACATTTAAACAAATTAAATAAAGCATAAGATAAGACAAAAAAAATCAAGCAAAAGCAGAAAAAATAAACATATTGAGCACAAATTATCCAATTGTCATGGTTTGATTTTTTCTTGACTTGATCTTGAAGAAACACGTCTCGAATTTCTCCCACTCGTTCGTCTCGAAAAATACTTCGTCTCGAACCGCCACACGCCAAGCTACTTGCAACGGATGCACACCCATATCCGCCGGCCATTGTTTCAGACGAAGATATAAGACCGCCCGGCGGGGTTTGCCCGCCTTGCCTAAGAACATTTGTCGGCGACGACATGGTTCACTTGCGCAAGATCATGGCCTTCGCCTTCGCCCTTCCGATTCGACTGGGCGGAGCCTGCGTCTCACAAGGCCTTCATCTCGTGACGCTTTCTGCCACTCAGCCTCGCCCAAGCCCAAAGCGTGCCAGTACAAATACCACGCACGCCACTTACTGGTCGATTTCGTCCTTTAATTTTTCGTCTCTTTCGTTCCCGATCCGGTTATAATTTATTTATAAAAAATAAATAAACCTAGATCTAGACTAGTCTATTACATTAATCAAATCAAACAAATCCTAGTCTACTCGTGGATTTTTTCACGAGGCAAAACAAATCCGAAAAGAATAGAATTAAAAAATCACGGTTTATATGCATGCAAAAAATAAAACATTAAAATCCATGACAATTGGATACCGCAAAAGCAGATCTAACAGTTCTACTATCCAATTTCAAATTTAATGTCCATTTAATTAAATTACAACTAAAAAAATTCAGAGCAAAACAAGTGGCTCGATACCGCTTGTTGGGGAAATGAGTTGCAGATCTATTCGGGGTGAATATTTAAATACAAATTTAATTAATTAATTATTACTAGCATGAATTAATCCTATATTAATTCAAATAATAATTGTAACAACAAATCGTGCATATAAAAAGCCAAGTAAAACCTACGCATGCGGAATCTACGGGTTTACGTGAACGTACCTCTCGGGATGGCAGTGACTTCGGTCGGACGGACTAACCAAAAGGACTTCCCAAGTATTCCCTTAGCCCTTGCTCGACAATCCGGTGGAAGGATACTCGCGAACAATTAACAAAAGGAAAAAATAAACTTTGTTGCACCACTTATGTGGATTTGCTAATATTTCCAGCACATGGAATTGTACTTGGGAATGAACTAATCATCCCCTATTTATAAGAGGGAGAGTGAACAAAATTTTAGTGATTTTTCAATGTGGGAAAAGACTTTTCTTGGTCACCAACAAATCTTGAATATATCCCATATATTCTTTTTCCCATAATTAAAATATTCCACAAAAATTCCACCTCCTCTATTATGGAGTAATTTTCGAAAATTTTGGCTCAAGATTACAAGATTTGGATCTTCTTGAATTTATGAGATATTCTTGTATTTCAGGAAATACATATATTCCATAATATCTTTTCAAGAAAATCAAGAAAATCTTTCTTGCCCATAATATTCAAAAATTTCGAAATATTCATATAGATAATCAAGTGGGAGATTTCTTGAATTTAGTGATGTAATCTTGTATTCCAAGAATACATATCTTCATTCCATAACAAAATTCAAAGAAAATCTTTCTCCCTCTTTTATCCATAAATTTCGAAAAATAGAGGAAATATTAAGCAACAATATTTATTTTATTTTAATCACCTTTTCAGTTATTGGACTATATGTTGGGCTACTCAGGGGGCCTTTAGGAAAAATTAAGATTGGTCCTTCTAATGGATCTTGAATATCTAATATTGAGCCACAATATAATTCAAGCCCATAAATATTAATTAATCCCACTACATAATTAATATTGCACCATCCATCTTAACCCATATTACAGTCAATATGGCTCCGGTCATTATTTTCGTGTTTAAGATTATCTCGCCCATTAATTAATTCAAGCCCAGCTGAAATAGCTTTCCGTTAATTAATATCTTTTGTCCTTGGTCGAGGAACGATTCAACATTATTATCCATCTGGGAAACAAATTCCACTTGCAAGATTTGGTATGATAAAGCTTATGAACCTCCCAAGGGGGCAAATCAAGCAAGCGTGCTTGCACACGATTCTTAAGATTAAATCTTAGCAATCACATGTGACCAATAATATTGCCCAAGATAAAAAGTATTGAATCTCTCTCTGATTCGCTACCCATGATATGTCAAAGCAATAGTTACCGATCCTACGTGATCCTATTTAAGGGACGAAGGTTAAGAAACAACGAACCACTGAGGTCTAATTCTTCCTTGTTCGATTCTCAAGAATTTATCCTCCTGAGGTCCTATTCAACAAGATCAGTCATGCACTAGTGTAATCTCTTGGTCAAGACAAACCAATCTGAGCCTTACACCTTAACCTTTCGCGATGGTTGTTCATTTCCATCTAGGTCGTGAATGGCGTACTTTTAGTTACAAGGGACTGTTAATTTAATCTTACGTGATCGGTATCACTAAATTAACTACTGATGTAACACGCATTTAATTATTGAAAAAAGTTATGCAAATAAATATATATAACATTCAATCATATTTAAGGCATCGATGATAAACAATTTATTTCAGTAAATAAGTCTGAGAATTCAGTTTCGATTATACAAAGTAAAAAGCATACTTTTTAGTATAATCCCAACACAGTTATGCAGTAAATATATGTAACATTCAATAATATTTAAAGCATCAGTGATAAACAATTTATTTCAGTAAATAAGTCTGGAAATTCAGTTTCTATTATACAAAGTAAAAAACATACTTTCCAGTATAATCCCAACACCCACGTGGCTTATTGAAACTGTTTTTTGAGATGTTGGCTGATGCATGTTCATATTTTTTTTGAGATTTTAATATGATGCATGTGATCAAACCTTGTGATATATTTTGTGCTTATGAATATTATTATTTATTTCAGTTCATCATGTCGCAACCTTTTAATCCACTATTCAATATACTTAAAGACAATTTGCTCACTGGAGAAAATTTTGTTGATTGGAATCAAAAACTTACAATTGTCCTCACTGCACAAAGCCATATCTGGGTTCTGACCACACCTAAACCGGAAAAGCCAAAAGATGAGTCCACTAAAACGATTAAGAAAGAGAATGCTGACTGGGAGCGGTCTAACTAAATGGCAAAGTGTACCGTCTTGACTTCTATGTCAGATGTGTTGCAACACCAACACCAGAACGTTGAGACCGCTGCGGAAATCATGATTAGTCTTAAAGCGATGTTTCAACATCGTAAGCCGGTGTGGCTCGTCGCCGATCACCATGAGGGACTTGCTCTCTATGAAAATGGTGGAACGCCCGTGAAGGGAGCACGTTCTCCGAGATGATGGCTCACCTTAATAAACTTGAGGTACTTGGCGGCGAATACGATATCGAGACCCAAATCGATTTAGTGCTCCACTCTCTGCCAAAAAGTTTTGAGCAGTACCATTTGAACTACCGGATGAATAATCGAAGTTCTCGATGCCCGATTCAAGGTAAGCTTTAGTCTCGGCCGAGAGGCGATATTGGGGTAAAAGAGCCAAGCCTTGGTGGCAAAGCAGACCCTTCTTCTTCTTCTAGGCCAAGGGGTGGTAAGAACAAGAAAAGGGACAAAGACCACAAGCAAGTGAACTCAAGTGTTGCCAATGACAAAGAAAATGTGAAGAAGGGTGGTGGAGTGAACAATCGAGATAGATAGGGGACCAAAATTGGATAATTAAATTTTTTGGGACAAAAATAAATTACAGGAAAGTTATGGGACCAAATAACTTTTTTTCTCATTAATCTTTAAGGCTCCATTTGGATGGATGAATTTGGAAATCCATGGATTTCACATATAAATTATACTCTCCAATGGATTTACAAATACTTAGATGGGAGTTTAGGAAAGAGAGTGAAGGGGGAGAGGGGGAAGGGGTAGAGATGAGGGAATTTCACAAACGACTAGGTTTTGATGAGGATTTGAAATTCCTCCATTTTAAACTAGCTTCTCAAATCTAAGTATTTATAAATCCATTGGAGATTGATAATTTGTGTGTGAAATCCATGGATTTCAAATTCGTCCATCCAAATGGAGCCTAAGGTACCAATATACCCGATGACATATATCATTTATTATGCAGGTGCCATACCACAGGAAATTGGAAATCTTACAATGCTAGAAGATCTAGCTCTCAGGGAAAATGGCTTCACAGGTCCGGTTTCTCAGTCATTATTATTATTATTATTATTATTATTATTATTATTATTATTATTATTATTATTATTATTATTATTATTATTATTATTATTATTATTATTATTATTATTATTATTATTATTATTATTATTATTATTATTATTATTATTATTATTGTTATTATTATTATTATTCCCTTAGGAATTAATTAGATGCTAGTTGATTATTTCTAATCATGGCAGGTGTTATACCCACTGAAATTGGCCGACTTCACCAACTTGAGGAGCTTGATTTAACCTACAATGCTTTCACCGGTTCAATTCCACTTGAGATCTTTAACATCTCAACTCTTCAATATCTTCAATTTGCTTTCAATGATTTATCTGGCACTCTTCCAGCCCATCTTTGCACCGGCTCACCCATTCTTGAATGGATTACACTTGAAAATAACTCTATTACTGGAGAAATACCCCACTCAATTTCTAATTGTGCTTATCTCAGAACTCTCGATCTCGGATCCAACAGATTAATGAGTGTTGTACCTCACTTTCTTAGCAACTTGAGTCTCCTTGAAACCCTAAGCCTGGCAGACAATAATCTAAGAATTGAGTCAACTTCTTCAGAATTGAGCTTCATAACTTCCTTAACAAATTGCACATCTTTAAAGCATTTGTGGATTAATGATAATCCTCTAGACGGTATCATTCCACCTTCCATTGGAAATTTATCTTCCACTCTCCAATTATTCTCTGCCTCCAATTGCAAAATTAAGGGCAGCATTCCTGATGATATCCATAATTTATGGAACTTGACGTCACTTTATCTTAACAACAATGAGTTGTCTGGTATTATTCCATCTACTTTCAGATATTTAAATAAGATTCAAGGATTAGATCTACATAACAACAATCTGGGAGGTCCCATTCCAGAGGGTCTGTGTGACTTACGCAACCTGTATGAAATTGATTTAGGTCATAACCAACTTTCTGGTCTCATTCCTGAATGTATAGGGAACCTCATATCTTTAGGACATCTTTCCCTAGATTCTAACAATCTCACTTCAAGCATACCATCAAGTCTGTGGAGCCTCAAGGATTTGTTGAGTCTTGATCTGTCCTCAAATTCCCTAAGTGGGTTCTTACCTCCAGAGATGGGCAATTTAGTGGCAGCAAACTCTATCAATCTGTCAATGAATAACCTGTCTGAGTCCATCCCAAAAACGATTGGTAATTTACAGAGATTGGTTGATCTGCTGTTCAAGATAATAGATTGGAAGGTTCTATTCCTGTGTCCATGGGGAGCATGGTCAGTTTGGTAACTCTAGACTTGTCCAACAACAATCTCTCTGGTTCAATCCCAAAGCCTTTGGAGAAACTTCAATACCTCGACTATTTTAATGTGTCTTTCAACACTTTGAATGGAGAGATTCCAAGTGGCGGCCCTTTCAGACACTTCTCTATGGAGTCTTTCAAGGGTAATGGTGCACTTTGCCAATATAATTCAAGCTTCCATGGCATTCCACTTTGTCATGTTGTTTCCAGTCATAAATCAAAAAGGAAGAAGGTTGCATTTTCTCTATTTTTTCTTGTCGGGGTTGTTGCGCTTGTCACTTTAGTAACTTTGATGTTTATATGTGTAAGATGCAAAAGAAAAGTTAACACGACAAATGAAATTGTTGAATTGGCGTCTGCAATCCCACAAAGAATCTCCTATTATGAAATCTTGTGGGCAACAGAACAATTAAATGAGAGCAATTTACTAGGTGTTGGGAGTTATGGATCAGTTTACAGAGGAACCCTTAGAGATGGAAATGTGGTCATTTGTGAAGGTGTTTAGCCAAAGACTCGAAGTCGCTTTCGAGAGCTTTGATGTCGAATGTGAAGTATTACGTAACATCCGCCACAGGAATCTTACCAAAGTCATCAGCAGTTGCTCTAACGAAGATTTCAAGGCTTTAGTACTCGAGTACATGTCCAACGGAAATCTTGAGAAATGGTTATATTCTCATAATTATTTCTTGGATGTGAGGCAAAGAATGGACATAATGATCGATGTAGCATCTGCATTGGAATATCTTCATCATGGCTATTCAACACCCATTGTTCACTGCGACTTGAAGCCTAGTAATGTGTTGTTAGATGAGGAGATGATTGCCCATGTTACTGATTTTGGGATATCTAAACTTTTAGGGGACGACAAGAGCACGGTGCTAACCAACACCCTCGCCACACTAGGGTACATTTCTCCAGGTGAACATTTATTCTATTTTCATATATCATTTTAAATTTTAGGTCAATTTAATTTAATCACGTCTTTTATTGATGCATTGCAATTTTCACTCTTACAGAGTACGGTTTGGAAGGCTTAGTTTCAACAAGATGTGATGTATATAGTTATGGTGTGATGCTGATGGAAACCTTTACAAGAAAAAGGCCAAGTGATGATATGTTCGGTGGAGATTTGACTTTGATGAGTTGGGTTGCAAACTTGCTTCCACATTCACCGGATCGAGTTGTAGATCCGAACTTATTCATGAATCTTGATGATGAAAACGGCGACAAGATTTTACAGTGTGTATCATCCATATTAGCGTTGGCCTTGAAGTGCTCAACAGAATCCCCTGGAGAGAGGATAAACATGAAAGAAGTTCTAGCAGAGCTACAGAAAATCAAACGTCGATTCTTCAGTAACACTTAAAATGCAATGGTAAGACCTTGATTGTTTTTCTGCTTGATCAAAAATTGAAAGGTCTGACATAATTATAGTCTCACAATGATGCAATTAAGTTTGGTTTTCTCTGCTTTAGTTTTCTTGTTTCTCTTGTGTAATTTACACATTCTTTTGAATTTTTTTCCAGTAATTGATTCTATTAAGTGATGTTTCTTGTTGTTTTATAAACAATTCATTTCATCCTTCTGGTGAATATTTTCAACATGTCGCCTGTGATGATTAAAATATTTGCCTACGTAGTGTGATTGTGAATTGAACCCTATTAAACCAGTATTCATTTCTGTTCATACTTTTATGGTGCCAACGACTTCAACTCGTGACCTTGTCTTACAATTCTTTCAGTGGGCAGATACGCTACAAAAAAGACGCGTTTTAACGATGGACATTAGCGACGGTTAACCAGGCCGTTTAAGGTATAAGATGTACTTAAAATATTTTATTTTAATATATATTGTTAAAATTAATTTAATTAATTATTGTATTATTTTCGAAATATAGAAACAAACTACGTGGAGTCCCGAGCTTGAGACCGATCAAGTTTACAAGGCATTTTGTAAAGTTGCTCGACCGCGTTACCAAGACATAATGTGCAATTGCATAAAATGGAGGGAAGACGGAGTGGATTTATCGAGAAGAAATTAGGCACGAAGTTTGGGAGTCACTTGTAGGCTGTTTGGAGGGCAATTCCTAGGATGTTATTTTAATTATGTTATGAACAATTTTTAATTTATGTTTTTGTTTTTAATATTTAATTATCATTGAACAATTTTAATTTATGTTTTTTTAAAAAAAAAAATCGTGTATTTAGGCGGTTATTCAAATTTGTCATTATTGCTATTAACGGATGTATCCGTCGCTTGACCCTTCGCTAGTTCCATCGCTAAAATTTAAGAAAAACCAGGCAGCTCAGTCTGCAGAAATGTCGAAAACAAACAAAAACTTTCGAAAACTAACACCAAATTTTGTGTAGATAGAAGCGAAAATCGTTTTTTGAAGTGCATATTGTGTAGAGGAAATATATCTACTCATCGAGGACGATTTTACGGTACGTTTTCACATTTCTGCCATTTAAAAATATATATAGTGTAATGTAAATATATAATTGATAAGTTTGGTATTGACATATATTTTATTGATAGTTTATGTTAAATGAATGTTGTGATCATAGCTAGATGAATATTGGGTAAATAGTTTATGTTAAATGAATGTATTTGATGTTATTTGATAGAAGAATATATTTGGATATTTACATATACAAACGAAACTCTGTCAAATTTTTTGTATGTTATTTGATAAAAGAATTGTTGAGATTATACTAGAAAGTATGCTTTTACTTTTGTATAATCAAAACTGAATTTCGGACTTATTTACTGAAATAAATTGTTTATCACTGATGCTTTAAATATTATCGAATGTTACATATATTTACTGCATAACTGTTCAAATAAGTCGTACGTGTTACATTGTAGTTAATTTAGTGATACCAGATCACATAAGATTAAATTAACAGTCCATTGTAACTAAAAGTACGCCATTCACGACCTAGATGGAAATGAACAACCCAACGTGAAAGGTTGAAGTGTAAGGCTCAGATTGGTTTGTCTTGACCAAGAGATTACACTAGTGCATGACTGATGCACTGAATAGGACCTACAGGAGGATAAATTCTTCAGAACTGAACAAGTAAGAATTAGACCTCAGTGGTTCGTTATTTCTTAACCTTCGTCCCTTAAATAGGATCACGTGGGATTGGTAACTATTGCTTTGACTTATCATGGGTAGCGAATCAACGAGATTCAATACTTTTTATCTTGGGCAATATTATTAGTCACATGTAATTGCTTAGATTTAATACGAAGAATCGTGTTCAAGTACGCTTGTCTGATTTGCCCCCTTGGGAGGTTCATAAGCTTTATCATACCAAATCTTGCAAGTGGAATTAGTTTCCGGTATGGATAATAATGTTGAACCGTTCCTTGACCAAGGACAAAAGATATTAATTAATGGAAAGCTATTTCAGTGGCTTGAATTAATTAATGGGCTAGATAATCTTAAACACGGGAAATAATAACCGGGAGCCATATTGACTGTAATATGGGTTAAGATGGATAGTGCAATATTAATTATGTAGTGGGATTAATTAATATTTATGGGCTTGAATAATATTGTGGATCAATATTAGATATTCAAGGTCCATTAGATGGTCCAATCTTAATTCTCCTAAAGGCCCCCTAAGTAGCCCAATATATAGTCCAATAACTGAAAAAGGTGATTAAAATAAAATAAATATTGTTGCTTATTTTTCCAATTAATTTCGAAAATTATGGATGAGTTGGGAGAAAGATTTTCTTTGAATTTTGTTATGGAATGAAGATATGTATTCTTGGAATACAAGATTATCTCATTAAATTCAAGAAATCTCCCACTTGGTTATCTATAATAAAGATTTCGAAAATTTGGAAATATAGTGGGCAAGAAAGATTTTCTTGATTTTCTTGAAAAGATATTATGGAAGATATGTATTTCTTGAAATACAAGAATATCTCATAAATTCAAGAAGATCCAAATCTTGGATTCTTGGCACCCTATATTTTCAAAAACTCCATAAAATAGAGTAGGTGTGATTTTGTGGAATATTATAATTATGGAAAAAGAATATAGGAGATATATTCAAGATTTCTTGGAGATCAAGAAAAGATTTTCCCACATTGTTTTATCACAAAATTTTCGTCCACTTCATGCTCTATAAATAGGGGATGATTCTTTCATTCCCAAGTACAATTCCATGTGCTGGAAAAATTATTAAATCCACAAAGGTGGTGCAACATAATTTATTTTCCTTTTGTTAAATCGTTCACAAGAGTCCTACCACCGAATAGTCGAAAACGAGGACTAAGGGAATACTTGGGAAGTTCTTTCGGTTAGTCTATTCAGCCACACCGTTGCCATCCCAAGAGGTACGTTCATGTAAACTCGTAGAATTCCGCATGCGTAGGTATTAAGGATAATTAATTTATATATTAAGGATAATTAATATGTAATTAATAGATTATATCTTGGTCATTATTGGTCATTAATATGTAATTAATAGATTAGATCTTGGTCATTATTGGTCATTAATTCTTGGTCATTATTGTTGTAATTGTATCCTTATTTATAGTGGAATTCTTTCAATCACCTAGTCAAGCGGTGATATTCTAATTATCATCACGGGATATCGAGCCAAAACGATCCTAAACCTACTTTTTGCTTTCGCCGATCATCTCTTCCGCACGGCTCTCTCTTCGTTGGATTTGGTCCTCCAACTCCTCGACCGATTTCGGGACAGGTCCCTAAAGTATCATTGTCTCATAAATATTCATTCTCGCAACCCTACGCCCCGAGGTTTTTCAATGGCGGCATCATCCTCTTCCACCACCGATCCGCTCCCTGTCAATACCATGCTCTCAATGGTACCGATCAAACTTGAACCCTCTACTTACTTGATGTGGTATCGTCAAGTCATTCATATGGCCGAGTGCTTCGACCTAATGGGATTTCTTGATGGATCAATCGTGGCCCCATCCCCTACAATCACGATTGATGGCGCCCATCAACCAAATCCGACATTTCTTGCGTGGCGTATGAAAGACAAGAAATTACTCAGCGTCGTCTTCACGTCGTTCACTCCGGATGCGGCATCGGAGGTTCTGGATTGTCAAACCTCTCATTCGGCTTGGTCGATTTCTTGGGGCGCGTTTCACGACTCATCCACTTCTCACACCCATATTTCACGTGAGGAGTTGTTTTCTCTTCGGAAGGGTGATCTCGATTGGGCGGTATGGCGAAAAACTTAAGAACTTGTGTGATCAACTTTTGGCAATTGGTCGCCCTATTGATGAAACCGATAAAAGCCATTGGTTCTACGAGGGTTAGGCATTCAATTTGCCTCGTTCGTTTGTCGACTTTCGAATGGCGCTTTAACCACATTGCTGTGTTTAGTACCTTGCTTCATCAAGCTCGTCGGTTTGAGATGATGTTGCGTGCTATGGAAGGTGGTTCTCCATCTTGGCGTTCACGACTTCAAACCGAGGCAATGGTGGATGCGGTAGTGGCCGTTCTCGGTGGACAAGGTCACCAAGGGCGACTCGGTTTCTCTTGGCAATCGGGGTTCAACAACAGAGGCGAAATTTTCAAAGACTCTAACAATCGTCCATGATCTCGGGGTTTTCGTGGTAATTAGGGTAGCAAACCGGGTAATCGGGGGAAGCGGGGGTCGTCGTACCTATACTCCTCGTTGTCGATATATCGGCGGTGTGAACATTATGCGAATAAATGCCCTCAATTTATTGATGCTCGAATCTTTCGCTTCTTACGCTAATCTTATTTCGGGCCTTTAATCACTCATGTCGATTTCGATTCCACTTCGATTGGTATTTGGACTCTCGTGCTTCTGCAAGATATAGCCGAATCAAACATCGCTCTTGAATCCTTGAGCCTTACACCGTAAACGGTTACATTATTGTTGGTAATGGTTACGCTTTTAAATATTTCGCATATTGGCACTTCTAAATTATCTGGGGATGTTAAATTGTTGGATGTATTGGTTGTGCCACATATTACTAAGAACTTATTGTCTATTTCTAAGTTGACTGCTGATTACCCTATTGACGTTGTGTTCTCTGATAAGTTCTTTGCCATTCAGAACCGGGTGACAAAGAAAATTATGGCTCAGGGAAGGGTTGATAAAGGTTTATATTTGCTTGATCGGGTATCCGTGCCGCTTAGTTGCAAACAATTAGGAATAAAGACTTGAAGGCCAGTTTTGATTTATGGCATCTTCGTTTGGGGCATGTCCCGTTTACTATTATTTCTTTATTGCAAAAGATAGGCCAATTATCTATTACTTCTTTATTACCGACTCCCACACTTTGTTCCTCTTGTCAGTTGGCTAAGAGCAAACGTGTACCTTTTCTATTGAATGAAAAACGTGCTGATGCAGTACTTGACTTAGTCCATTGTGATCTGTGGGGCCCAGCCCCAGTTATTTCATCTGATGGGTTTAAATATTATGTCGCTTTTGTGGATGATCATTCCCGTTTCTCTTGGATTTATCCCCTTCGTGCTAAGTCTGAATTTTATGATATTTTGGTGAAATTTCATGCTTTTGTCCTTTTCGTTTTTCGAAAAAATCAAGGTTTTCCAAAGTGATGGTGGCACAGAATTTGTGAATTCTAGAGTCCGTGAATTTATGTCACTACATGGCATTCTTCATCGTCTCTCGTGTCCATACACTCCTCAGCAGAATGGGCGGGCAGAACGCAAGCATAGACGTATTTCTGAATCAGGTCTTTCTATGTTATTTCATTCACATGCTCTTGTATCGTTGTGGTTTGATGCTTTTGCCACTGCAGTTTATGTTATTAATAAATGCGCCTCATCATCGTATTGTCTAACAAGTCTCCTTTGAGCTTTTTTTTGGATCAATTCCAAACTATGCCAATTTTAAAACGATTCGGTTGTCGAGTTTATCCATTTTTGAGGGACTATCTTTGAACACAAGTTGGCACCCAAAAGTCGGCCTTGCATCTTTCTTGGGTATAATAGCACACATAAGGGATTTCGTTGCCTCGATCCAGCTACTTCTCGGGTCTTCTTATCGAGGCATGCTCAATTTGATGAACTATGTTTTCCTTTCTCGAGAACAAATCGCAACACCGATGTCCAATTTGGATTTCTCAAGTTTTTTGGATGGTACTATCATCGTGCCCATGCCTCTGCCGCCATCCATCCGTCCGTGTCATCGCCGCTGTTTCTCGTCCACATCATTCCTTTGGATGATGAGAACGACCCCATTGCATCACGGCACCTTCGGCATGCCGCCGCCGCCCCCACCCGTTGGCACCACTAGCGAGATCCGCCCCGAACCTCTCGATTGCGGTCCACGATCCACCGGTCCGGTCGTGGGGCCCGTCCATCCTATGGTGACGCGTGCGCTTGCGGGGTGTTCAAGCCTCGTTACGGTTGATCTTTCTTGCCTTTGCCTTGCTTATCCTCTCGATCGCTAGCTCAAACTAGAGGTTTCAAATCCATTGCCAAATCTCGAGAATGGTTATGCGCGCTATCGCGAAGAAGAGATCGATGCTCTCGTCAAAAATAATCGTGGGATCTTGTACCTTGTCCTTCACGCATTAATATTGTTGGTTGAAGGGGTTTTCGGACCAAGTTTCATTCCGATGGTACTATTGGCGTCATAAAGTTCGCCTCGTAGCACGAGGGGTTCACTTTCGGGTTCGGGGCTGATTTTCATCATACATTCAACCCGATCGTCAAGTTCGCTCTTTGTTCGAGTTATTTTTCTTCTTGCATTGCAATCTCGATTGGTCGTTGCATCAGTTAGATGTCAAGAATGCATTTCTCAATGGATTTCTTGACAAACCGGTTTTCATGGCTCAACCTCCGAGATTTGTTGATCCACGCTTTCCTGATCATGTTTGTCGTCTAAAGAAGGCGTTGTATGGTCTGAAACAAGCCCCTCTTGCTCGGTTTCAACGATTTACTACATATCTCTTCAGCTTGGGATTTGCCTAGAGTCGATCTGACTCATCTTTGTTCTATCTCGTTCGAGGTACTTCTATTCTCTATCTACTCTTATACGTAGATGATATAATTATCACAGGAAATGATGGTGACATGCTCAAGACATTCATTGCACGACGATAAGGAATTTGCTATTAAGGATTTGGGGGCGTCTTAACTATTTCCTTGGTCTTGAAGTCTCGCATACACCGGGGATGGTCTTTTTTGTTGGTCAGGCCAAATATGCTACTGACATTTTGGAACGGGCAAAACTATTGGATTCCAAACCAGTTTCCACCTCCTTGCCCGCTGGAGAGGTTTTGGTAAGTGATGGCCCACCGTTCCACGATCCCACTTTATACCGCTCTTTAGTCGGGGCCCTTCAGTACTTGACTATTACCCGCCCGGATTTATTGTATGCTGTGAATGTTGTTAGTTAATTTCTTCACTCACCGACAGATGATCATTTTAATGATGTTAAGCGGATTTTACGTTATGTGAAGGGTACAGTCCACTTTGGCTTATCCTTTACTCGGCATCCAGAGTCTGCTGTCATTGGGTACTCTGATGCTGATTGGGCCCGTTGCATTGAAACCAGACGATCCACGTACGGTTACTCAATTTTTCTTGGCGGAAATCTCATCTCTTGGAGTGCAAAGAAACAACCTACAGTGGCTCGCTCGAGTTGTGAATCTAAATACCGTGCTATGGCCAATGCAGCGGCGGAAATTGTTTGGCTCACCAATCTTCTCGATGACCTCCGGGTCAAAATCTCCAATCGTCCTGAACTCTTGTGTGACAACAAGAGTGCTATTTTTATCAGTCAGAATCCAGTTGCTCACAAACGAAGCAAAACACATTGATCCGGACTACCACTTTGTTCGTGAACTAGTATCCTCCGGGAAGATTTCCACACGCTTTTTTTTCCATCTCATCTTGACTTGCGAGATATTTTCACCAAGAGTCCGCCTCGACCGCTTTTGAGCTTCTTGATCCAAGCCCGTTTGTTTTCACCCCCACTTAACGCTATGGGGTATTAAGGATAATTAATTTATATATTAAGGATAATTAATATGTAATTAATAGATTATATCTTGGTCATTATTGGTCATTAATATGTAATTAATAGATTAGATCTTGGTCATTATTGGTCATTAATTCTTGGTCATTATTGTTGTAATTGTATCCTTATTTATAGTGGAATTCTTTCAATCACCTAATCAACGGTGATATTCTAATTATCATCACAGTAGGTTTTACGTGAATTATTATATGCATGATATGTTGTTGGATTATTATTTGAATTAATATAGGATTAATTCATGCTAGTAATAATTATAAGAATTAAATTTGTATTTAAATATTCATCACGAATAGATCTGTGCAACCTATTCCCCAACAACTGGTATCAGAGCCACGGTTTCGGGCTCTGAATTATTTAAATTGTAATTTAATTCGTTGACATTAAATTTGAAATTGGATAGTAGAATTGCTAGATCTGTTTTGCAGGTATCCAATTGTCATGGAATTTAATGTGTTTATTTATGCATGCATATAAATTGTGGGTTTTAATTGATTCGATTCAATTCGCGTTTTGCCTCTCGGAGAAAATCCACGAGTAGATTAGGATTTGTTTGATTTGATCAATGTAATAGACTAGTCTAGATCTAGGTTTATTTATTTTTTATAAATAAATTATAACCGGATCTAAAACGAGGACTGAGACGAAAAGAATTAAAGGACAAAATCCAGAACCTGGCGTAGCGGGCGTCAAGGCCGCATCTAAACTTGCTAAGGGAGGCATGCTGATGTCGACGCTGCTGCAAGCACTGGCGCCAGCGCGCCGAGGGTCGAAAGGCCAGGAGATCTAGCCGGACAAGACGCTGCAACGCGTCCTGAGCCGCCAGCGAAGAGGAAGAGGCGACGAGCACGCTGGCCGTGATGTGCGCGGTGCCGAGTACCGGGGGCGAGGCAGTATATGATGCGCTTAGCTTTCGCGTTACTTCGCCGAGAATTGCCGAGCCATGCCGAGGCATGCTGAGGAGCAGGCGGGCGATGCTCGCCGAAGCGCCGCCGAGGTGAACTCGCCAAGTGGCGGCGGATGTTGGGCGTGCATCCCGGCTGCAAAGCCGCTTGCATGGCGTGGCGTTCGAGACAAGTATTTTTCCGAGACGATCGAGTTGGAGAAATTCAAGACGGTGTTTTCTTCAAGATCAAGCCAAGAAAAATCAAACCATGACAATTGGATAATTTGTGCCCAATATGTTTTTTTTTTTTTTTGTTTTGCTTGATTTATTTTGTGCTATCTTATGCTTTATTTAATTTGTTTAAATGTGTTTGCATGAGAATTGCCCAAATGGAAAAATCTCACCTTCAAAAAAATTACTAAGTATGTTTAAATAATTAATTGACAATTTTATTAGGATAATAAAATGAATTAATTTTGACCTCCATGATTTATTTATTTGTGAATTCTTTTGGAGAAATTCTCTCTACGGGACGGTCAAAAGATAGCTTTCACATGAATGAATTCCAAATGGATGATTGTGGGTTATTACTAGTGGCTTATTTATGACCTCCCCACGAGGCTCGTTCAAAATGAAATAATAATCATGTATTTAATCATGGTTATTACTTAGGTATAAAATTGATATGCATATACTTCCCTCAAGTCCCTCGCCAATTTTATATTGGTCAAGTGGGGAGCCAACTATTAATCTGGATATTAAAGGTTTGTAATCGTTCTTGTTTGTAACCTGCTTGAATGTGTTTAAATAATGACCCACCCCACTGTTGGGAATGAGTTGCACAGATCTATTCGGGGTGAATATTTAAATATAAATTTAATTCTTATAATTATTACTGGCATGAATTAATCCTATATTAATTCATATCCAACAACATATCATGCATATAATAATTCACGTAAAACCTACGCATGCGGAATTCTACGAGTTTACGTAAACGTACCTCTTGGGATGGCAACGGTGTGGCTGAATAGACTAACCGTAAGGACTTCCCAAGTATTCCCTTAGCCCTCGTTCGAATATCCGGTGGAAGGATTCTTGTGAACGATTTAACAAAAGGAAAAAATAAGTTATGTTGCACCACCTTTGTGGATTTACTAATTTTTCCAGCACATGGAATTGTACTTGGGAATGAAAGAATCATCCCCTATTTATTGAGACTAGGGTGGTCAAAATTTTGTGATAAAAACAACATGGGAAAATCTTTTCCTGATCTCCAAGAAATCTTGAATATATCTCCTATATTCTTTTTCCCATAATTATAATATTCCACAAAAATCCCACCTACTCTATATTTATGGATTTTTCGAAAATAAGGTGTTACAAGAATACAAGATTTGGATCTTCTTGAATTTATGAGATATTCTTGTATTTCAAGAAATACATATCTTCCATAATATCTTTTCAAGAAAATCAAGAAAATCTTTCTTGCCCTTTATTTTCTAATATTTCGAAAATCACACTATAGATGACAAAGTGGGAGATTTCTTGAATTTAATGAGATAATGTTGTAATCCAAGAATATACATCTTCATTCCATAACAAAATTCAAAGAAAATCTTTCTCTCATTATATCTATAAATTTCGAAATTCTCTTGGGAAAAATAAGCAATAATATTTATTTTATTTTAATCACCTTTTCAGTTATTGGACTATATGTTGGGCTACTCAGGGGGCCTTTAGGAGAATTATGATTGGACCTTTTAATGGACCTTGAATATCTAATATTGAGCCACAATATAATTCAAGCCCATAAATATTAATTAATCCCACTACATAATTAATATTGCACTATCCATCTTAATCCATATTACAGTCAATATGGCTCGCGGTCATTATTTCCCATGTTTAAGATTATCTAGTTTATTAATTAATTGAAGCCCTTTGTAAAATAGCTTCCCATTAATTAATATCTTTTATCCTTGGTCAAGGAACGGTTCAACATTATTATCCATACCGGAAACTAATTTCACTTGCAAGATTTGGTATGATAAAGCTTATGAACCTCCCAAGGGGGCAAATCGAAAAGCGTATTGGCATACGATTCTTCAGATTAAATCTTAGCAATCACATGTGACTAATAATATTGCCCAAGATAAAAAGTATTGAATCTCACTGATTCGCTACCCATGATAAGTCAAAGCAATAGTTACCAATCCCACTTGATCCTATTTAAGGGACGAAGATTAAGAAATAACGAACCACTGAGGTCTAATTCTTCCTTGTTCAGTTTTGAAGAATTTATCCTCCTGTAGGTCCTATTCAGTGCATCAGTCATGCACTAGTGTAATCTCTTTGTCAAGACAAACCAATCTGAGCCTTACACTTCAACCTTTCACGATGGGTTGTTCATTTCCATCTAGGTCGTGAATGGCGTACTTTTAGTTACAAGGGACTGTTAATTTAATCTTCTGTGATCTGGTATCACTAAATTAACTACAATGTAACACGTACGACTTATTGAACAGTTTGTTGGGGAATGAGTTGCACAAATCTATTAAGGTGAATATTTAAATACAAATTTAATTAATTAATTATTACTAGCATGAATTAATCCTATATTAATTCAAATAATAATTGTAACAACAAATCATGCATATAAAAAGCCACGTAAAACCCACGATGCGGAATCTACGGGTTTACGTGAACGCATTCTCTCGGGATGGCAAATTGACTTGGGCCGGGACGGACTAACCAAAAGGACTTCCCAAGTATTCCCTTAGCCCCTTGCTCGACAATCCCGGTGGAAGGATACTCATGAACAATTAACAAAAAGAAAAAAATAAACTTTGTTGCACCACTTATGTGGATTTGCTAATATTTCCAGCACATGGAATTGTACTTGGGAATGAACTAATCATCCCCTATGTATAAGAGGGAGGGTGAACGAAATTTTAGTGATTTTTCAATGTGGGAAAAGACTTTTCTTGGTCACCAAGAAATCTTGAATATATCCCATATATTCTTTTTCCCATAATTAAAATATTCCACAAAAATTCCACATCCTCTATTATGGAGTAATTTTCGAAAATTTTGGCTCAAGATTACAAGATTTGGATCTTCTTGAATTTATGAGATATCCTTGTATTTCAAGAAATACATATCTTCCATAATATCTTTTCAAGAAAATCAAGAAAATTTTTCTTGCCCATAATATTCAAAAATTTCGAAATATTCATATAGATAATCAAGTGGGAGATTTCTTGAATTTAATGAGATAATCTTGTATTCCAAGAATACATATCTTCATTCCATAACAAAATTCAAAGAAAATCTTTCTCCCTCTTTTATCCATAAATTTTGAAAAATAGAGGAAATATTAAGCAACAATATTTATTTTATTTTAATCACCTTTTCAGTTATTGGACTATATGTTGGGCTACTCAGGGGGCCTTTAGGAGAATTAAGATTGGACCTTCTAATGGATCTTGAATATCTAATATTGAGCCACAATATAATTCAAGCCTATAAATATTAATTAATCCCACTACATAATTAATATTGCACCATCCATCTTAACCCATATTACAGTCAATATGGCTCCCGGTCATTATTTCCCGTGTTTAAGATTATCTAGCCCATTAATTAATTCAAGAGCTTTCTGTTAATTAATATCTTTTGTCCTTGGTCGAGGAACGGTTCAACATTATTATCCATACCGGAAACAAATTCCACTTGAAAGATTTGGTATGATAAAGCTTATGAACCTCCCAAGGGGGCAAATCAAGCAAGCGTACTTGCACACGATTCTTCATATTAAATCTTAGCAATCACATGTGACAAATAATATTGCCCAAGATAAAAAGTATTGAATCTCTCTCTGATTCGCTACCCATGATAAGTCAAAGCAATAGTTACCGATCCTATGTGATCCTATTTAAGGGACGAAGGTTAAGAAACAACGAACCACTGAGGTCTAATTCTTCCTTGTTCGGGCCTCAAGAATTTATCCTCCCAGAGGTCCTATTCAACAAGATAAGAGTCATGCACTAGTTTAATCTCTTGGTCACGACAAATCAATCAATCGAGCCTTACACCTCAACCTTTTCGCGATGGTTGTTCATTTCCATCTAGGTCGTTAATGGCGCATTTTTTAGTTACAAGCGGACTGTTAATTTAATCTTTCGTGATTTGGTATCACTAAATTAACTCAAAGGTAACACGTCATTTAATTATTGAACAGCTTATGCAAATAAATATATATAACATTCAATCATATTTAAAGCATCAATGATAAACAATTTATTCAAAGAAATAAGTCCGAGAATTAGGGGCCGATTATACAAAGTAAAAAGCATACTTTTTCAAGATAATCCCAACAATCTCCCACTTATACTCAAAGTCTGCTTTTAAGTATACTACAACACGTCTCGAGTAGTCCGTGACATCTAATGTCACCTACACGAACCTAATAATTTCTCCCACTTATACTCAAAGCAGATTGGCAACGGTCTTGACACTCATTCCTTCCACATGTCTCTCGAATGTATTCAGAGGCAGACGCTTTGTGAATGGATTTGCTAGGCTGTCCTCAAACGCTATCTTTGCCACATCTATATCTCCTCTCTTAACGATTTCTCGTATAAGATGTCTTTCCTTTAATGTGTTTGTTTGACTCGTGGACTCTTGGTTCTCTTGAATTTGCAACTGCCCCTAGCAGATATTGCTAGACAAATTCAGAACACCATCCAAGTCCACTAAGAAGATCTAGAGCCCAATCGGTTCTTTCACTGCTTCACAAGCAGCTACTTACCCGAGTCCCATGGTTGAGTCGTTGGATTTTTTCGCTTCACACTCGCCCATTTGATGGCTACACTTCCCAAATGGAAACACACTAATCGAGGCATATAATTTTCGGAATCTAAATCGATTGGAAATTCGAGTCCGTGTAGCCGGATGGGGATTGGAGTATATCGATCGATAAATCAACATTCTATCTCGAGTTCTTTTCAGACACTTCGTAATGTTTTTAATCGTCAGTCAATGCGCTTTCCTCGGCTACTTTGATATCTTGCTACCATGCCCACGGCAAAGCGGATATCGGTCTCGCATAATAAAGAATGCATACATAAGGTTTCCGACCGGGCTAAGCACAAGGAATACCTTTCATGTCATCTATCTCCTTCTTGTCTTAGGGAACATTTTCTTGGATAGATGGATTCCAAGACTGAAAGGTACGAATCCTTTCTTGGAATCATGCATGCTGATTCGTTTCAAAAACCAGTGTCTAAGTATGAAACTTGCGATAACCCGATCATCCTTTTCTGGCGATCTCGAGTTATCTTGATCCCAATGATATGTTCGGCTTTCCCTAAGTCTTTCATATCAAACTGTTTTGAAACGCCATGCCCTTACGTCTGACCACACCTTCACATCGTTCCCGATGATCACAATGTCATCTACGTATAGTACTAAGAATACCAATGCAGTTCCGACATGCTTTTTATACACACAACTTTCAAACTTGTTTTGATCAAACCCATAAGACTTTATAACATGATCAAAACATTGGTTCCAAGCTCTAGATGCCTGTTTGAGTCCGTAAATGGACTTCTTGAGCTTACAACATGATGTTCTTGGCCTGTTTCAATGAAACCTTGGGGTTGTTGCATATAGATCTCTTCATCAAGACTTCCGTTAAGGAAAACCATCTTGACATCCATTTGCCGATTTCAACGTCGGCGCAAAGAATCGATAAGAGAATACGGATGGACTTAAGCATGGCTACTGGCTAAAAAAAGTTTTCTCATAATCGATCCCTTTCTTTCTGAGTATAACCTTTCGCCATTAGTCTTGCTTTAAAAGGTTTCAACCTTCCCGTCCGATCCTCTTTTCCTCTTATATACCCACTTGCATGGTTCGACTAGCTCCCACACTCTATTATGAAACATAGAACCCACTTCGGCTTTCATTCTTTGTTTTGCCAAGAAATCAAGATCCTTATCTTAGAGTGCCTCGTTATATATCCATGGGTCCGATTCAGGGAATCAAGTCCGAGGACTCTCCTATTCCCATGAATCTCTCGGTCGTCTAACAACCCTCCCACTATAACGAGGCTTTGCCAGAAAATGTATCGTTTGGTATATCATCTAAATACAGTCAAGACCGAGGTTTGCCCTCTAAGCTCATTTAAGGTAATCTCACACGGGTTTTCTTTGGTTCTATAGTTTTCTTCCAAAATCTAAAGTGCGGATGTCCACCTTTTGATCTTGAACTATAGAACATTCACCCTTTGTTCCCTCGGGGTATCCTACAAGACAGCCTTTAATTTCGATCGAGGATCCAATTTCTGGGTTTCCTTGTCCAACACGTAGGCGGACACCCCAAAGTTCTCATGTGTCTCATACTAGACTTTGCGTCCGGTCCACAATTCTTTGGGGTTCGGGAACTGATTTGGATAGCACCAAGTTCGAGAATGTAAGTCATCGCTTTTCAAGGCATGGCCCCGTAATCCGACTCGGGAAGATCCGTATAACTCATCATTGATCTAACCATTTCTAAAAGAATTTCATTTTTCGCCTCTGCAAACCCGATTTTGTTGAGGGGTTCCGGGTGCGATGGACTGGGATACAATCCCTTCATCAGATAAGTAGTACAAAAACTCATCGCTGAGGTATTCGCTTCCACGATCAGATCGTAGAGACTTGATACGTTTTTCCATATGATTCTCTGCTTGAGCCTTAAATTCTTTAGAATTTCTCAAAGGTCTCAGATTCATGCTTCATAAGGAAAATGTACCTTGAGTAATCATCAATAAAATTACTCATAACCTCCTCTTGCTTTGGTTGACATTTGACTACATACATCTATGTGAACGATCTCTAACACTTCTTTAGCCCCATTCCCTTTGGCTCCAAATGCCATCTTGGTCATATTACCCTCAAAACATGATTCTCAGGTTGGAATTGATTCAACTTGGAGACGCTCCAGTGAACCATCTTTCACCAACCTTTGGATCCTCTTTGGATTTATATGACCTAATCTTAGATGCCAAAGAAGTGTCTCGTTCATTTCTGATGAACGTTTTCTTTTCTCGGAAATAGTTGATGTGTTATAGGATACATTTCGTGAGTGGTGTGCACAGTTAATTGTATAGAGATTTTCCATCAATGTCATGTAATGAGATACACTCATCATTTCAAAAATGATGTAATTTTATTAGAAGAAACTTAGTGTCCTTTGCTTAATTTTAGAACCGGAAGTGAATTCTTTCTAAAACCGGGAACACAAAGATAATCTCAAAAAAAAAAACTTATCTTCAAAAGATAGGTGCACTTCTCCCATCGCTTTTAATCGCTACTCATGTAGCTTTGCAATGTCTGCTACTTGGCGTAGTATTGCAATAATCGTTACTACCGTAGCATTGCAATATCTCGCCACTTACGTAGCATTGTAATGTCTTCTACTTTCGAACGCGTTGCCCAATTGTGATGAGGATCTCACTCCCACTAAGTTGTCGGATCATTTAGAACCCGTGAAGCCAACATGATTAGTGGATCTCAGATCAACCACCCAACGAATGAGAAGTATACGCCGCTAAACAAGTTTTTAACAACTAGTGTGTGAGAATTACCTTTCTTTCCGTCCCTTTTTGGGGTTGAACAGCAAAACCTCCATTGTCCTCTCACCCTCGGCTTAAGCACTTCCTCTTTGGATTTTCCTTGACTCAACAAGCATTCCTCATCTTACCATTGCCCTTTGGCAATGATTGAGTTTTATTGCTTATGGCCTTTGGTCCTCTTCTTTATCTTGCCTACCCTTGGCCTAGAAGATGAAGACGGACCACTTTGTCAAAGCTTGAGTTTGGTGCCTTATCATCATTTCGGGCCGAGTCCAAAGGTTTGCAACAAATTAGCTTAGCGAGGCCAAAATGCTCAAAAACCTTTTCGGGCAAGAGAATGAAGTACCAAATTCATCCGAGTCTCTAGATCATAATCTGCACTCGAATCTCAAGTTTGTTGGATGGGCCATCTATTTTGAGGACGTAATCCCTCACGGATTTTTCCTCCACCATTTTCAGCGGCGGCGACATCTCTCAAAGGTGATCCGACGAGTCCCGCATGTTTTGACTCGTCGGTTGGCTCATCCGATTTTTTTGTGTGTCAAAATCCACTTGTGCTTTTTTGTGCGATTAGGACAATTATAATTTTCCAATCAATATAGTTTCCATACATATTGTATTGACTTTAAGTATAATAACAATGGATTAAAAGGTAACGACATCTTGAATGAAATAAACAACTATATGCATAAGACAAGTATATCACAAGGTTCGATCACATTTCATCATATTTTAAAATCTCAAAAAAATATGAACATGCATCGCCCAACATCTCAAAAACAGTTTTAAATAAGCCGTGGGGTGGGTCATTATTTAAACACATTCAAGAAAGTTACAAACAATAACGATTTATAAACCTTTAATATCCAGATTAATAGTTGGCTCCCACTTAACCAATATAAAATCGACAGGACTTCGGGAAGTATATGCATATCAATTTTATACCTAAGTAATAACCATGATTAAATATGGGATTACTATTTCGCTTTGATCGAGCCTCGTGGGAGGGTCATCGTCACCACTAGTAATAACCCACAATCATCCGCTCGAATTCATTCATGTGAAACCTATCTTTTGACCGAGTCCGAGGGAATTTCTCCAAAAGAATTCACAAATAAATAAATCATGGAGGTCAAAATTAATTCAATTTTATTATCCGGGATAAAAATGTCAATTAATTATTTAAAACATACTTAGTAATTTTGAAGTTGAGATTTTTCAATTTGGCAACCCTCATGCAAACACATTTAAACAAATTAAATAAAAGCATAAGATAGCACAAAAAATCAAAAAAAAGTAAAAAATAAACATATTGAGCACAAATTATCCAATTGTCATGGTTTGATTTTTTCTTGACTTGATCTTGAAGAAACACGCCTCGAATTTCTCCCACTCGCTCGCCTCGAAAAATACTTCGCCTCGAACCGCCACGCCAAGTTCGCGGCAATGATGCACACCAGATCCGCCGGTCATTGGTTAGGATGACTTTCGACAGCCTCGGCGGGTTTTGGTGCCGGCCAAAGGTTTTAAGAATGTCGTTTAGCAGCAGCGTCGCGTCCAAGGCATCATACAGAGATCCAGATCCGCCCCACCCGTTCGCCCTTCGGATTTCGAGCGCCAAGCCCGCCTCTTGTGGCCCTTTCATCAGACGCGCCGCCTTCGCCAAAGGCCTGCAATAAATACATACCACGCCCACGCCTGGTTCTCGGATTTCGATCCTTTAATTCTTCGTCTCTTCGTTCCCGATCCGATTTACAATTTATTTATAAAAAATAAATAAACCTAGATCTAGACTAGTCTATTACATTAATCAAATCAAACAAATCCTAGTCTACTCGTGGATTTTTTCATGAGGCAAAACAAATCCGAAAGAATAGAATTAAAAAATCACAGTTTATATGCATGCAAAATAAAACATTAAAATCCATGACAATTGGATACCGCAAAAGCAGATCTAAGCAGTTCTACTATCCAATTTCAAATTTAATGTCCACGAATTAAATTACAACTTAAAAATTGAGTTCAAACAAGTGGCTCGATACCGCTTGTTGGGGAATGAGTTGCACAGATCTATTCGGGGTGAATATTTAAATACAAATTTAATTAATTAATTATTACTAGCATGAATTAATCCTATATTAATTCAAATAATAATTGTAACAACAAATCGTGCATATAAAAGCCAAGTAAAAACCTACGCGACGCGGAATCTACGGGTTTACGTGAACGCATACCTCTCTCGGGATGGCGGTGACTTCGTCGGACGGACTAACCAAAAGGACTTCCCAAGTATTCCCTTAGCCCTTGCTCGACAATCCCGGTGGAAGGATACTCGCGAACAATTAACAAAAGGAAAAATAAACTTTGTTGCACCACTTATGTGGATTTGCTAATATTTCCAAAGACATGGAATTGTACTTTGGAATGAACTAATCATCCCCTATTTATAAGAGGGAGAGTGAACAAAAATTTTAGTGATTTTTCAATGTGGGAAAAGACTTTTCTTGGTCACCAACAAATCTTGAATATATCCCATATATTCTTTTTTCCCATAATTAAAATATTCCACAAAAATTCCACCTCCTCTATTATGGAGTAATTTTAGAAAATTTTGGCTCAAGATTACAAGATTTGGATCTTCTTGAATTTATGAGATATTCTTGTATTTCGGGGAAATACATATATTCCATAATATCTTTTCAAGAAAATCAAGAAAATTTTTCTTGCCCATAATATTCAAAAATTTGAAATATTCATATAGATAATCAAGTGGGAGATTTCTTGAATTTAGTGATGTAATCTTGTATTCCAAGAATACATATCTTCATTCCATAACAAAATTCAAAGAAAATCTTTCTCCCTCTTTTATCCATAAATTTCGAAAAATAGAGGAAATATTAAGCAACAATATTTATTTTATTTTAATCACCTTTTCGGTTTATTGGACTATATGTTGGGCTACTCAGGGGGCCTTTAGGAAAAATTAAGATTGGTCCTTCTAATGGATCTTGAATATCTAATATTGAGCCACAATATAATTCAAGCCCATAAATATTAATTAATCCCACTACATAATTAATATCAGACCATCCATCTTAACCCATATTACAATTCAATATGGCTCACAGGTCATTATTTCCGTGTTTAAGATTATCCGCCCATTAATTAATTCAAGCCCACCAAATAGCTTTTCGTTAATTAATATCTTTTGTCCTTGGTCGAGAATGGGGTTCAACATTATTATCCATACCGGAAACAAATTCCACTTGCAAGATTTGGTATGATAAAGCTTATGAACCTCCCAAGGGGGCAAATCAAGCAAGCGTACTTGCACACGATTCTTCGTATTAAATCTTAGCAATCACATGTGACCAATAATATTGCCCAAGATAAAAAGTATTGAATCTCTCTCTGATTCGCTACCCATGATATGTCAAAGCAATAGTTACCGATCCTACGTGATCCTATTTAAGGGACGAAGGTTAAGAAACAACGAACCACTGAGGTCTAATTCTTCCTTGTTCAGTTCTGAAGAATTTATCCTCCTGTAGGTCCTATTCAGCGCATCAGTCATGCACTAGTGTAATCTCTTGGTCAAGACAAACCAATCTGAGCCTTACACCTTAACCTTTCGCGATGGTTGTTCATTTCCATCTAGGTCGTGAATGGCGTATTTTTTAGTTACAAGGCGGATTTGTTAATTTAATCTTTCGTGATCTGGTATCACTAAATTAACTACAGTGTAACACGTACGAATTATTGAACAGTTATGCAGTAAATATATATAACATTCAATCATATTTAAGGCATCAGTGATAAACAATTTATTTCAGTAAATAAGTCTGAGAATTCAATTTCGATTATACAAAGTAAAAAGCATACTTTTTAGTATAATCCCAACACAGTTATGCAGTAAATATATGTAACATTCAATAATATTTAAAGCATCAAATGATAAACAATTTATTTGGTAAATAAGTCCGAAATTCGGTTTTATTATACAAAGTAAAAAACATACTTTCCAGTATAATCCCAACACCCACGTGGCTTATTGAAACTGTTTTTGAGATGTTGGCTGATGCATGTTCATATTTTTTTTGAGATTTTAATATGATGCATGTGATCAAACCTTGTGATATATTTTGTGCTTATGAATATTATTATTTATTTCAGTTCATCATGTCGCAACCTTTTAATCCACTATTCAATATACTTAAAGACAATTTGCTCACTGGAGAAAATTTTGTTGATTGGAATCGAAAACTTACAATTGTCCTCACTGCACAAAGCCATATCTCGGTTCTGACCACACCTAAACCGGAAAAGCCAAAAGATGAGTCCACTAAAACGATTAAGAAAGAGAATGATGACGGGAGCGGTCTAACTAAATGGCAAAGTGTACCGTCTTGACTTCTATGTCAGATGTGTTGCAACACCAACACCAGAACGTTGAGACCGCTGCGGAAATCATGATTAGTCTTAAAGCGATGTTTCAACATCAGAACCGTGTGGCTCGTCAGATCACCATGAGGGACTTGCTCTCTATGAAAATGGTGGAGGAACGCCCCAGAAGGGAGCACGCGTTCTCCGGATGATGGCTCACCTTAATAAACTTGAGGTACTTGGCCGAATACGATATCGAGACCCAAATCGATTTAGGTGCTCCCTCTCTCGCCAAAAAGTTTTGAAAGCGAAAATTTGAACTACCGGATGAATAATCGAAGTTCTCGATGCGACCATTTGTAAGCTTTAGTCTCGGCAGAGGCGATATTGGGGTAAAAGAGCCAAGCCTTGGTGGCAAACAGACCTTCTTCTTCTTCTAGGCCAAGGGGTGGTAAGAACAAGAAAAGGGACAAAGACCACAAGCAAGTGAACTCAAGTGTTGCCAATGACAAAGAAAATGTGAAGAAGGGTGGTGGAGTGAACAAGCCACTAAGGGAAGTGCTTCAAGCTGCGGTGAAAAAGGACATTGGAGGTCACTGTGTTGCGGACCAAAAGGAATGGAAAGAAAGGTAATTCTCACGCTATTTGTTGAAACTTGTTTAGCGGCGTATGCCTCCCATTTATGGGTGGTGGATACGGGATCCACTGATCATGTTTGTTTCACATTACAGGGGTTCAAGCGGACCCGGCAACTTAGTGGGAGTGAGGTCCTCATCACACTGGGCGATGCTACGAGAGTGGCGGTGAAGCAAAGGAGAAGTGCACTGTCTTTTGAAAGACAGAGTTTTAATTTTAAGAGATGTTCTTTACGTTCCGGATTTTAGAAAGAATTTGATTTTAGTTTCTAAACTCTTTTATGATGGATATTCGGTTACTTTTAATAAAGTTGTTACCATTTCTCTTTTTGATAAATTTATCTGTCATGGAACATTGTTGAATAATCTCTATACAATTAACTGTGCACACCACTCACGAAATGCATCCTATAACACATCAATCTTTTCGAGAAAAAAAACGCTCATCGACGTGAACGAGACACTTCCTTGGCATCTAAAATTAGGTCATATAAATCCAAAGAGGATCCAAAGGTTGGTGAAAGACTGTTCACTGGAGCTTCTCCAAGTTGAACCGATTCCATCCTAATTACTCAAGGTACGGTTACATTTTCCTTATGAAGCATAAATCTGAGACCTTTGAGAAATACAAAGAATTTAAGGCTCAAGCAGAGAATCGTAGGGAAAAACGTATCAAGTCTCTACGATCTAATCGTGGGGGCAAATACCTCAGCGATGAGTTTTTTAACTACTTATCTAATGAAGGGATTGCATCCCAGCTCACTGCACCCGGAACCCCTCAACAAAACGGGGTTGCAGAGCGAAGAAACAGAACTCTTTTGGAAATGGTTAGATCTATGATGAGTTATGTGGATCTTCCCAAGTCGTTCTGGGGTCATGCCTTGGAAACAACAGCTTACATTCTGAACTTGGTGCCATCCAAATCGGTTCCCAAAACTCCCAAAGAATTGTGGACGGATGCGAAGCCTAGTATGAGACACATGAGAATTTGGGGGTGTCTCGCCCACGTGTTGGACAAGGAAGCTCAGAATTGGATCCTCGATCGTAATTAAGGTTTTTGTAGGTTACCCCGAGGAACAAAAAGGGTGTATGTTCTATGGTCCCGAAGATCAAAAGGTGGTCATAAGCACCCACTTTAGATTTTTGGAAGAAGACTATATGAACCAAAGAAAACCCAGAAGTGAGATTACCTTAAATGAGCTTAGAGGGCAAACCTCAATGCCAACTGTACTAGATGATATACCAAACGACACACTTTCACAACCGGAGCCTGTCGAGTGGGAGGGTTGTAAGACACCGAGAGATTCATGGAATAGGAGAGTCCTCGGACTTGATTCCCGCACAAAGATGAATCGACCCATGGACATATGACGAGGCACTCCAAGATAAGGATGCAGATTCTTGGCAAACAACAATGAAAGCCGAAATGGGTTCTATGTTTCATAACAGAGTGTGGGAGCTAGTCGAACCACTTAATGGGGTCAAACCCATTGGTTGCAAGTGGGTGTACAAGAGAAAAAGAGGACCGGATGGAAGGTTGAAACCTTCAAAGCAAGACTAGTGGCTTAAAGGTTATACAAAGAAAAGCGGATCGACTATGAGGAAACTTTTTTCGCCAAGAGAGCCATGCTTAAGTCCATCCATATTCTCTTATCGATTCTCACAAGATTTTGACTTTGAAATCTGGCAAATGGATGTCAAGATGGCTTTCCTTAACGGAAGTCTTGATGAAGAGATCTATATGCAACAACCCCAAGGCTTCATTAAAAAAAGGCCAAGAACACCTAGTTTGTAAGCTCGGGGAAGTCCATTTACGGACTCAAACAGCATCCGAGCTTGGAACCAATGTTTTGATCATGTTATAAAGTCTTATGGGTTCGATCAAAACGAGTTTGAAAGTTGTGTGTATAAAAAGCGTGTCGGAACTGCATTGGTATTCTTAGTACTATACGTAGATGACATTGTGATCATCGGGAACGATGTGAAGGGGGTGGTCGGGGTAATGGCATGGTGTTTCAAAACAGTTTGATATGAAAGACTTAGGGAAAGCCGAACATATCATTGGGATCAAGGTAACTCGAGATCGCCAGTGAGGACAACCTAGCAGATCCATTCACAAAGAGTCTGCCTCTGAATACATTCGAGATACATGTGGAAGGAATGGGTGTCAAGACCGTTGCCAATCTGCTTTGAGTATAAGTGGGAGAAATTATTAGGTTCGTGTAGGTGACATTAGATGTCACGGACTACACGAGATATGTTGTAGTATACTTAAAAGCAGATTTTGAGTATAAGTGGGAGATTGTTGGGATTATACTAGAAAGTATGCTTTTACTTTTGTATAATCAAAACTGAATTTTGGACTTATTTACTGAAATAAATTGTTTATCACTGATGCTTTAAATATTATCGAATGTTACATATATTTACCTTGCATAACGTTTCAAATAAGTCGACGTGTTACATTGTAGTTAATTTAGTGATACCAGATCACATAAGATTAAATTAACAAATCCCATTGTAACTAAAAAGTACGCCATTCACGACCTAGATGGAAATGAACAACCCAACGTGAAAGGTTGAAGTGTAAGGCTCAGATTGGTTTGTCTTGACCAAGAGATTACACTAGTGCATGACTGATGCACTGAATAGGACCTACAGGAGGATAAATTCTTCAGAACTGAACAAGTAAGAATTAGACCTCAGTGGTTCGTTATTTCTTAACCTTCGTCCCTTAAATAGGATCACGGGATTGGTAACTATTGCTTTGACTTATCATGGGTAAATAATCAACGAGATTCAATACTTTTTTATCTTGGGCAATATTATTAGTCACATGTAATTGCTTAGATTTAATACTGAAGAATCGTGTTCAAGCACGCTTTGTCCGATTTGCCCCTTGGGAGGTTCATAAGCTTTATCATACCAAATCTTGCAAGTGGAATTAGTTTCCGGTATGGATAATAATGTTGAACCGTTCCTTGACCAAGGACAAAAGATATTAATTAATGGAAAGCTATTTCAGTGGCTTGAATTAATTAATGGGCTAGATAATCTTAAACACGGAAATAATAGCAGGGAGCCATATTGATCGTAATATGGGTTAAGATGGATAGTGCAATATTAATTATGTAGTGGGATTAATTAATATTTATGGGCTTGAATAATATTGTGGATCAATATTAGATATTCAAGGTCCATTAGATGGTCCAATCTTAATTCTCCTAAAGGCCCCCTAATTAGCCCAATATATAGTCCAATAACCTCAAAAAAGGTGATTAAAATAAAATAAATATTGTTGCTTATTTTTCCAATTAATTTCGAAAATTATGGATGAGTTGGGAGAAAGATTTTCTTTGAATTTTGTTATGGAATGAAGATATGTATTCTTGGAATACAAGATTATCTCATTAAATTCAAGAAAAATCTCCCACTTGGTTATCTATAATAAAGATTTCGAAAATTTGGAAATATAGTGGGCAAGAAAGATTTTCTTGATTTTCTTGAAAAGATATTATGGAAGATATGTATTTCTTGAAATACAAGAATATCTCATAAATTCAAGAAGATCCAAATCTTGGATTCTTGGCACCCTATATTTTCGAAAACTCCATAAAATAGAGCAGGTGGGATTTTGCGGAATATTATAATTATGAGAAAAAGAATATAGGAGATATATTCAAGATTTATTGGAGATCAAGAAAAGATTTTTCCACATTGTTTTATCACAAAATTTTCGTCCACTTCATGCTCTATAAATAGGGGATGATTCTTTCATTCCCAAGTACAATTCGATGTGCTGGAAAAATTAGTAAATCCACAGAGGTGGTGCAACATAATTTATTTTCCTTTTGTTAAATCGTTCACAAGAGTCCTACCACCGGATAGTCGAACGAGGACTAAGGGAATACTTGGGAAGTTCTTTCGGTTAGTCTATTCAGCCACACCGTTGCCATCCCAAGAGGTACGTTCACGTAAACTCGTAGAATTCCGCATACGTAGGTTTTACGTGAATTATTATATGCATGATATGTTGTTGGATTATTATTTGAATTAATATAGGATTAATTCATGCTAGTAATAATTATAAGAATTAAATTTGTATTTAAATATTCATCCCGAATAGATCTGTGCAACCTATTCTCCAACAAGAATATATTTGGATATTTACATATACAGACGAAACTTTGTCAATTTTTTTGTAGAATTAACATGTTTATAATGATTTGAAACAGATGGAATATCCGAATCGTCAGTGGATGTATTCGACTCCTCGACTTATCAATGGAAGTATAAATATGAAGTTCTTGAATGAAGTTAATAACTTCATTCAATTTGCAATTAATCATGGTGCAACAAATTCAGAAGGTCGTATAAGATGTCCGTGTAGTGCAAAAAAATGTCAAAACAAGTCGTACAGAAAGACTGTGGATGTTCAGACACATATCATCATGAATGGTTTTGTTCCATATTACTACAATTGGACACGTCATGGTGAAGAGCGGTGGAATGTTGATTTCAATGACCTTGAAGTGTATTATAATACACGCGATGATCATGGATTCGATGATCCTGGAGTACAGTTCGAGCCACCTGTTGTGGATACACCGGATATGTATCATACGATGATCAGGGAAGCTGGTGGGATTCAAGATGAGGCTATGGAGGAGGAACCAAATGAGGAAGCAACTAATTTTTACAGAATACTCAAAGCAGCTGACAAAGATCTGTATGATGGATGTCAAACTCACTCTCTGTTGTCATTCAATGATCGACTCATGGCTATCAAGGCTGAGAACAAGCTTTCTCAAAGAGCCTATAACCAGATTAGTAAGTTGATCAATGAGATATGTCCTCCCGGTAATAAGGTGCCTATTACAGAATATCAAGCCAAAAAATTGTTGAAGAGTATGGGTCTACCAGTAGAGAGTATTGATTGTTGTATCAATAACTGCATGTTATTCTAGGGTAACGAAGAAGACGCGAATCTAGATAAGTACAATACAAAGTACCGCGATGGAACTGGACTGACGGTCGAGGGAAGCAGAAAATGAAGAGGAAAGTGGCAAATAAAATAATGTATTACCTCCCGATCATTCCTCATCTTCAGAGACTGTATCAATCTAGTGCCACAGCCAAAGAAATGACATGGCATCATACGTAGATGATCCTCATACCTTAGAGATGAGACACTGTCTTCGACTCGATGGCTCGGAAACATCTTGACGAGGTATTTTTTTTTTTTGACTAACCTAGGAACGTTCGGTTAGGTCTCAGCACTGATGGTTTTTTTTCCATTTGGAATGCATGGTAAGCAGTATTCATTATGGCCGATTATATTGACTCCTTATAATCTACCTCCGTGGATGTGCATGAAGCCCCAAACGATGTTTCTCACGGTATTGGTACCTGGTCCAAAGAATCCAAAGGACAAACTAGATGTTTTCCTTCAGCCCCTGATAAGAGACTTAATACATCTGTGGGATAATGGAGTGCTGACATACGATGTATCGAGAAAGCAAAACTTCACGATGAGGGTTGCGCTGCTCTGGACGATCAGCGACTATCCTTCGTACTCCATGTTGTCCGGATGGAGGATGACTGGGAAACAATCATGTCCTTACTGAATGGAGGATTCTGACGCTTTCATTCAACCGCTTAGCAGAAAAGTTTCATGGTTTGATAACCATCAAAATTTTTTACCAGAAGATCATCCTTTTCGAAAGAATAAAAATGATTTTATCAAGAACACAATCGTTAAAAAAAAGGGTTTGATAAAGAGATCAGGTATTTTTATATTAGTTGTTTTAAATTAATTAATATATTTCTATCTACATATGATAAATTAATTAACTTATAACTCTTTGCATTCATGCAGGTAAAACGTTGTTAAATCAAATTAATCAGAAGGGATTGAGGAAAACAACAGAAGAACATGCGGAGGAGCATAATAAAATGGTACCGGGTGGTTGGAAGAAGAAGAGCATTTTCTGAGACTTGCCCTACTGGAGCTCACTTTTGATTCGGCACAACTTAGTTGTGATGCACATCGAAAAGAATGTGTTCGATAACTTGTTCCACACAATCATGAACAAAGAGGGCAAGACAAAAGACACTGCAAAGTCGCGTGATGAGCTGAACGAAATATGCAAACGTGATCACTTGAAGAGGGATGAACGTACCGGAAGGTATCCCCAAGCCAATTACAAACTTGATAAGAGACAGAAAGTGACTTTGTGTAATTGGATTGAAGATCTGAGATTTCCAGACGACTATATCTCCAATCTGAGTCGTTGTGTAAACACATCAAACGGAAAGGTGTCCGGGATGAAAAGTCACGATTGTCACGTGTTTATGCAACGACTGTTGCCCCTCGCATTCCGAGAATTCCTACCGAATGGAGGGCTGTAACTGAGTTGAGTTTATTCTTCAAAGATTTAACGTCTACAATGATTACGAGGGACGACATGGTCCGTTTGGAGAAAGACATTTCAGTTATTTTATGCAAGTTGGAGCGCATTTTCCCTCCAAGTTTCTTTGATTCGATGGAGCACTTGCCGGTGCACTTAGCATATGAAGCCAAAATTATCGGTCCGGTGCAATACAGGTGGATGTATCCGTTTGAGAGGTAAACCTTCACTTCACAACTATTTATACAAATATTAATATATTTATGTTTTGATCTTATAATTTTTTTTTATTATACATCTATAGGTATCTACATACCTTGAAGCTCAATGCTAAACAAAAGGCAAAAGTTAAAGCTTCAATTGTTAATGCCTACTTGTGTGAGGACGTTACAACATTTTGTTCTTACTATTTCGAGGATCATGTTAGAACAATGTTGAGAAACGAGCCTCGTAATTACGACGGTAGAGGCACAGACAATGTTGCTGATGATATTGAGGGTAGGTTGTCTTTGTTTAAGTTTTCAGGTCGATGTTTGGGTAAGACAAATGAACGGCCATGGTTGAACCGACAAGAGATTGAAGCTGCACATAAATATGTGTTATTCAATTGTGAGGAAGTCCAACCGTACATTGAGTAAGTATTTCATTTACGTATCATTTACATAATTAGAATATTAATTTATTATATAATAGTTGATTAATATAATATATTGCTTTCAATTAGGATCTTTACTAAAGAGCTACACCATATAGATCCAAACATCTCAGATGCACAAGTAGGTGAATATATTACTCGTGGTTTTGCAGAGTGGTTCCAAAACTATGTGAGTGGTTCTAAACCGTTGTTTATTAATAAATTCATATTAAATATTTACAATTATATATTTAACCTCAAATCATCGCGTCACAGGGCTATAATGGTGGAATTGTGAACCCATTCATGTGGGATCTCAGTAGAGGACCACTACGTGTGGTCAACACATACCAAGGATATTATGTAAATGGTTACAAATTTCATACAGTGGATTATGCATCGACCAAATCTACTGTGAACAGTGGTGTTTGCATTAACAATGCAATGTTCGATGGAGAAAGTCGTGACTACTTCGGACACCTGCAAGAAGTCGTTGAAGTAGGATATCCGAGGTTCCCTGAGAAGACTGTTGTGTTGTTCAAGTGCGATTGGTATGATCCATCTGCTTCAAGAACAATGATTCATCCCGAATACAAACTGGTCAAAGTTCATAGAAGAAGAAGATATTCGGGGTATGATCCGTTTGTGTTTTCTACTCAGGTATCCCAAGTATACTACTACACGTATCCAGGTTCGAGAGCAAATAATGAATGGATGGTTGTTTGCAAAGTAAAGGCGGGATCACTGGTGCAAGTTCAGAACCGGATTCAAAGAACCGAAGTTGACGACATCGTTCAAATTCAAAATGAGTTGCCACTAAACCGGAAGTGCATTGGGGAGATTTCAATCTTTTTCAGAGACTTGCTACAAATCCAGATTTGATAGAAATTGACAACGGCGGGGAAGGGAATGAAGATGGTGAGGAAGAGGAGAATGAAGATGGTGAGGATGAAGTGGAGGACGAAGATGAGGAGGATGAGGAGGAGAAGGAGGATGATAATACAGATGGGGGCAACGATGAGGATGACGAATAATAATTATATTGTATTTCATTTGTAATATTTCATGTTGACGACGCTCTATTATGATATTACTGGTTATTTTATAATTTTGTTCTAAACATAATTTATTTTTTGGTAATTATCCAATATAAATTTAAAAAACTATATAAAAATGTAATTGAATCATTAATTAATTAAGATAATTGAAAAAAAATTAATTGTAAATTAATATAGAATTAATTTTATTAAAAATAAGTTAAAAAAATACAATTTTAGTTTAATTAATTTAATTATAAATTATAAATATAAGTTATTATATTAAAATGTAATTGAATTATTAAATAAGATAATTGAAATAAAAAATTTTAAAAAAAATTAATTGTAAATTAATATAGAATTAATTTTATTAAAAATAAATTAAAAAAATTCGATTTAATTTAATTAATTTAATTATAAGTTATAAATAAAAAAATATAAATTATTATATTAAAAATATAATTGAATTATTAAATAAGATAATTGAAATAAAGAATTTAAAAAAAAATTGAAAAAAAATGAATTTTAGGACATATACAATTAAATTCATGAAATAAACACAAAGAAGCAAGTGTCAGAGCAGAATTGATCCCCGCTCGGGCGCCCAAGGTCCCATGTTCGGTCCCCCACGGGAGCGAATATATGCCTCATTTAATTAGGAGGCTTGGTGGCTTATATATCAGATGCTTGGTGGTTAGGTTTGAGATGGTCCGTGGCTCGGGTGGTTCGGTGCCCACCCGGGCGCCCCTGGCCCGCTTCAAACCACCGTGAGCCTTTTTTTTTTTCCGAAAATTCCCGATTTAGCGACGGTTTTAGAGACGGCAATTACTGTCGCTAAGACCGACGGAGAATTACCGTCGCAAATGTCAATAACGACGGATTTTCGTCGTTGTTTGCGACGGAGTTATGATGTCATAACCGTCGACAATATAGCGACGCTTTTTCCGCCCGGGATCCGGGTCCACTTTTCCGTCGCGAAAACCGTCGCTATATTTCGACTGTTAATAACCGTCGATAAGTAGAGACGGATTTACTGCCGTCGTTAGTAACGACGGTCTTGGAAAAAACCGTCGCTATATTTTAGCGACCCTTGTTTCTCCGACGGTCAAAAAATCGTCGCTGAAACCGTCGCTACAGTATGTAGCGACGGAATAATGTCACCGTCTTTTTTGTAGTGATACCCACTGCATGCATTCGAGAGATTAACATCTCTTCAAATTTTAAGTCTTGAGAATAACGTTTTATATAGTACAGTTTTCTCTATTTTAACGCCATATTCTTTCTTTGATATTAGTGTGCAAAATCAAAGGAGATGGACAGTCTTCAGAACTTGATTGAATCATATTGCATGCGCACTGCCCCTCAATATTTCCTTGGAAAGTTTATATCTATGGGGGAATAAACTGAGTGGGAAGCTCTTAAGAAATGTTGGAAATCTTACAATGCTAAAATACTTGGAACTAGTAGAAAACAACTTCACAGGTCCATTTTCTCAGTTATTATTACTATTATTATTATTCTCCTAGATGCTTTCAAGGGTAATGATGCACTGTGCGAAACCAATGAAGAATTCAAGGCGTTAGTACTGGAGTACATGCCCAACGCAAACCTTGAGAAATGATTATATTCTCATAACTATTTCCTGGATGTAAGGCAAAGGTTGGATATAATGATCGATGTAGCATCTGCATTGGAATATATTCACCATGGCTATTCAGCACCCATTGTTCACTGCGACTTGAAGCCTAATAATATGTTGTTAGATGAGGAGATAATTGCCCATGTTACTGATTTTGGGATATCTAAACTCTTAGGGGATGAGGAGAGCACAATGCTAACCAACACCCTCGCCACACTCGGGTACATCGCTCTAGGTGAACATTTATTCTATTTTCATATATCATATTGTTGGAATTTGGAGGCACGTAAACACGTAATATATGCGCAGCGGAATTAAACAGTTCACCAACAACGAACATATAATTGCATAAACGATTACGAATAAACATAACAAGAAATCTTACAGTAATTCAAGAGCAGATTTCTCAACTATGCTATCCACGTAATCCTCGTTCACAGATTTGCACAGATTTGCCAGTTTTGAATCCCGAGATGAATTTGCTAGGAAAATTCTTACTTTAGATTTTATGGAGAAAATATGAACAATTGTATTATGAATTCTCAAGAGCTCATATATATAGGAGAGGCCCAGCTTAAATCTTAAGCTAACCTGATTGGGAAATAAAATCCCTAATCTTTATTTAAATAAATCTCTTAGATTTATTCCTACATATAAAATCCCTACGGATTTAATTCTCATATATGTCAAATCTCTACGATTTATTTTCATATATATATATATATATATATATATATATATATATATATATATATTAAATCCTACAATAATATTCCATATATTATTGTTGGGAATTCCTATTTAATTAAATCAAATTTAATTAAATATTAATAATAATTAATTTCAAATTAATTCATTATTAATCAATTCTCCATAAATTAAATATTAAATCAAATTTAACATCTAATCAACCAACTATAATCTGTAAAAGGGAACTACTTGTTGTGTGACCCATAGGCCCTCATATATCGAGCAATTAGTCAAACTAACGGTCTTAATTGAACCCTAGACAATAAATCAGACATTCTCAATATATGAGGTACGTTGTGAGAAACGTGCAACTACCTGTACCTGTAAATGGGCTATTGCGATTTCCTCCTTTCATTCATGAATACTCGATTAGTCTTGAATATGATGAAGTGTCTATTCAAATAAATTAATCACTTTTATCTTCAATCACTAATTGATCACTTATGTCACACTTGGCCACAAAGTCCAAGTTGAAGTGCATTGGCCAATGACTTTGATCCAATTATGATGAGAATGTGAGTATTCTCTCTAAATCAACTTTGAGGAATGAATCATATTCTTGGCTCAACTACCAAGCACATGCACTTCGTGATGAACTCAATCCAAGCCATATCTACCCATGGAAAGGTGCAAGCGTCGGTTATGGTCAAAGTTCATCACTCCACACATATCGTGCGTATTGACCTCAAGTCAAAGGAGTATCGCATCGCTCCCACTAACCGAGACACTCGTAGACACATATAGTGGAACTACATCAAACGGTTTCTCGGATGAGTATACCAATACCCTCTAAGGTATTTGTGCATCCATCATGAGATACCCAATATCTCGTAGTAAGTGAGATCTTACTACACTCTCTAAGAGTATGATGCAGATCGCACACCAGTCTCCATTGTATCATCAATATCCCTTTATTGATGATCCTTGATCGGGGTTATTTGAGAATCATGCTTTAGTCATCTGAGTTCTCACATACTCAATGACAGCAGTGATTCAGGGGAACACAGATAAGAACAAATGCAAACAATTAAACATATTATTATAATAAGTGTAATGCCACACATCTAATATTAAATAAACAATAATATTAAATAAACACTGAATATTATCTGAGTATTATGTCCTTACAATAGATTGTCTCTAGGACACTAACACTAACACATATTAGATTTCAGGTCAATTTAATCACGATGCATTGCAATTCCCACTCTTACAGAGTACAGTTTGGAAGGGCTAGTTTCAACAAGGTGTGATGTATATAATTATGGTGTAATGCTGATGGAAACCTTTACAAGAAAAAGGCCAAGTGATGGTATGTTTGGTAGAGATTTGACTTGGAAGAGTTGGGTTGCAAACTTGCTTCCACATTCACCGGATCGTGTTGTAAATCCGAACTTATTCATTAATCTTGATGATGAAAATGGCGACAGATTTTGCAGTGCGTATATATCATCCATATGAGTGTTGGCCTTGAAGTGATCAACAGAATCCCCTGAAGAAAGGATAAACATAAAAGAAGCTCAAGCATAGCTACAAAAAATCAAACATCGATTTTTGAGTAACACTTGAAATACAATGGTAAGACCTGTAAATCTCAAGTACTGTTGAAGACTATGTTTATGAATAGAGGAAAATCATATCTGCATGATGATGGTCTAAGTATTATATAAATATTTTAGATTCTTTTGAGGTGTTCTAGATATATGTACTTTAAATTTAATATCAAGAATCGACACATGACTTGAGTTGAATTCAATTTTAATTATGTATATTTTTATTATTTTTATTTCGTTCATTTTGTATCAATTTTGATCTTTTTGGATCAAATTGAAAAAGTTTAAGCATACAAAACGAAAATTAAATAAAAAAATGTATCAAAATATAAAAAGTAAAATATACATGAACAAAATTGGAGTAGGTCTCCAGTGAAATTTGTTCATCGTATGAAATTTATACCATTATATTTATAGACTACATAATATAATAATATTTATCAACTGATATCATTACATTTGTAAACTAAGATCATCGCATTAAACATTATAACCTATAGGTACTAGTTTATAAGAGTAGTGATATCAACTTATAAGTGTAATGATATCAATCTCATAGTATGAACAATATTCACAAGAGAGTTCGTGTCAAAATTTTATTCTTGTATGTTTTTACTTTTTACATTTTGATCCAAAAGGACCAAAATTAAAAAATACAAATTTATAGGACTAAAATTGAACACAATCTAAGTTAACATATAGTTCTTTATATAATCTCTGCACTTTAAGTACCTTTAAAAAAATGTCATCTCCTATTATATAAATCGTTTCATTGAATTAGCACCTTTTTTGTTCCTCATATCATTGTTTAGGCTTATGAAAGTGTGTAATTCAGTAACTCTATGCATGTCATTTAAGCAATTTAATGTGATAATTGTGGATGCATATGAGAAAAAGATTCAAGGGTGTGTGCAAAAAATTATAAATGATTATAGTCTAGGGATGGCAATGGGTCGGGGCAGGACGGGTAACTAACTACTCAAGTCCGTCCCGCGCATATACCCAGTCGGCCCAGCCTGCTCCATGGCCCGCTGTGGGTCAGAGTTTTAAGACCCAAGCCCGATCTGCGTGGGGCAGGTTAGACCCGCTCTGCCCCATTTTAGACCCATCCTGCTACATTTTTATTAATAAAATTGAAATTTGATTTTTTTGCCTATAAAAATATTATCAAATTTTGTACAATACAATAACATAATTCAAGCTAAACTGAATATAAATTAAATTATCGAATTCACCATAATTTAACGAGAGATCCAAAAATTAGAAATGCACAATGAAAAGAAAACCGTGTGATAACTGACGAAATATTATATATTTTTATTATTATTACTATTATATTATATATATTTATATAAATATTGCGGGCCAGGCCGTGTAATTATAATATTGGTACCCAAGCTCGACCTGGCCTATGCGCGGGGCGGGTCTGACCTGGCCCAACCGGGGCGGGGCAGAGCCGGTCGACTTCGGGACGGGGCGTCTTGCCATCTCTAATATAGTCATGTAAAATTATGTGCAGAAATAATTTGGAATATTTTATTTCTCTTTTATTAGATTAAATAAGCTATTAAAAGTTATAAGGTAAAAGTTGAAAAGGGGGTACTTTTAATAGTTTATGAGTCGTTTTTTAGATACTATTAACTTATTTTTGCAAACACTATCAATTTTTAAAAAATTATTTTACAAACACTATCAACTTTTACTTTTAATAAAAAAAATTATAATTACTAATTTTAATCAATTCTTAAAAAGCATAAGTTTTTGCAAAATCACCCCCTTAAAACAATACTCCCTCCGTTCCATTTGAGTCTTTACACTTTCCATTTCGGTCCGTCCCATTTCAAGTTGCACACTTTAAATATGAAAAAGAAATTTACAATCTCCACCACACAATCTCCACCATCACAATCTCCACCCTTCATCCCCTTTAAAAAGTCAACAAAACCGATTTTTCTTAAAATGTGTGCCGATTAAAGTGTGAACCCTAAAATGGGATTGGCACTAACTTTTAGTGATGGAGGTGGTATTAGATATGCATAGATTGATAGAATGGAAAACAGCTCAATGAATCAATTCCAAAGCGTTCAAGTACTTTATGTGTTAAATTGTCAAAAGGGCACTCCAAGCCCATGGAATGAGCAGGCTCATTCCAAGCCCAAGAGATCCCCGAGCCCAATAAGCTACTCGGCCCACCTAACGATCAAATTTGTTCATTATATTTATGAAATATATATTCTTAAATAACTAACCTACCTAAAAGGACTTCCATATATAATTTCTCTAACTTTGGTTAAAGATCAAATTCGACTTCTCCATCCTAGATTGTAACTTAAAAAAAATCAAATAACTTTATCTTCAATTTCATTTTTTACAGGAATTATCTTGAATTTCATTATTCCTATAGCTATTTCTATAAACCATGAGGCGTTCTCTAATGTATTCCTTAAATTTGTCTTGTTTACTGAAATTTGAAATAGACAGTCCGAATTTTATTTTAAATTAGAATAGTCATCTGAAAGGGCATTGGGCCAATTATACTGAGTTATAAAAAATATTGTTAACTTATTGTATATTCTTGCAATTATTATGCCCCGTAACAGCGTACCTCAAGTGTTCATTTTCCTACGTCAAGCAAATCGTCAGGGTTTGCTTCATGGAAGCAGAGTTTGCCGTTCGGCCCCTTCAATTTCCCATTTACTTTTTCGCCGATTTTCGCCAATGATTGCCAGATACACAACAATTTGTTGAAGGTATTTTGGGGGAGTTATTTCGACAAAAGGCCGTTGAATACCTTCTCTAATTCGGTTTCAAGGCCGTTGAATACTGGACGATATCTGGGCTTACCTTCTCTAAGATAAGAAGGCAATTTTCCAATACATCCGGGACAGACTCTGGGATAGGTTGAAAGGTTGGAGGAACAAGAAAGTCTCGAAGGCGGGCAAAGAAGTTCTAATTAAGTCGGCGGCGCAGGCTATACCGACTTTCTGTATGGCTTCTTTTCTTTTACCTCCGTCTTTGGCGGACGAACTTCAGAAAATGCTAAACTCTTTTTGGTGGGGAAACGGGGTGGAACCGAGAAAAGGTATTAAGTGGGCGAGCTGGGATAGAATATGTGCCCACAAAACAAAAGGTGGTATGGGTTTCAGAAACTTACATCTTTTCAATCTTGCTATGCTAGGGAAGATAGGTTGGAAATTGTTTTCTAACCCGGATGCTCTCATTTCACGTGTGCTCAAAGCCAAATATTACCCTCGAGGGAATTTTTTGAATGCCATTATGGGGCAAAGTCCAAGTTATACTTGGAGGAGCATCTGTTCGAGGAGTCCGATGGAGTTTAGGAGGGGGTTATGATGTTCGAGTGTGGGACGATCCATGGCTGAACTATGATCATTCTTTTTACATTCAAACACCGAAAGTGGCAGGCTTGGAAAATCTATGGTTTAGTGAGCTGTTCATACCTGGCACTCGATCTTGGGACTTGGGAGTTTTAAACGAGTTCTTCCTTCCTGCTGATAAGGCTAGAATAATTTTCAAAACGTTGATATGCCCAAAGATACTGGACGACAGGTTTATTTGGCATTATACTTGGTCTGTTTGAAGGGTTATCATGGCTCAACGAGTTAGGAATGCAAAATGTTGTCATAGAAATGGACTCCCAAGTTGTAGTTACAGCTGTTAAGAACAGAAAGTCAGACCCAACTCCTTTTGGTAGTTTTGTTCATGAGTGCTTAGAGATGCTTCATTCTCTTTCTGCTTGTTTGTTAGTTCATGTTTTGCGTTCTGCGAATATGGCAGCACATACTATTGCTAGGAACTCGATCATTATTTTGAGAGTCCCCACATTTGGGTCTTGCTTAATTTCATCGTCTCTTTTGGATGGCCTTCTCAATTCTTTTTTGTTCATCTTGCACGACTTTTAATAATATGAGCTAATTATTTAGAAAAAACTTGTATGCTAAATAAAATGTGTTCATTTTTTACTAATTTTGTTTATTTATGCCTCATATCTATCACAATTTTTATTTTTCAGCAAAATATGCATACATCATATATATATATATATATATATATATATATATATATATATAATTCTAATAATTACTTTTTATATTTAGTTAATTGCATTGCAATAAGCGGCGGCGGCCGTAAAGATTTGCATGTTATTAGTATTTTTAGTCATATAATTTACAAATAATCATGAGAATAATTTTGGAATTAGTGGCAGATGGAAGGGTTTAAAAATTGTACCCAAAAAATAAAATAAACCCTTTTGTATCTTGTATTAAAAAAATATATTTTATTATGTATAATTTTAAAAAAAATACTTAAATGTATCTTAAAATTTTAAATCCTACTCAAATCCTCAAATCTCGAATCCTGAATCCGCCACTGCTGGAATTTCAAACCTTTTGATAAGTATTAAGCATTGAGTTTGTTTCAAATATCCAAGACATTGTCCCTTTGGAACTAGACTAGACATGGTTGTGCTTTTCTAGTGAACAAATTAAGTGTGGTGTTCTAAAGGGGTCATAATTATATTTGAAATTAAAGGATCTTTAGTAAAGCATGCCATAATTTTATTTGAAAACTTAGGATAAATAATTACTCATATAATTTCAGTCATTGTGTATAGCCTTCGAATAATTACAACTAGCACTAGCTAGCTCGATAATTCTTAGGTTTTATTATCATTTTGGTTTAGGTACTTGGATACGCCTACTTGCTTAATTTTATTGTGAATAATGTGGAAAAGTGCAAATAAATTCACAATATCTTGAGATTTTTCTATTTTATAGGACTTTTAATTTAACATCAATTCCATATATTATTTTTCGTAAAAACTTGTATGCAATATTGCATATAAGTGATATGTGTAATTGATTTTTTTTTTTTTTTTCTCATCGGGTCGGATAAAGGGGACGGGTTAGAGGCGATTGGGATAAGCTAGTTAACTTTCTTCATCTTCTTCCATCACCACATGGACACGGTCAAATTTCTTCTTCTTTCTCTTCTCTTCAGATTGTTGGTGAATCTCATTGGTTTCTTATTCTTCATTCGTGTCCTAATTTCCTTTTTTTGCTCCGATCATTGAATGAAATTAGGTTGTTCAATTTGAATTTTGGTGTGGATTCTACGAAAAGAAGAAAGAATATGTATATGGCGTTTGAATTACCCCTCAACACAAAGTGTGTGAAAATTGAGATCATTGGTCGAAAATTCTTTTCACGCTATTCTCGTAGAATTTGTAATTTTGGAGGATGATTTTTTTAGCGTTTGACTTGATTTTTGTTCATCAAAGAACAATTATTTTGCTCATATGGTAACACTCTTTTTGTTCATGTAGTAACACATTAAAGTTGTTCTTTAAATCTATAATTTTGTTCTTTAAATTTGTAACAAACCGGATTTGGGGATTTTTTTAGATTTTTGTCTTGATTTTTGTTCATGTGTTAACTTTTTTTCTTTATAGGGTAACACTTTTTTGTTCATGTAGTAACAGAGAATTTTTTTTAGTAATGTGTAATTTATTGTTCACATATATTATTATAATACTATGTAAATACTAATGTGTTACCTTGTGACTCATGTTACCTTATGAATAGTTTATGTGTTTTCAAAAATTAAAAAATTATGTGTTCAATAGGAATTGAACCTGCGACCAAATTCATTAACAACAAACCTAAACCACTAGGCTAAAACACATATTTGCTAAAAATATTCTTCTATAAATACATATTGTTTCATGTAAGTTTTTTGAGCCCACAACTCATTTGTAATTTTGTATGTTTACCCGCCCCATTTTGCTTCATCTTCAAAAATTTTAAATCTATTTTATTTTATTTATATTTGTATTTACATAACATTTAGTGTGCAATATATCACACAAGACCTTCTCATTATTTTTAGGCAAAAATTTGTATGCAATATTGCATACAAGTATTACCATTCAATCTGCCCAAATAGCTGCCCTTCTTTTGTGAATCCGCCTAGGCCCAACCCATTCTAATTATTATGAGCGCAGATCGGAAAAGTGAGAACCAAAGATCACAGGACGCCGCTGAATGCAAAACTGGGCCAGGCGACTCACGAACAGGACTCAACACAGCCAAAATTGCGGTCAGATTTCTTCTTCTTCTTCCTCTTCTCTTCAGATTGCTGGCGGATCTCACGGGTTTTCTTCTTTCTCGTTCGTGCCCTAATTTTATTTTTTTTTGCTCCGATCATTGTATGAAATCAGCTTGTTCAATTTAAATATTTTGTGTGGATTCTGCGAGAAGAAGAGAGAATATGTGTGTGGTGTTTTGATTACCCCTCAACACAAAGTGTGTGATGAAATTCAGATCCTTCTGCACTTTTTTCACGCTGTTTCTGTAAATCTGTAATTTTGGACTGAGTATTTTTTCGCGTTTGTACTGATTTTTATTCATATAGTAACACTCTTTTGATCATATGGTAACACTCTTTTTGTTCATATAGTAACACATCAAGTTGTTCTTTAAATCTGTAATTTTGGACTGGGGATTTCTTTTCGCGCTTGTACTCGTTTTGTTCATGTGGTAACACATTTTTTTTCATAGTCTAACATTTTTTGTTCATGTAGTAACACATGTTTTTTTAGTAATATGTAACATTGTTCACATATCGTCGTAATATTATGTGAACACTCATGTGTTACCATATGAATAATAATGTGTTACCCTTGACCTATGTTACCTTATGTTATTTATGTGTTATGAATATTTATGTGTTATGATATGTTTTTTATCGCAGCGTTACGTAAGTTATGAAGATTTTTCAATATAACAATGTAGTAACACACAAAAATTTAATAAAAAAAAATTAAAAATTATGTGTTCAATAGGAATCAAACCTATGACCAATTTCATTAACAACAAACCTAAACCACTAAGCTACAACACATATTTGATAAAGATGTCCTTCTATAAATATATATGTGTCCGCCCAACCTTAAGCACACAGCCCACAACTTATGTCCGCCGGACCCTCCCTGACCCGCAAATATTAGAATACTTTTGTCTTATTTATATTGTATTGCACATAATACTACTTTGCAATATTTCATACAAGACCTTCTCTTATTTTATACTTTTTCTGCAATTTTTGGCTACTGATGTTAAAATTAGAACTCAATATCTAGTCAGCAATTTCCTGTATTAATTCTAGTGTCATGCATGTAAATTTCGCAAAATAAGTAATTATTTACATTAGGAGTAGTATTTAATAAAAAAGTTGTTAATTGAAAATTTGTGAATCGAATTGCACATCAAAATGTTACTCGAAAGAATTTCTATCTCATCTAAAATTTTGACATTTAAAGAGATGTTAATTAATTCGTTTATTTAATTATTTAATTATGCTCTGCCTATTCGTGAACTTAATTTTCTTATTACATCGTTGAAATAAGACCAATCGAGTGAATAATTTAATACGGATATAGTTATTTTCAGCGAGAATTGAATCCATAATGTAGAATGCTCAACCATGAAAGAATTTTATCTCTAGTCCAAAAAGTTAAATTTGTAGAAATAGAAGTGTGAAATTAATTCGTTTATTTACTTCTCCTAACATTATTTCTCAACAAAATTTGTGTAATATAGCCTCATACTTAATACAGTTCTCATTCACAAATATATTATTATAAAAATTAAAATAATTTTTTTTTCTAATACATGAATATAAGTTAAAACAAGAGCTGTTCTCGCACATGGCTACATAGACTACATTTACCAGTTGTACTTTAAAAAATCCAGGCATGCATTTGAGGGGTTGTACGTTGTACATGTCCTTTTGCAATCTTGAAAGCTGTCTACTCAATGAATATAAGTACTATCAAGTCTTAACTGCTGATTTGCGGACAAATAAAGTAAATTATTGCCAAAAAATTTATAATGTCACAAATTTATACTTACCTAAGTTAAGATAAATAAATTGGCCTACTTAATTATGTCACTTTTGCGTCTTAGAATCAAGAAACAGTACGGCTAAGACAGAGTCGAGACTCGAGACATAATAATTTTATGTTTATACATTATTGATTTTGCATCTATAAACATGTGTATATATAAATACATATTCATCCATATAAAATAATATATTTATATTTATATTGTAAATATCATCATAATCACTTGTTTCTAAATGTAGAGAGATTAGCGTTATTATATACATCTTAATCTTAATTTTAATACTATATATTGGTAAACTTGATTTAGCCTATGTGACGAAACCACATCGGTCTGAGTAAAACTCAATTCAATCAAATTATTTGATTTTAAAATCGTGTGTTCTCATTAAAAAATATTTTATTTTTAATTAAATCCATAATTAGTAAATCATAAATTAAAAATCTCAAGTACATCATTTTTTACAAAAAATTGTATAGACCTGGTTCATGCTATGAACTCGGTTATTTAAATATCATTGTTACATATAAAAACTCTCACTGTTATGTATAAAAACTATCACTGCTATGAATAAAAACAATCACTATTTAGCAATTCTTTATATTTTTAAAAAGTGAAAGGTTTTATGCATAACAATGATAGTTTTTACACATAACAGTGATAGAGTTCACGTGTGAACTTGGTTCACATGAGTGTTACTCATCATTTTTACATGAGGATGTGATTTTTATATTTATATACCAATTAGTTAGTATAATATTTAGATTTTTCAAAGATAAAATTATATATCAAATTTTGCTTAGATATGATTAGTTATAACTCTTTAAAATTATTCAAAAATTAGTTTTTTCTAGAGCTTTTGTAAAATATAAAAATAATTAGATTTTATTTTTGAAGATTTTGTATAATAAATCTTTATTTAAAAAAAATATGTATTAAAATGTTGCTTAGATATGATTAGCTATAACCCTTTAAAATCCTTCAAACAACTAAATTTCTCAAAATTTTTGAATAAGAAATAGTTGTCATTCACAATAGAAAAAATTAATTCGTATTTTTGAATTGTGATATCTTTAATAATAAATAAATAAGAATATTAAAATTTATTTTATAACATCAACATTATTTCAACTCCGCGTAATACGCGGGTATATGAACTAGTATATATATATGATTCAATATTAATATACATATATAATGTCGCATGTTAAATATAAATTAATTATAAAAAATTAATTTATATATCAATATATGACAAAGTATAGGGTGAATAAGTTTCACGGTGAAACTGGTTTAGGATTGTGACTTATATTAATAAAGAGTGTGATTTATATAACTGAAGAGTGTGACTTTTGCTATAAAGAGTATTACAAATAAAAATGAAGGGTGTGATAAATATTACAGCAAAGAGTGTGGTCGTGATAATTGAAGAGTGTGACATATATTACTAAAAAGTGTAATCGTGATAACTGAAGTGTAAAAATAAATCAGTTTCACGGTGAACAAGTTTCACAACATACCAACTCATAGATTAATAATCTTCTAACTCAATATATATAATTATGTCGCACATACTTTAAATTAATATTATACATAGTAGATATAAATTAATTTAGACAAAAACTCATATGAGACAGTCTTATACATGAGAAGGGTATTATTTAACACAAATCACAACCACTCATCCCAACGTGTTAAAAGCGCTAATGTTCAACTTATGTCCGTCTCACCGTGAGACCATCTCATGCCAGTATGTCTCATTAATTTAATCATAACCATAGCATCAATATATTTAAATTCATATTAGTATATTCGTAAATAATTGACAATCTGCATTTTTGTATTTCAGCTTAGATGTGACATTCAACAAATTTAGCAATTCACGTCAAACACTATAAGTAGCTAGATTAATTCAAGCAAAATATTTAGTTTACTAATTACTCCATTACTTAATTAGGAAAACCGATGTTGCCAAAAACAACCAGTTTTTTAATGATTGGATTAAGGTCCATCCTAAAATCAGCTTATTATATGAACTGCAAAGTTCTTGAAATTTGGAACACATGACATTCAAAGGCACAAAACGACAAATTGTAAGTTGTGTATTGTTTATTACATAGAGAGAATCCAATGAGATATGATATTGGGTTAGATTATCACACACATATGATAAAAAATTGTAAATAATTAAATGTTGCGTGACAATTAGTAAAAAAAAAAAAAAAAAGTCGCACTTTGTATGAAGACTTGTAACTTCTCTAAATTTGAATTGTCATATTTCTTTGTCCTTAAGCAAGATTTTTTTTCTTCAATTATTAAATCTTGAAAAATTCAGATTTCAATTAATCTATCGATTGCCTTGGCTTCATTTTCGGTGGAATCTTTTTGTAGCTTAATATTTTAATCCGACAAATTAATAAATTTAGTTTATGTTCCCATTGAAATATAAATTTTATTAAAATTTCGATTATGCATTATTTCGTGTCTGTATATACTTAATGATGTTGTTTTTGCTGATAAAAAAAAATGTTTGTAGATTTAAGTAATGAATATACCTTTTAAAAGAAAATGAATATGCCTATTGTATACGGTTAGGAAAATATCTAAACAAGTCATAGATAATCCTAACTAATTACTATTTGAGGATGAAATTATTTTTATCAAAAAATTTGTAGTCATGTTAAAAAATATGTAGTAACATTTTTATTCTCTTGTACTGTGATAATTAAAATAAAAATAGTTATATACTCTTCAAAATATTGAATACTACTATTCGATAGTAAAAAATATTTTACAATTTAAAAGTTACGAACAACAAACATAGATAATGGAAAATGACAAAAATTTAAGCGAATTTGAGTTCACATAATTTTTTTTAATCAATTATTATTATTATTAATTATGCGCATATGTACTATAACTGCTATATATAAATATATATCACTATTATACACTCTTACAAAATACTTACATATTGTTTCAAAAAAAAAAAAATTACATATGCACAACAACTCTAGTGTTTATTCATAAATTCTATCATTTTTTTTTATTTTTTTAGCAGCATAAACACTATCATTATTATATATGCACTGTCAATTCTTTGCACATATATAATGTTAATAATGCTTTGATTTATATATAATAATGATAACAATGATGCTCGGTGAAAAAAAAATCACATGAATTGAAATTTACAGAACATCTACCAAAAAAATTGTTACTCCCTCCATCACAAAAATTGTTAAGAAATTGTATTGAAAAAGTAAATTAAACAAGCCAAATTTATATTATACACCTATTTAATGGTTGTTATAGTTTTCAATATAATTAATGCATAAGGTTATATTAGTAAATTAATTAGAAAATGTTACTTTATTTAAAAATAAGTTTATATATATGGGATATTATAAAAGAAAAACAAGCCTATATATTTGAGATGGATGGAGTATTTGATCTTACTCAATTGAGTATGCTGACAAAACTCGTTTCATAAAATGTGATTATTAACTAACTTTAAAATCTACATCATCAAAATCATAAGCTCTTTAATTTCAGTCATAGTTACTGCGTCGAAGTTGACACGTGGACGGACCCTGACTCATTAATTGGTTTTCATTCTTTTTTTTTCTAAATAAAATAAAATTAGTGTATCTTATTATCTCATGACAAATTGCACACCAAATGGTCACCTGTGGATACCTTTGTCGTGAATAGATTTGATATGACATTATTGTGGTCAACATTTTATGATTGTTAGTATTTCTTTTTCATTTATCCTTAGGGAATAAAAGGAAAAATTTAAAATGGGTAAAGTCTTTATAGCAAAAAGACGAAGCTCTTGTCCCCAGGGCCCCCACCCCCGATTCGACAGGAATGATGGAGGTGGTAAATTACAAAGTATTTCCCCACATTTGAGGAATAAAATTAGATGGGAGGATCGATGTCGATGCCTATAAAGAGATATCTCCCACATTTGAGGAATAAAACTCCCAATATGTGGATGTGGGACATTTATGCTGGTGCATTTACTCGTCTCAAAAAAAATAGAGTCATTTTTGATGAAAACATAATTAAAATTTATACGCCCAAATGCTTTACAAATGGGTAAAGTCTTATATAAGCATGTGGTGGGGTAAAGATAAATTATATTTTTCCTCAAATACAATATGTCAAGTAAGGGATAATAACATTTATGCTTGGTGCATTTACTTTCATTCTTTAAAAAAAAATAGAGTAAATTTTCGAACAAACATAGGTCTTCTACATTGAACATGATGGTGAAAAAATCGATCATTTTAAATTAATGTTTATTAATTAAAATTATAATAAATTATATTTTTAATATAATAAAATAGATAGTCAATTTATAAAATGTATTATAAATGAAAATTCATTTAGATAAAACATAACATTTGAGACTCAATCAATTTATTTTTATTTTCTTGATTTATTTGCATTTGTTAGTGCTAGTTGAGTTTGGTAGGAATTTTTTTTCACAACTGCAAATATATAATTTCTTACCTATAATTACATTTTCTTTTTTTGGCTTTATAGCATACTTCATTAATCAATTAAATGAGACGCAAATGTCCCATCTACCCTTTTCAGAAGTGGGGGTCTCACACTCTCACTGAGTTCAACGGTATTTTGAAAAGAAATAATTGTCTTTTGGTCCCCTAAATCAAAAAAAATAATTTTGGAATAAATTAATTAGTTCTATATACATGAAAATATAATGGAGTTTAGATCCTCTCTACATCCATCAATCTTTGGTATAGTTATTTAAAATCCACGCAAACATTTTTATATTCTTCTATCTCACATCTTTTCTATTTATTGGGGAAATTCTTCTTTTATATTAAATTTTACATTTTTTTAAAACTTATTCAATGTGGGAAAATTTTTACCCTTTTTTTTATTATTATTCACATTTCATCTAATTTATTCAATGTGAAACAAAATTTCTTTATCAAGAAAACCTACACGTTTATATTATTATTATGCCTCAAGTTTGATTAATTAAATTTAAATATTAATATTACAAGTCAATTGATAAATTAGTTATTTTTAAAAAACAATAAAACATAAAAAATATTAAAAAATAGACATAAATCATTTTGCGGTTCTTTTGTTAAAAGAATGGTCTCTAATTCGATTACCGGTTCGGTTATGAAAATAATGATATATACTAATTCTATATAATTTTGAAATGTTGAAATAATTTTGGTGTTATAATTTTTTTCTTTTAATGTGTTCATTTATTTATTATGAAAGATTTCACAATTTAAAAAGGTGAATTAATTTTTTATATCTTTATAAATATAAAAAGATTTGATTTAATTAGATTAAAAATTTAATTTAAATAACTTTTTAATAAGAGTGTGCGATTTTTAAAAACGAAATAATTTGGTTGAATTGGGCTTTTGGCGGAGTGATGTGGTTCGCCACACAAAGTTTGAATTAGGTTTACCAATATATAGTATTAAGATTTTTTTTTTCGATTTTTTCAAATCATAGACCACTTTATCATTAAAAATGTGTTAATTATGTAAAAAGAAAAGTTTCTTATTTAATATATATTGAGACAGAACATTATTATTTTGTATTCAATAAAAGCACATCAGGAATTTTACATTAATATCTAAAATTTCAAATACAATAAACTAATGTACTAACGACAAAGTTATGTATGTACCAAATGCATCATTCGATATAATTTTTTTTAAAAAAGTTTAAGTTGTATCACGAAAACGCACAAATTATTTTACTGAAAAATGTAAATATTACTATGAAAATAATTTGCAAGATTCAATAAACAATTTATATTTTTTTCAATGCACTTTAATAACCCAATGCATTATAAAATAGATTTAATTTTTATTAATATAGGTGAAAAAAAATAAAAATAGACTATTTTTATTGAACGGAGAAAATATATTATTTTCCAAGAAGAGGTGGGGACCTGGTACATTCTTCAAACATTTTAACTACCAAATTTGGATATGCATCAAGTTTTGTGATACGTCTATATCAAGCCTAATACCAGTATATATATCATATAATTTATAATGATATTATATACACTAGTTAACAAAATATTACTATAATTTATTATACTATCAATACTATTAACTTTTAATTTATTTGTAAATTCGGATGGTTGTTGCCTCAAAATTCTAATATTCTTAATTTTTAATAATTCTCATTTAATACACTAACTAGTTTGTTTGTAAGATTGTTGACTCAAAATTTCAATAGTTGATTCGTAAGTGTTTTATGTGGTCGATAATTTCAATTATCAAACACTTACCAAGCAAAACTTAAAAAACACGCACTAAATTAGACGATTACAAAATTCACGACGAACTCTCCTTTTAAATGACACGTGTAAAGTTCGTTGTAAAGAAAAACAACAATATTTTGATAAGATAATAAGACGATTTTATTTTGTATTTTATCACATAATTGAATTTCCATTTCATGAATTAAAATAGTAATTATTTTTAACCCTCTAGCTTTTCCTTCTTCATGTAAATTATTTTTGTTATAAGCTCTTAAAACCTTTTTTGAGCTAAAAAAATAAATTAAAAAAAAATCCCTTTTTTCCGAATGCAGTTATATACCGAATTCTTCAATTCAGATATTATAGTATCATTTGTGTTTAATTCATTGGGAGACAAGATAATATGGCAGTTAATAAATAAATATGCTTTCCAAATTTGCAATAAAAATAATTCGCCGGTAAAAACAAAAGCCCTACAAAACACACATACCACTATTTAATATTTATTCCCTTTTTCAACAAAAATAAAATGTAATGTTTATTCCCTTTTAATCTCTCTCTCTCTCTCTCTTTGCCCACTCCAAATCTCACTCTGTAAAAAAAAAAAAGCACCAACACTGTAGCTCGCTACATTTTTCACCCTGTTTCAATTATCAAAAATTTAAAAAAGAAACGCCAAATTGGAGGTAGTGTTCCATCGTTTTCTGGAGAAGGGCTCGTGAAGTTCATGAGCAGACATGGTGAAAGAGATCTGGGCCAGATGATAGAGAGAGAAAGAGAGAAAGTTGCAACTTTTAATGATTGTAACGGGTCGCTTGCTTACCAAAGCGGTTGTGTAGTTGCTCATAACTACAAGATTCAGGTGAATCAACTTCCCTTTTCACCTCTTGTCATTATAGATTTCATGCTTCCAAGTTCCAGCTACTAAATTCTTGGCCATTTTTGGTTCTTCTGCCACCTGTTTGATAAAATGCCTGACCCATGAAGCTTGTGAGGAGTAAGAGTCTTTTGAGTGAAAAAATGGGAGTCTTCTTGCTCGAATTGCATGCAGTGGTGTTTGAAGTAATGGCGGTTGTTTGAGATTTTTTTTGTTTTTTTTTTTAGCTGTAATTAGTGTGGGTTTTTGTTTTTGTTCTTATTCTGTGTTCTTTCTGATTCCCAAATGGCGATTTCTTAGGATTTTCGGGGATTTGAATTTGTGGTGGGTTTGAATGAAGGCATTTTAATTGGGAAAAAAAAAAAAAAAGTGATTTGTTAATGTTGATACGGTAGACCTAGAATCTTTGATTGGTTGAGCTTGTGCAAAATTATTGCATGAAACAGAGTTTGTTGCATCTCTGATGTCATGCAATAGAAGATTTTGGAGTCTTATAAATGATGATTCATATGTTTTGTACGATTTGTAAATTGAATTTCATGTCATTTTGGGGGTTAATTCATCAACGAATATAGCCTTTTTAATTTTAACAAGAAAGAGAGAGAAAAAAAGGGTCCTCCCTATTGGCTAGTGGTGATTTGGTAGAGATAGAGTCTTTATTTTCTTGAGCTTATGAAGAATTTCTGCCTAAAATAGAGTGTGCTGTATCTTTGATATCCTTCCCACGCAGAAAATCTTGGATCTTTTATTGTTGAAATCCCGCTCAGTGAGTGTTTGCTGATGTATTGGCCTAATTCAAGAATATATCCGGTCGATCGATTTATGTTGTGATCATGACCAGGGCTGTTCGAGATCGAATACTTAAAGATGTGAATGGAAATATTAGTGATCATTTACGAAACCACATTCATTTGACGAATTGCATTCATCTGAAGAACCACATTCACAAAAGCAGTCCCATCATGGCTGATCGAACTCTCATGAGGGAGCTTGTTGCTCTCCAGAGATCAAGGTCTTTAAGGGATCCTACAGCGAGCCCACCTTCATGGCATTCTCCATCTGGGGTTGATCTTCTCAGAAGAGGGGAAGCAGACGAGTTGATCAACGGAAGACGATCTGTTGGCATCGAGCAAGGAAGGATGTCAGTAAGCTCCCCTTTGAGTAGACGAGGCAAGAGAACCGAGTCAAGTGAAAGATTTCCTGATGTTCGTCAGAATGTTGAGCATCCACAAGATGGGGATAATTTGGTTGCCGCCCGTGTTTCTGGAAACTCTGGATCCAGAGATGGGACGAGAGAAACCTACAGACAGGATCGACAGCTTAGGACCCTCTCCGACCAGTTAAATGATCGTGTTCCTGCTGAAAGTGATTGCAGCTTCGTCTCATAATCATGGAAACGGAAGGCAGAGTCAGATGGAAAAAAAAATTGAAGAAGCAGGAATAAACATTCGCCACCGGAGTAGTCTTAATAGGGGTAAAAGGCGAAGATTTCGAGGTGCAAGAAGAAGTCGGGCTTCTGTAGCTACCCGAGATGCTGAGGCACAAAATGAAATGTCGGGGGCTTCTAATTCATTTGGTCAAGGTGGGAAATATCCCATGGAGGAGGGAGAGCAAGAGAACTATGATCATAATGTAAGCGGGGTTCCTAGAAATGGCTGTGGTATTCCTTGGAATTGGTCAAGGATTCATCACAGAGGGAAGTCGTTTCTTGATTTAGCTGGAAGAAGTCTTTCTTGTGGTTTGTCTGACCCTAGGTTAAGTAAAGATGATCTGAATTCTCGGGGAATGGATATGGCTGACATGCGCGTGATGTCATCAAGTTCATCTACTAAATCTGACGGAGAAGCATTACCTCTTCTACTTGATGCTTCTAGCGAGGACCGTGCTGCTTGGTTGCATGATTATTCGGGAGAACTAGGGGTTTATGCTGGCAATTTGCTGAAGCAAGAAACCGATTCTGATCTTGCATCAGAAGGTAGATCTGGTGGCCAGCAATTTGGAAAGGGAAAGTATCGCAATGAAAGGCATCAAAGTCTCACTCAAAAATACATGCCAAGAACATTCAGAGATTTGGTGGGCCAGAGCTTGGTGGTACAAGCTCTCTCAAACGCTATTATTAAAATGAAAAAATTGGGTTGCTCTATTTGTTCTACGGGCCTCATGGAACGGGTAAAACTTCGTGTGCTCGTATCTTTGCTAGAGCTTTGAATTGCCAGTCTATGGACGAAAGAAAGCCTTGTGGATATTGCAACTCTTGCAAAGGAAAGGCCCAAAATGTAACAGAAATAGGCCCGGTTAGTAACATTTACTCTGAAAGCATCCTTAGACTTCTTGACAGTATCATCACTTCTTCACAGCACCAATCTCATTATAGAGTGTTCATATTTGACGAATGTGATAGTGTGTCTTCTGAATGTTGGAGTGCCATATTGAAGTTTATCGATCGAGCCCCTAGGCGTATCGTTTTTGTCCTCGTTTGCTCAAGTCTTGATGCATTACCCCATGTGATAATAACCAGGTGTCAGAAATTCTTTTTCCCAAAGTTAAAGGATGCAGACATAATATACACGTTGCAGTGGATATCGAGCAAAGAAGATGTTGAAATAGATAAGGATACTTTAAAGCTTATTGCATCAAAGTCAGATGGATCTCTGAGAGATGCTGAAATGACTTTGGAGCAATTGAGTTTACTTGGGAAGAGAGTATCTGTGGGCCTGGTACAGGAACTGGTACGTTTATCGCTATTTGACTTAATACAACCTCAATAATGTCTGTTACATTGCATCATATTTTCTGTGTGTGACCATCATGCATAACTTAGAGCCTGTCTACCCCAATTATTTGGGATTAAAGGCTCGGTCTTTTGTTTTGTTTGTTTACACAAATAGAGCCCATTTGGTTAAGCTTATTTTAAACATCTTATAAGCTCTAACATCTTATTAAGTTGTTTCAAGAGTCTATAAGATGTTAATTTTTAAGAAGCTTTTAAATTGTTAAAGTGTTTGCCTATTAAACTTAAAAGTTCATTGATAATTTGAGAGAAATGTTTTTTTTTAATTATAATTTTAATTTAAAATAATTAATTTGGAGAGTGGTGGTGGGGGTGGGTGGGTATGGGTGTTGTATTTTTTGTTTTTTAATTTTATTTTAAATTCTACAGTATTATTTAAGTATAGAGTAATAGATTTCAGAAAAATAAGTTGGGGTATTGGTTCTTCTTTTTGGGAGCTTATAAACTCTTAATTTTTTTTTTACCACACATTTTGAGAGTTTTTCTTTAGCTCCTAAACATCTTATCAGCTATTTTAAGGAGCTTATAAGCTCAATAAACGGGCGGTTAGACTATCAGGTTACCATAAACCATTGGAATAAGACGCATTAAATAGTCACACTTTGTTATTGTTTTACAGGTTGGGCTTGTTTCAGATTAGAAGCTCGTAGACCTGCTTGATTTAGCATTATCTGCTGACACTGTCAACACAGTGAAGAATCTGAGAGATATCATGGAATCTGGTGTTGAGCCATTGGCACTAATGTCACAGCTTGCAACGGGTCATAACTGATATTCTTGCTGGAAGCTACGATTTCACGAGAGAACGCCCTAGAAGGAAGTTTTTTTTTTTCGGCGGCGGGAATGTAATACTTTTGTGCAATATATATCTGATCTTATCATGTTATAACTTCATTGGTATTTGGCAAATGCTGAATTTTGGTTTCTTACACATTTCTGATAATTTAGGGAAAATAGTCTCATAACTTCCACTTTTCAACCTTCTGGTTCTGTAACCGGCAGTAGGAGCTCAAACATCTGGTTGACGCTGACATGGCAGACTCTGATTTGTCCATGTGGCAAAGTCTGATTGGTCAACCAAATGTCTCACCTCTTACAGCCGGTCACCAGACCAAAATGTTGAAAAATTGAAAGTTACAGAACAATTTTCAATTTATGAAAGTCAACAAGACTGAAAAAAATTATTTTCCCGATAATTTATTTTCCCTTCTCGTGCCTTTAATGTGAAAAATATCTTGCCGACAGTATCCAAAGAAGATATGGAAAAACTGCGTCAAGCGCTGAAGACATTATCCGAAGCGGAGAAGCAGCTGAGGGTTTCGAACGACAAGATAACTTGGTTAACCGCTGCTTTGCTGCAATTAGCTCCCGATCAACATTACATGCTACCCAGTTCATCTGGAGATACTAGTTCTAATCATAGTCCTTTAGCTTTGAACAATGCTTCTATAAGAGAAAGGCCCAGAAAAAGCAATGCTGAAATGGTTAATCTTCAAGCTGGAAGTTCTGGAAATGTTCGTAAGCTGAAGGGTATGGATGGAAATGATCATGACGGAGGTGGGATGAGTTCTCAAATGTTGCAGATTACTCCAAACGATAAAAGTCAAATAAATAAGGATCGGTTAGAAAGTATACCTCGTGAAGAAATTTGGTTGGTTGTGCTTCGGAAGATCCTGATTAATAGCATAAGAGAGTTCATGTATCAGGAAGGAAAGCTGATCTCGATCAATTATGGTGCAGGTACCGTTAATGTGCAGTACAACCATGTATACTAAACAGTATTTACCGAGTTCACCATAAAACTTCCGTGGACCAGGTTCATATTTTTTGTCTAAAAAGGGAATATCACATGGAAGATAAGGGATGGATACTAGGCAATATGAGTTTTTGGTATACCATTGCAATATGATTTGTTCTCAGACTTTCATCTTCCTTAACTAGTTTTAATTTACTTAAATGCTTCTTCGATTGCTTTGTATATCACTCTTCCATTTTTGTTAGGTACTGACACAAAGGTTGGTTGTGGACTCATTCCATGAAATTCGCCCCACATCTTGCATCTAAAGACTTTACATATTTGAACTCCATTCATTTGTATTTGTGGGTGCAGAATTTCTGATACGGAACTACTCGTTGTTTCTAAAATTACCACTAATAGCTGTTTTACATAGAGTTTATATGTACAAAAAAGTAACTCTTTGCATGCTAAATCTAGGTCTAAAAATGCACCTTGCTGTATAACATACTATAAAACCTCAACATCAATTTGCATGAAAATGTTTTTAATATTTTTGCCAATAACTAGGGTTTATATGTAAAAAGATATATTGCCACCTGTTTCTCCACATTACGAATTTAATGAAAAATGACGTATAGTTTCCTGTTTTTTCGCCTTTTCCTTTTTTTTTTTGACTTGCATATATTAATAATGTCCTTTTTGCAGCTCCAACTGTGCAATTGCAGTTCAACTCACAGCTGACAAAATCTAAGGCGGAAAAATTTAGCTTGCACATCTTACAAGCATTCGAATCAGTTCTTAGATCCCAGGTGACAATAGAGATTCAATGTGAATCAAGAAAAGGCTTTGGTGTGGGACCCATTCTGTTACCAGCAGCTCAGAATCCTTCTACCTCTGGTCCCACCAGAAATCGTGACGATATCGATAGACTCCAAATTAGAGAACCCTCAACTTCTGGAATGAATAGGAGAGAAATTGTTGAAATCGAAGCTTCTCCTAAAGTTAAGCACAAAGACGACAAGGTAGACTCTGACAGAGTAACATCTACACAGAAGATATCTACTATGTTTGGTGAGAGAAATCAAAATCTTAGCATTGTTAAAAGCAAGGTTTCCCTCGCTCAGGTGATTCAGCACGCTGAGGGAAGTTCGCAACATGGTGGATGGTCGAGGCATAAAGCTGTTTCGATTGCTGAAAAACTTCGAACAAGAAAATCTGTAAGTATTGCTTCCCTAGTTAAATAATCATTGCAAGTTAAATAGTTTTTTAAAGTCCCGTAAGTTATCTCTATTTCAGTTTCGGTCCTGTCGAATTTTACTTGTAACTTTCAATTGTTCATCATTTAGTCCGATAATCGGATGTAGTAGGTGAAACATCTTGTTGATGCTAACATGGCAATGTTTGATTTGACCACGTGGCAGAGTCTAATTGGTCAATCGGATTTTTCACCCCTACCACCGATTACTGGACTAAAATGTCGAAACAATGAAGGTTACATGACTATTTTCAGTTCATGAAAATCGACAGGACTGGAACCAACATACAAGTAACTTTCATGACTAAAAAAATTATTTTCCCTTTATTTCTATATATGATATTTAATAACTCATACGAATATACAAACGGTTGATAAAGATCCATGATAATGTTATTGCTGGTATTCAGTTCTTTTTATAAAAAAACTCGATCAATTAACTCAAATATAATTTTAAGCACCTTATATGTTTTATTCTGCAGGAGACTGGAACCAAGTTCAAGAAGATTGCTGTGTTGGAACCCTCCTAAAGTAACTCGACGAAAGGTACAATTAGGAAAGAAAACAATCTTATTTATTATTGTTGTACATTTATGCTCGTTGAATATCTAAATAGTGTGTGCTTGGAGCCACTAAATATAATCCTTTTTTATGTTGGAATTGTGCGTAAGAAGCTAATAATTTTTGGTCAGATGATAAAGAGTTGTAGCAAATTTGGATCTTTTAGTCAAAATTTTGTTAATTTCACATATAATAAGAGCAAATACCATATGTTAGCTTATAGTTCCTCTGTAATTCTCCCTAGAGAATTTGTTTTTTTTGTTCTTCGTCTAATAAGACTATTTAGGAGTCGTGAATAAGTAGCTTTAGATACATGTGTTATTGATAGAGCTATTTTGGGGAAATAATTAGCTGGCAAGATATTAGCTTATTAGACTCTAAGAACTACAAGAGCCACAGTTAGTGATTTCATAATCGTTATTACACGATCTATTTCCAGATGAGGCACACTTACATGAGATGGTCTCACGGTGAGACGGAGTATTAAAAAATTACACATAAATATAAAAACATTAAAAAATTTAAAAAATCAAATTAATATATATTTCAATTTCAGAAACATTAAATAAATAAAAATGAAAACAAAAATCGCAAAATAAAAAAAATCGAAAAATCCCACCTCCCTCTCTGTTTCCCCATTCCCCTGCAAAATCTCCCCCATTTCCACACCCAAAAATGGAATCCACATCTCCAACCTCCAACAATCTAACCCCAACCGCCCCAACTCCAGAATCCTCCCAAAAGCCCTCTAAAAAAACCTTCGTAACATCACTAATGGCGGCCGCACGCACACCTTCCTTCAAAGAGGACACCTACTTCGTATTCCACCTCAAACCCTCCGAGCGAAAAGCCCTAAAAGAGCTCAAAGACAAGCTCGTGTCCACCCACGGCCCCTATTCAATGTGGGGAAACGTGGAAATCCCGTTTTGCTGAAATTCCTCCACGCTAGGGATTTTAGGGTTCACGATTCGCTGGCCATGCTTCCGAAATGCCTAATTTGGAGGAAGGAGTTCCGAGCGACGTCGTTTTGGAGGAGGATTTAGGGTTTAAGGAGCTCGAAGGATCCTTGGCGTATATGCACGGATTTCACAAGGACGCGCATCATGTTTGTTATAATACCTATGGGGTGTTTGACGATAGGGAGGTGTATGAGAAATTTTTGGGAATTATGAGAAATTGAAGAAATTTTTGCGTTGGAGAGTGCAGGTTTTAGAGAGAGGGATTAAGCTTCTGCACTTTTTAATTTTGCGATTTTTGTTTTTTTTATTATTTAAAATTAAATCTGAAACTGAAATATATATTAATTTGATTATTGAATTTTTTTTTAATGTTTTTATACTTATGTGTAAATTTTTTTCCTTTTTTAATTTTTTTAATAGGTAAAATACTGATTTGGCGGTCCACGTGTTAATTCCGGTGCCACTCAGCTTTTCCGGATCGAAATTAGGGGCGCGTGCAAAACACGCCACAAAAACCGACGTCGTTTTGGCTAGTTTGACCGGTCGGCGTCTTGGGACTAAATTGACACAAATTGAAAACATATGGGACTAAATTGAAACATGTGATATATACGGGACCATTTCAATAAAGGTCCAAAGTTATGGGACCAAATCGATTTAAATCCCCTTTAAAATGTGTAAATGTGACAATCAAGTCCGAATAAGTCAAATTGGGTCGAAATGTCGCGTGAGTTGCACGATTGTCCTACATTTACAGATTTAGGAACTTGTGAATGTAGGATACTATATTTTCAGCCCGTAAATTTATAGTTTTTGAAAACACAGTGTCTCAAAAAGTCTAGAGCAAAGTGATAAATGTAAAAGTTGCTCGAAATAAATATTCTATATTAGCTTAATTAATATGTACTTAAATTAATGAAATAACTAATAATGTTAAAAAATTTACGGTCAGTTGACTTGCATGGACCTCGTTCTTATTCCAAATATAGAGCAAGGATTACTCTGGACCATATGATTTTTTTAATCAATTATATAATTTCCATAAAAAAAGACAATAAAGAACTCAGCTTCTTCTCCTATGATGTGGAAATATTTTGGAGACGACTTCGGAGTCTCCTCTAATTTCAAAGTTGTACAACTATGGTCTTATTATTGATGTGGTTGTTACGTTGTCATCAAAATAGAACAACCGCTTCCTCACTAATTGAATGGTAATTACATTTTTTTTAATAATTCGATGTCCTACTTAAAGACCGATTAATTCGGCCATTCGAGGGACCAGAATCCACCAGTAGTTATATAGTATCTAATAACTTTTCATAAGAGTATTATCTAGCCTAAACTCCATGAGATATAAGACGTGGGGATAGTCCAAGTGCTCATGAGTTCGAGTCACCTGGGGTCCATATGGAAAATTAATCATAAGAGAAAAAAGACAAGGTCTCATATGCACTTGGTGCACAGACTTTAGATCCGTGCACTCACTTTGATCCTGCCCATTTTTTTATTGTGGATCCTCCTTTTCGCTAATGGCAAGGTCTCATTTTTTTAATGGGTCACTCCTATACCCGAGTGCACGGTGCACTTGGTGCGCAGGAGACCCACTCGAGAAAAAAAGAAACTCCGCAAGTCACAACCAAAAACTTTACAATCATGACTAATCATATTGTTGTCCTTTTGTGTAAAAATTATTTACACCTTCTGGAATTCCTCTATTATTGTTTCTATTACCAGCAACTACGTACCATCACAGAATTTGCAGCTAGCCATGGCCAAAACTTGCTATTTTGTTTTTGCATATGCACTACTCCTACTACTACTAGTAATATCCTTCCAAATTCCAGCTTGTCTAGCCAAAACAATCATTTTCCTATATATGATATGATGTGCCTTTTCTTGTTTCTTTTATTTACTTGTGGAATATTTTGTACAAGACTTGAGAGTCTCCGCTAGCTACAAAGTTTTACAACTGGGAGCCGCCCTACATTCTTATTCTTCAAAAGTATAGTTTAATTGTTCAAAAAGTATTTGACATCACTGATATGAATATTAATTGAAGAAAATATATAGCCACAAACTTTAGAATGATGACTTATCCTATTCTACGTGGCATCAAAAATGATTCAAGCATGCCTTTTGATAGATATATATATTCCTCTACATATTATTAGAAACTCACCCTACTATAATAGCATCACAGCATTTGCAGCTAGTTATGGCCAAAACTTGCTATTTCTTTTTTTCATATGCACTACTTTTACTACCAGCTTGTCTAGCCCAAACATCTACCACCGATAAATCCGCTCTTCTCTCTCTAAAATATCTCCTCACTTCAGACCCTTATCAAATACTTGCGAGAAATTGGACGAATTCAAGCTCTGTTTGCACTTGGATTGGTGTCACTTGCGGTTTGCGTCACCACAGAGTCACGACTTTGAATATTTCCAACATGTATCTCTCGGGCGCAATTCCACATAAATAGGAAATCTCTCCTTCCTAGTTTCTCTCGATCTCGGGTACAACTTTTTTAGTGGCACTTTGCCTCGAGAGTTATCTCTCCTGCGCCGGTTGAAGTTTATTTCTCTCAGAAATAACAACTTCACTGGTGCTGTACCATCTGCTATATTTAACATATCCACCTTGCGAAATATGTATTTGTCACATAATGAATTGAGTGGTAGTCTACCAACTGACATGTGCCGCAATCTTCCATTTATTCAACTGATTACCCTAAGTTACAATCAGTTGAGCGGCGAAATTCCATCAAATCTATCTCAGTGTCAACAACTGCGATTGGTGTCCTTATCTTACAATTCTTTCAGTGGGCAGATACCCGCTGCATTTGGGAGATTAACATCTCTTCAAATTTTATATCTCGGGGGAAACTATTTAAATGGTAGAGTTTACTATCCTTTCGAGCTTCATTTAATATTAGTCATGTGACGACAAACTTCATAAAAAAATTAACATTTTGTATACTGCAGGTGTTATACCAAAGGAGTTGGGCAATCTTCACAACTTGGTTGAGCTTGCTATCGAACAAAATCAAATTACTGGTGCACTACCAAGAGATATATGGAGCAATATGTCTTCCTTGCAGTCTATAAATCTATGGAGCAATAAACTGAGTGGGGAACTCTCAGGAGATATTGGAAGTCTTGCAATGCTAAATTACTTGGATCTCTCGGAAAACAGCTTCACAGGTCTGTTTCTCTGTAATAAAAAAATTGTTTGTTTGTGGAGAAATTAATAGCTGATTCAATTGTTTCAATTCCTAAATCTATCTAGAATTGAATCATCTTCTTTCGAATTAATCTTGAAGGTACCAATATTCCTGATGATATATATCATTTATTATGCAGGTGCCATACCACAGGAAATTGGCAATCTTCAGAACCTGGTTCAATTTGATATTAGTGAGAATCATATTACAGGTGAACTGCCAAAAGATATATGGAGCAATATGTCTTCCTTGCAGGTTTTAAGTTTGTGGAGCAATAAACTGAGTGGGGAACTCTCAGGAGATATTGGAAATCTTACAATTCTAAAAGAATTGGATCTCTCACAAAACAGCTTCACAGGTCTGTTTCTCTGTAATAAAAAAAATGTTTGTTTGTGGAGAAATTAATAGCTGACTCAATTGTTTCAATTCCTAAATCTATAAAGAATTGAATCATCTTCTTTCGAATCAATCTTGAGAAAAAAAGTTTTTGGTCAAAAAAACATTAACTTTTCAATTTTGGTCCCATAACTATCTTGATTGTCCAATTTTTGTCCCATTTTTGCCCAAAAACATAAAATTTTGTCTTTTTAAAAGTGTTATGGCCTTATAAAAATATTTCTGAAAAAAGTGAGTATAATGTTAATTAATTATTAGGACGTTCATGGTATTAGATAATGATGACGATGATACCAACTATATTAGATAATGATGATGATGATACCAACTATATTCAAATTATATCCGCCCCCCAGAGGCATATATTTGGAATATAATGAATAGCTGATTCAATTGTTTCAATTCCTAAAATCTATCTAGAATTGAATCATCTGCTTTCGAATTAATCTTGAAGGTAATTAAAATATTCCTGATGATATATATCATTTATTATGCAGGTGCCATACCATCAAGAAATTGGCAATCTTCAGAACCTGGTTCAATTTGATATACAAAAAAATCATATTACCGGTGAACTGCCACTTAGCATGTTTAATATCGCTTCCTTGGAGGGCTTATATCTATGGCGGAATAAACTAAGTGGGAAGCTCCCAAGAGATATTGGAAATCTTACAATGCTAAAACAACTACAACTCTCGGAAAATGGCTTCACAGGTCCGTTTTCTCAGTCATTATTATTATTATTATTATTATTATTATTATTATTATTATTATTATTATTATTATTATTATTATTATTAGGTATTATTATTTTATCAGTTATTATTATTATTATTATTATTCCCTTAGGAATTAGATGCTAGTTGATTATTTTGTAATCATGGCAGGTGTTATACCCACTGAAATTGGCAGACTTCACCAACTTGAGGACTTTGATTTAACCTACAATGCTTTCACCGGTTCAATTCCACCTGAGATCTTTAACATCTCAACTCTTCAACATCTTCAACTTGGTTTCAATGATTTATCAGGCACTATTCCAGCCCATCTTTGCACCGGCTCACCCATTCTTGAATGGATTACACTTTGAAAATAACTCTATTAGTGGAGAAATACCCCACTCATCAATCTCTAATTGTGCTTATCTCATAACTCTCGATCTCGGATCCAACAGATTAATGGGTGTTGTACCTCACTTTCTTAGCAACTTGAGTATCCTTAAATTCCTAAGCCTGATAGACAATAATCTAAGAATTGAGTCAACTTCTTCAGAATTGAGCTTCATAACTTCCTTAACAAATTGCACATCTTTAAAGCATTTGGTGATTAATGATAATCCTCTAGACGGTATCATTCCACCTTCCATTGGGAATTTATCTTCCACTCTCCAAATATTCTCTGCCTCCAATTGCAAAAATTAAGGGCAGCATTCCTGATGATATCCATAATTTATGGAACTTGCGTCACTTGATCTTAGCAACAATGAGTTGTCTGGTATTATTCCATCTACTTTCAGATATTTAAATAAGATTCAAGGATTAGATCTACATAACAACAATCTGGGAGGTCCCATTCCGGAGGGTCTCGTAGGTGACCACGCAACCTTTGATAAAATTGATTTAGGTCATAACCAACTTTTGGTCTCATTCCGAATGTATAGGGAACCTCATATCTTTAGGATATCTTTCCCTAGATTCTAACAATCTCACTTCAAGCATACCATCAAGTTTGTGGAGCCTCAAGGATTTGTTGAGTCTTGATCTGTCCTCAAATTCCCTAAGTGGGTTCTTACCTCCAGAGATGGGCAATTTAGTGGCAGCAAACTCTATCAATCTGTCAATGAATAACCTCTCTCGAGTCCATCCCAAAAACGATTGGTAATTTCTGAGATTGGTTAATCTGTTGTTCGCAAGATAATAGATTGGAAGGTTCTATTCCCGTGTCCATGGGGAGCATGGTGGGTTTGGTAACTCTAGACTTGTCCAACAACAATCTCTCCGGTTCAATCCCAAAGCCTTTGGAGAAACTTCAACACCTCGACTATTTTAATGTGTCTTTCAACACTTTGAATGGAGAGATTCCAAGTGGTGGCCCTTTCAGACACTTCACTATAGAGTCTTTCAAGGGTAATGGTGCATTGTGCCAAACTAATTCAAGCTTCCATAGCATCCCAATTTGTCCTGTTGTTTCCAGTCATAAATCAAAGGGGAAGAAGGTTGCATTTTCACTATTTGTTCTTATTGGGGTTATTGCGCTTGTCACTATAGTAACATTGACGTTTATCTGTGTAAGATGCAAAAGAAGAGTTAAGACGATGAATGGAATTGTTGAATTGGTGTCTCACAAAGACCACAAAGAATTTCCTATTACGAAATCTTGTGGGCAAATGAAACGATTCAATGAGAGTAATTTACTAGGTGTTGGAAGTTACGGTTCAGTTTACAAAGGAACTCTTAGAGATGGAAATGTGGTCTCTGTGAAGGTGTTTAGCCAGCACTCAGAAGCTGCTTTCGAGAGCTTTGATGTCGAATGTGAAGTATTACGTAACATCCGCCACAAGAATCTTACCAAAGTCATCGCTATTGCTCTAATGAAGATTTCAAGGCTTTAGTACTCGAGTACATGCCCAACGGAAATCTTGAGAAATGGTTATATTCTCATAACTATTTCTTGGATGTGAGGCAAAGATTGGACATAATGATCGACGTAGCATCTGCATTGGAATATCTTCACCACGGTTATTCAACACCCATTGTTCACTGCGACTTGAAGCCTAGTAATGTGTTGTTAGATGAGGATATGATTGCCCATGTTACTGATTTTGGGATATCTAAACTTTTAGGGGACGAGGAGAGCATGGTGCTAACCAACACCCTCGCCACACTCGGGTACATCGCTCCAGGTGAACATTTATTCTATTTTCATATATCATATTAAATTTCAGGTCAATTTAATCACGTATTTTATTGATGTATTGCAATTCTCACTCTTACAGAGTACGGTTTGGAAGGGCTAGTTTCAACAAGATGTGATGTATATAGTTATGGTGTGATCTTGATGGAAACCTTTACAAGAAAAAAAAGGCCAAGTGATGATATGTTACGTGGAGATTTGACTTTGATGAGTTGGGTTGCAAACTTGCTTCCACATTCACCGGATCGAGTTGTAGATCCGAACTTATTCATGAATCTTGATGATGAAAACGGCGACAAGATTTTACAGTGTGTATCATCCATATTAGCGTTGGCCTTGAAGTGCTCAAGCAGTAATCCCCGGGAGAGAGGATAAACATGAAAGAAGTTCTAGCAGAGCTACAGAAAATCAAACGTCGATTCTTCAGTAACACTTAAAATGCAATGGTAAGACCTTGCAATCTCTGTATTCTACTAAGTACGTATCACAATGTAACTACATTATATCGTGTTGATATTAATGTATTTAACTCTCTCTCGACGAATTAAAACATAACTAATACTTTTGCACATTCACAACTCACACCGTAAATTTAATCATGCTAATGTAACCTCGTCTACACTATATGCTTCAAAATATAGATTAAAGATCGAAGCTCAACTACAAAGCACAATAAATACCCAACAATAAGAGCAATCACCCAATAATCAACAAAAATATGGTATAAATCAAAAGTAAACTCAATTCTCACATACCTTCAATCATCCAAAGCACAACAAGTATTAGCATATAGAACTAGAAACAAAACTCATGGCTAGATAAAATAAATAAAGCAAAAATCAAGAAGTTAACCAACATAAACTTGAAATAAAAGATGGATATCACCTCTAGAGTCTTGAATAGCTTCAATCTTGCAAGATAATGAAATACCCAATGAAATCTAACTAGAAACTTGAAGAAAAAACTTAAATCTATATTAAAACTAAACTATTCTAAGCTAAGAAATAATCCTCAATGGTGTAGAGAGAAAGCGTGGTGTGTGAAGAGATGTGGGAGGGGCTCTCCCCAGAACTTTGCCCTAGAAAATCGTGACTGCCCCCTTTTTAAAAAAAAATAAGAGTTGTCGTTCACTTATGGTCTAGCTTTTGTAAAAGACAAAAAATTGTATAGATCTGGTTCATACTATGAACCTTATTTTTAATTTATGGACATTTAAAGTTATCCAGGTATGATACGGGTCAAGTTTAGTGAATTAAAAAAATATGTTGAAATAGATGAAATAGGTCAAATAATTCAAGTTCATAGCATAGGGAGCACTACAAGAAAATAGTGCATTGCCTAGGAAATCTTTCAATATTTTTTCAACATGCCTACGAAATTTTCAACTAATATAATTTCGTCCTTAAATAGTAAGACTTGCCTACGATTTTGCTACAATTTTTTTTAATTATATAGGTTATTTTTAAACTACAAATATAATTACCTACGGAAATGTAAATTGCTTAGAAAATTATTTGTGTAGGTAAGTTTGCCTACGGAAATTACAAATGTGTAGGTAGATTGCTCGTAGGTAACTTGTTTGTCTAGAAAATTGTTTTTTTAGATATTTTTTTCAAAGATTATTTTAAAAATTGGTAGGCAAATCGTAGGAAATCCTCACTTTAGGGACTAAATTATTTTTGTAGGTAAATTTCGTAGTCATTTGAATATTTTCGTAGGCAATTTTTTTTTTTTTTTTTTTTAAGTCGAGACCAACTCTTAGTAAAAACGTGCTCCCAAGCTTAGAAATCCACATTGTCCTGCTTTCGTCGAGCGTGGGCCAATCAAATTAAATAGAGAAAGAAGGCTGCACAATGGTTGCAAAGGTAACTAGGATCCTGGGCTGACCAAAGAAAGAATTTTGACTTTGATTTCATTTCAATTCTATTTGTCCGCTGTTTCTCTTATTTGCAATTGGGCAATGAAAATGGAGGGCATGGGCCTGTGATGTTGGGCCAAAAATTTGGGCCTGTGATGTTGGGCCAAAAATTTGGGCCTATTAAATGGCTGAATGATGGGTTACTGGGCCTCCTTTTTGAGTTTCGCGAACTGGGCCGACAGTACACTTTGTTGCTGCTCACCGATTTTGTTTCGCTCATAACTTGAGCTCCCGAACTACGATTGAGTTGATTTTTTTTAATGATGCAATCCTCTTTTCAAGAAGCTTCTAATGGTTCATCCCTCTTCTCCGATGTACTTCTAAATCTGAACAGTTTTGAGAAAACAGGAGAGAAGTTAGAATATTTTATGCATAACAAACTCTGCAACAAACCGTCCCCTAAATCAGAGGAGTGGGGACCACAGGGGCTTATCACAATTTTAGAGAAATAAAGATACTAAAAAATAATTAAATGAAATACTGGGCTGCAGCCTCATGAACGTTAATTATTTCCAGGCCCATTTGTTGGCAAACTCTTCAGGCCCATTTCCCTTTATCCCCACCTGAGGCTCAGACGAAAACACCTCAGGCTCAGACGAAAACCTCTCAAGCGCGATTCCCTTTATCCCCACCTGAGGCTCAGACAAAAACACCTCAGGCTCAGACGAAAACCTCTCAGGCGCGATTCCCTTTATCCCCACCTGAGGCTCAGACAAAAACACCTCAGGCTCAGACGAAAATCTCTCAGGCGTGATTCCTTTTATCCCCTCTTCAGCTTCAGACAAAAACTCTTCAGATACCAACAAATCGTACTTTCCCTTTTTAGTATCTTCAGAAAACCCTAACACCACTCCTTCCTCCTTCGTTGCAACATCGTCTGGTGGTGTGAGATTAATGTCTGTGACAGTACTCCCGGGGGCGGAGAATCCTTGTCCCCAAGGATAGAGCGTCGGAAAACAAGCTCGAAGGAAAACTGTATCTTCCACCGAATGAATATCCCATTCTTCACAGACCCACAAAACACTAACCTCAGGAACTTGTTTCATGGCGCAGAGGCGGATCTGTGATTTTGAACGACAGCCACCGGAAAGATGTGGAACAGACCATTCAAGTCCACCGGAGGCAAGGTTGTAGAAGGTACAATTTTTTCACCTAATTTCTTTTTTAACAGAGAGATGTGAAAAATGGATGAATTCGGGAATTAGGAGGTAGATCTAGTTTGTAGGCTACCTGACCAATTTTCTCAAGCACTTGGTATGGACCAAAGTACTTTGAAGAAAGTTTGAGATTCCTTTGCAGATGTAGTGAATTTTGCCTAAAAGGTTGTAGCTTAAGATAGACAAAGTCACCCACTTCGAAAGTGCGTTCCTGCCTATGTCTATCAGCAAACCCTTTCATCCTATCTTGAGCTTTGATGAGATTATCTCGAATCAACTCAGAAAACTGTTGACGTTGTTGAACCCAGGCAGTAGCATCTAGATTGGTAGAGTCCAAATAGGATCCCATAGTCAGAGAAGGAGGAGGATATCCATAGAAAGCTTGAAAGGGTGTTGTTTTCAAGCTTGTATGGTAGTTGGTATTATACCAAAATTCAGCCAGGGGTAACCACTTCAGCCACTGCTTAGGTGTATCTTGAACCATACACCTAAGATAGTGTTCTAAGCATTGGTTCAATCTCTCAGTTTGGCCATCGATTGTGGATGATATTTGAACTCATGGCTAGTTTAGTGCCCATGAGATGAAACAATTTTTTCCAAAAAGAACTTGTAAAGATTTTGTCCCTATCAGTTAGAATACTGATAGGTAGCCCATGCAACTTGTAAATCACATCCAAAAAACACTTAGCCACTGTTTGTGCAGTAAAAGGGTGAGAGAGAGCAATAAATTGTGAATATTTAGTGAACCTGTCCACAATTACCAAAATAACATCTTTTCCCCAAGACTTAGGGAGCCCTTCCACAAAATCCATTGATATATGAGTCCAAGCTTGAGAGGGAACATGTAAAGGTTTGTAGTAGTCGGTAAGGACCTTGATCAGGTTTGGCTCTTGCACACACATCACACCCTTGAATCCATTGAATAACATCAACCTTCATCTTAGGCCAATAGAAAACCCTCTTCAACCTCATATAGGTACCTAAGATGTCAGAATGGCCACCATAAGCAGAATGGTGCATCTCAGAAACAATTAGTTTCCTGAAATCAGGAACATCTCCAATAACAACTCTGCCTTTATACCTCACCAACCCATTAACAACTGTAAACTGAGGATAACTAGAAGAGTCAATTGCTTTAGCAGCAATGACCTTAGTAATGAAATCATCTGATTTATAAGTAGATAAAATCTGATCAATCCACTTAGGTACAACAGTAGTAAGAGAAGTGCAAAGAACCTCAGTATCCAATCTTCTAGATATAGCATCAGCTACATTGTTGTCAGAACCTTTCTTGTACTGGATATCATAATCCAAACCCAAAAGCTTTGTGATCCACTTCTGTTGGAGAGGAGTCATGATCTTCTGATCCAATAGGTATCTTAAAGACTGTTGATCAGTCGTAATAATGAACATGTGACCTTGTAGAAAATGTGTCCACTTTTGGACAGCCATTATGACAGCCAAAAATTCCCTTTCATAGATGGATAGAGCCTGGCTTCTGGGACACAAAACCTTACTCATGAATGCCAGAGGCTTACCCTCTTGCATCAACACAGCTCCAATCCCTGTTCCACTTGCATCAGTTTCCACAACAAAAGGCTTAGGAAAATCTGGTAGGGCAAGAACAGGGGCAGAAACCATAGCATTCTTCAATTCAGAAAAAGCTAAATCAGCCTCTAAATTCCAATTAAATCCATCTTTCTTCAACAAGGTGGTGAGTGGTCTGCTAATAAGGCCATAGCCCTTGATGAATTTTCTATAGTAGCCAGTCAAACCCAAAAAACCCCTTAACTGTTTGAGAGTTTTTGGAGTTGGCCAATTAATCATGCAAGCAATCTTTTCAGGGTCTGTAGCCACACCCACATGAGAAATAATATGGCCCAGATATTCAATTTCAAGTTGGCCAAAATTACATTTACTCCTCTTTGCATACAGTTGATTAGCCCTTAGGATACCCAAAATAATAGATAGATGGTGTAAATGCTCTTCCCAAGTGGAGCTATAGACCAAAATATCATCAAAAAAGACAAGAACAAATTTCCTTAGAAAATCATTGAAAATTTGATTCATTAAGGACTGGAAGGTAGTAGGGGCATTGCAAAGCCCAAAAGGCATGACTAAGAACTCATAATGGCCATTATGAGTTCTAAATGCTGTTAAAAACCTGTGCTATGGTTTCATTAAGATCTGGAAATAACCAGATCTTAAGTCAATCTTAGAAAAGAACCTTGCACCTTGTAATTCATCCAACAATTCCTCAATTATAGGAATGGGGTAGTTGTGTTTGATTGTAAGATCATTTAAGTATCTATAATCAACACACATCCTCCAACTGTTGTCCTTTTTCTTGACCAAAATGACTGGTGAAGCAAAAGGGCTCCTGCTATGCTGTATAGTACCAGAGTGTAACAACTCTTGCACTATCTTCTCAATTTCTTCCTTGTGGGAGTGGGAAGTCATGTAGGGAAACTGTTGTTTAGGAACACTATCTGGTTTCAAGATGATTTGATGTTCAACACCCCTTGATGGAGGTAATCCTGTAGGCTCTTCAAAAATGTCAGCATAATCATCTAGGATTGCAGATAATCTGGAATCACTCTCCCCAGTAGGAGTAGCCAAGTAGACCACATAGAAATCTTGGACAGCAGTAGGGTTGTCCAAATGTAACATTTGGAAAAGAGAGAACTCAGAAATGAGTTGGCAATTCTCAGTGGAAGTAAGTGCATGTAGTTTAACCCTCTTGCCAAGTAATGACACTGTGATTGTCATGTGCTTGTAGTCCAATTCAATTGGAGTGCAAGATTTGACCAATCACCTCCCAAAATCAAATCACAACTTCAAAGATCCAATAATCTCAAAGGATATTGAAAAAAATTGAATTGCATAGACCAACAAAAAGAATCCACCGGGCCAGTGAGTGACCATCTTTTGCCCATTTGCCACCTTAACCAGAATAGGTGTGGTAGGAGAAAGGGGCGATTCAACTTTTTTGGCAAAAGAGTTGCCTTTAATAAAGCTGATTGTCTTTGCTCAGATCAATCAATATATGAAGTGTATGACCCCACAATCCCCAATAATCCTCATTGTAGTGACATCGAAGTGCTCGACATAAGATCAGAGGTCATCTCGAACCTCTTCCATAGCCTTTGGTTGGGTCGACCTCTTGTGTGACCTCAAGAGGAACATAGTCAGAAGATTCATATGAAATGTCCTCAGCCAAAATCATGTAAGTAATCTTTTGTTTACACTTATGGCCCCTTGTAAACTGCTCATCACAATTATAACACAACCCTTTCTCCCTTCTAGCAGCCATTTCAGTAGGAGTAAGGAGTTTAATGGGAGGTTTGAGAGAGTTTAAAGGTGGTTTCTGTTGAGGTGGGATTGACAAATCAGATTTCTTCCAAGGAACAAAGTTAAGGTTAGGGTTAGGGTTAGGGTTAGGATTAGAGTTAGAGCCCCTATAAGGAGGCTTGAACTTTCTAGTTAGAGTATCCATGGTGTATTCCTGTTTCTTGCCCAGAACAATAGCTAGCTGTAAAGAAGTAGGTGCAAACATATTTAGAGCAGATTGCAACTCAGGTATCAACCCACTAATGAAGCTCTCCACAAAATAGTATTCAGAAAAATGATCACCCAATTTAAGAATCAAACTAGCTCTGAGTTCCTCAAACTTTTCCACATAATCCATATAAGCCCCAGTTTGCTTGAGCTTATTAAACTCAGCAATAATAGAAATATCCCTTATCTCTTCAAATCTCACAGAAATTATCTCCACAAACTGATCCCAAGTAACATCAGTAGGTTTCAAAGCAAAATTCTGAAACCATGAGGCAACTCTACCCTCAAAGTGAATAGAAGCAAGGTTAATCTTCTTAGGATCAGGAACATTAGGGATTAATTAAAAATAATTGTTGCATTTCAAAACCCAACCCCTAGGGTTAGATCCATCAAATTTAGGAAACTCAACTTTAGGAATAGGGCTGTGAATGGAAATAGGAGTAGGATTGGGAATTAACCTTCCATTTGAAGAGTCAGAACCATGAAAGGCTGAGGGAGCCCCTGAAAAACCAAAACTAGGGCTTCCCAGAATAGAAGGGCCACTGCTAAGACCTTTTCCTCTATCAAAATTCTGAAACTGAAGCTGTAGGCCAGCCAAAACTGCAGTAACATTGTCAAACTTATCTCCCAACATGGATAGTTCTCCACGCATACCAGTAAACTTGTTATCAACCTCTGTAGAAAGAGTATTTATAGCATCCTGCATTTTATCATCAGTAGCTTTCCATTTCAGGGATTCAGCAGTAAGAAGTTGCTCTAATTTCGTTTGTGTCTCCTGCAGGGTTTTGAAACGAGTGCTTTCAGCCATGGTGATGAGAAGAAACCTGTCTCTGGATACCAAATGTTATGTACTGATATATAAGGAATGTAAATTGTAATATTTTTGTATGATTTTCTGGGTAAAGTATGAAGAACAAGGACATTATGAATAAGATAAGAATGATGAGAGAAATATGAGAGAAGAGAGAGAAAACAGGAGAGAAGTTAGAATATTTTCTGCATAACAAACTCTGCAACAAACCGTTCCCTAAATCAGAGGAGTGGGGACCACAGGGGCTTATCACAATTTTAGGGAAATAAAGATACTAAAAAATAATTAAATGAAATACTGGGCTGCAGCCTCATGAACGTTAATTATTTCCAGGCCCATTTGTTGGCAAACTCTTCAGGCCCATTTCCCTTTATCCCCACTTGAGGCTCAGACGAAAACCTCTCAGGCGCGATTCCCTTTATCCCCACCTGAGGCTCAGACAAAAACACCTCAGGCTCAGACGAAAACCTCTCAGGCGTGATTCCCTTTATCCCCACCTGAGGCTCAGACAAAAACACCTCAGGCTCAGACGAAAACCTCTCAGGCGCGATTCCTTTTATCCCCTCTTCAGCTTCAGACAAAAACTCTTCAGATACCAACAAATCGTACTTTCCCTTTTTAGTATCTTCAGAAAACCCTAACACCACTCCTTCCTCCTTCGTTGCAACATCATCTGGTGGTGTGAGATTAATGTCTGTGACACGTTTCTTGCTTCCATTTCCTGAAAAATCAATATATTCTCAAACAAACGGGATTAATAGCACTTTTCATTGCAAATGAAATCAAATAAGACACAAAATGACCATAAAATAAGCAATTACGACCCTCATCAGGTATCTCTGGTTTAATTTTCCCTTAGTGTGAACACGGATCAAGTTTCCCTTAAAATTAGGGAAATTAGCAACCAGGTACACTTTTTTTAGGTAAATAGCAACTAGGTACAAATGAAATTGCATATACAGGTAAAATAGCATATGTAAGTGCAATTGTATCTACATATATACAACCGTTTTGTACCTTGTTGCTAGTTTTTAAAAAAAAAGTGTACTCAGTAATTTACCCTAAAAATTATAAAGTAAAAGAGATAAATTAGGAAAATGCTGAATTATAAATGGTTTAAAAATAAGGTAGTTTGTAGACAAACAGAGTAGAAGAAATAGCCCTTTCGATTAAAAGAAAAAAGAAAAAAAGGTCGTTGGTAGCAGTTAGACAAAACAACTGGACAATCAGAGTAGACAAAAGAGCCCTTTCAATTAGAAGAAAAAAAGGTCGTTAGCTCTCGCATTAAAGAAATATATTTCCTTTATAATAAGAAATAAGAGAACAAATTTATATATAAACAAGGACAAAATTTTGTATGCATCAAGTACACTATGAAATTTAAGTACATTTTTAAACGGTTAATTTTGTATACTGAAATGTTCAACTTGTACACGGTTAATTTATCTAATTCTTTTTACACTAAAATATTCATCTTATCTACTCCTATTTAACGAAAAGATGTTAATTTAATGTCGTATCCATTGACTCTAAAGAAATAGATATCCAATTCGGCCAATACATGTAGAATTAGCAGTTTCCAATTTATTTATATGTATTAATTGCGATTAGCAGGGCTCGCCAGATGGCATATATATTAACCTTACACCTCCGGCAAACATAAATCATGTCATTTAAAATTTCTCCCTCTACCTATTCCTTCTCCCCCCCTCCTCTTCCTATCTCTTTCATCTCTTGATAATTCATAATTTAAAATATATGTATTCTTACATGTATTAATTTTTTAAATCCATTCATTTTAAATTCTCTCTATCCAAATGGAGTTTTATATTATTGAAATGAATGCGAAATTGAAACCTGAATGGAAACGCGTTTATGATACATTTTATTCATGGAAAAGTATCTACGGTGAAACTAATTTTTTTATTTTACCATATCATTTGTTTAACTTAACCATACTACTTGTTGTCACCGAATATTATCATTTATTTTTACTAAACTGTAGTATTACTTATTTTCAGTGAACAATATTCTCTGTTTTCACATTAATTTCGTACTATGAAAATAACTAATACAATTCGATGAAACATGTAATAATGTTTAGTTAAAATTAATAACACAATTTAGTGAAACAAGTCATATGGTTATTCTCTATATATATTTGCAATTATGAGCATCTGATCACCAGGATTAGTATTACATTAATATTTGCAGCCATGGAGAATACTTGCTATTACTTTTATCCATTTGCAGTCTTACTAGTAACCTTATTACCTTGTCTAGCCAAAATATCTGCCAACAACCTCACCACTGATCAATCTGCTCTTTTTTCTTTAAAATCCCTCCTCATTTTAGACCCTAACCATATACTTGCAAGAAACTGGACCAATTCAGCTCCGTTTGCAGTTGGATCTGTGTCACTTGCGGCTTGCGCCACCACAGAGTCACGGCATTGAATATTTCCAACATGGGTCTCTCCGGCACTATTCCACCACAACTAGAAAATCTCTCCTTCCTCGTTTCTCTTGATTTCGGACACAACCATTTTAGTGGCAATTTACCTCGAGAGCTATCTCTCCTACGCCGCTTGAAGTTCATATCTCTCAAAGACAACAACTTCACGGGAGAGATTCCGCCATGGTTCGGCCATCTACCTAAACTCGAGTACTTGTCCCTAAGAAATAACAAATTCAACAATTTCATTCCAAAGTCCCTCTCTAACCTATCAAATCTAGGTGTTCTTGATTTTTCTGACAATTCTCTCCAGGGAGAAATTCCACAAGAGTTGGGGAGGCTTCGTAATCTGAGATTTCTAGGCATGAACTCCAATCATCTTTCAGGTGCTATACCATCCTCCATATTTAACATATCCACCTTACAAACTATAGATTTGGGATCAAATGAATTGAGTGGCACTCTTCCCATGAACATGTGTCATAATCTTCCCTTTGTTGAATGGATTGGCCTTTCTCTCAACCGGCTGAGTGGCGAAATTCCATCAAATCTATCAAACTGTACACAACTTCAAATCCTATATCTATCTTCCAATAGTTTCAGTGGGGAGATACCAGCAGAAATTTGGAAGTTGAAATCTCTCAATAGTTTATATCTTAGTGATAACAAATTAAATGGTATGCTTCTGTTTTCATGGCTCTTGAAAGAATTTCATCTCATCTAAAAGTTCGGATTTGTGAGAGGTATGGATTTGTGAGTTTAAATCCTCGCTCCATTAGGGCTTAGTGGGTCCAGCGAGTGAACAATTTAGTATTCGATTCTCGTGAAAGCAACTCCAACCATGCATATTAAATTGTTCACTCGTTGGACCCCTCCTTCCCAGAGATAAAGGTTAAGAACTCGGCCTACGAGTGAGTGGGAATGTTAGGGAAATAATATAAAAGTTCGAACTTTTAGTTGAGGTGAAATCCTTCCTGTCTTTTAATAATATCGGTGCCATAATAATGACACTTTTACTTTTCATTATTAATCTTTTTAACAGGTGTTATACCAATGGAGATTGGCAATCTTCAGAATTTGGTTGAACTTAATATTGGAAAGAGTAGTATTAGTGGGACGCTGCCCCTCAACATTTTCAATTTGTCTTCGTTGCAAGTTTTACTGCTATGGCGCAATAACTTGGGTGGGAGCCTCTCGAGAAATATTGCAAATCTCACAATGCTCAATGTCTTGAACTTAATTTTTACATTACAAGAAAATAGAGAATTGAACAAATCTTCCAATAAAATATTTCGTCCATAAAATAGTGAGCATTACCTGCGATTTCTTAACATTCTAGTAGGCAAAAGTAGAATTTCTTATGGATTTTTAAAGCAAACAAATTACTTATACATTTGTAATTTTTGTAGGCAAATAAATTACCTACACAAATAATTTCATAGACAATTAACATTTACGTGGGCATTAATTATGTTTGTAATTTGGAGTAACTTGGAACTACATATAAATAAATTTACATAGAGTTGGTATACTGTGAAATTTGTTCACCGTGAAATTGATTTTTTTTTAGCAGGCATACTCTTTAGTAAAATAAGTCACACCCTTTACTACTCTTGAATTCAATATTTTATTAGTCACACCCTTCACTTTTTATAATACCCTTTTAGTTCACCTTCATTTTTTTCTCGAGTAATACCCTTTATAGTAAAAAAGTCACACTCTTCATTTTAAAAATTTTTTGTAATATAAGTCACTCTTTTCACCGTGAAGTAGGCAATCTTTGTCACACATATTTATTTTTTGTAGGCAAATTGTTTGTAGGTAGCTATATGATGATTAGAAAATTTTGTAGATAAGTTGTAGGCAATCCTCACTATTTAAGAATTAAATTGTTATTGTTGAAAATTTTGTAGGCATGTTGAAAAATTATGTAGGCAATTTTCTCTTTTTTTGTAGTGTTAAAATTATTTATGAAATTTTAAAAATTTTAAGGAGTATATATGGTATTTCACAACGAAAAAATTGAGGTGGAGCAATTGCCTAAGTGTGCATCCGTCCATGGTTCAGACTATTTAGATAATGATGATAATAATGGTGATGATGATGATGATACTTAGAGAATTGGTATTATCAACAAATTGCATTATATATTCACAAATTACATAAGATATATATGAAAAATACAACAGAATAATTAATTTAATTTATTTTCAAAGATATATGGTGGAATAAATCAAGGAAATGCTGATTTGTTCCCTAATAATACCAACTAAATTTGGCATCAAGTTCTTATCATTGTGTAAAAATTGGTGGCCGTCCTGTGCGGTCCTACACTGAAGCGCACCTAGTAAATTGGTGGGGCGACTCACATGCGTAATGCATCAATTAAATATTCAACGTATGCTACAGGAATTAATTACGGGTTCAAGTGAACTGTTTTTTTCAAGTATCACGTAAAAATACTACACTTTTATGCATACGAAATTTTATTGTTAGAAATATTTGATTTTTTAACAGTAACATTTCATCTATAAGATTGATAATACGCATGTACAATAAAAAAATTATATATACATAACAGTGATACTTTTAAAAAAATCATGTGAATTCAAATTTACAAAAGTTTTTATCTGCTCGCAAACGTTATCCAATTAAATCTCAGAAGTTTCAGTGATCACTAGCTTATCGCCTTCGTGTTCTTTTTGTCATCTAACACTTTAAAACTTTAGTGGATTAAACTAATTTAATTAGCCTAAACGAATAACTGGAAATCTGTTGCTGGAAATGCACATTGGAAATAAATAAATAAATAAATTCATCAAATAAACAAAAAAAAAAGTGTTTGTTGCCTACAAAGTTGTTATTCTTTTAGGAAAGATTACAACATCCGTTGGCTATTTTAAGCATGTAATAGTCAAATGATTAGGCCGTGGCGATTCGACCCCAATGAGAAAAGTGTTATGGCCTTATAAAAATATTTCACTTTATCACTTTAAAAAAGTGAGTATAATGTTAATTAATTATTAGGACGTTCATGGTATTAGATCAAAAAATGATGATGATGATACCAACTATATTAGATAATGATGATGATGATACCAACTATATTCAACATATCCAACTATATTCAACATATCCGAGGCATATATTTGGAATATAATGAATAGCTGATTCAATTGTTTCAATTCCTAAATCTATCTAGAATTGAATCATCTTCTTTCGAATTAATCTTGAAGGTACCATTTTTCCTGATGATATATATCATTTATTATGCAGGTGCCATACCACAGGAAATTGGCAATCTTCAGAACCTGGTTCAATTTGATATTAGTGAGAAACATATTACAGGTGAACTGCCACTGAGCATGTTTAATATCGCTTCCTTGGAGAGATTATCTATATGGCGGAATAAACTAAGTGGGAAGCTCCCAAGAGATATTGGAAATCTTACACTGCTAAAACAACTACAACTCTCGGAAAATGGCTTCACAGGTCCGTTTTCTCAGTCATTATTATTATTCCCTTAGGAATTAGATGCTAGTTGATTATTTCTAATCATGGCAGGTGTTATACCCACTGAAATTGGCCGACTTCACCAACTTGAGGCACTTGGATTAAGCTCCAATGCTGAGCTTCATCACTTCCTTAACAAATTGCACATCTCTAAGGGCTTTGGTGATTGATGATAATCCTCTAGATGGCATCTTTCCACCCTCAATTGGGAATTTATCTTCCACTCTCCAATTATTCTCTGCCCGAAATTGCCAAATTAAGGGCAACATTCCTGATGACATCCGCAATTTATGGAACTTGACGTCACTTTATCTAAGCGGAAATGAGTTGTCTGGTACTATTCCACCTACTTTCATATATTTAAATAAAATTCAAGGATTAGATCTACATAACAACAATTTGAAAGGCCCCATTCCAGAGGGTTTGTGTGACCTACAGAACCTTTATAAGGTTCATTTAGGTCATAACCAACTTTCTGGTCCCATTCCTGAATGTATAGGGAATCTCATATCTTTAGGATATCTTTTCCTAGATTCCAACAACCTCACATCAAACATACCATCGAGCTTGTGGAGCCTCAAGGATTTGTTGAGTCTTGATCTGTCCTCAAATTCCCTAAGTGGGTTCTTACCTCCAGAGATGGGCAATTTAGTGGCAGCAAACTCTATCAATCTGTCAATGAATAACCTGTCTGAGTCCATCCCAAAAACGATTGGTAATTTACAGAGATTGGTTAATATGTCGTTCGCACATAATAGATTGGAAGGTTCTATTCATGTGTCCATGGGGAGCATGGTCAGTTTGGTAACTCTAGACTTGTCCAACAACAATCTCTCTGGTTCAATCCCAAAGCCTTTGGAGAAACTTCAATACCTCGACTATTTTAATGTGTCTTTCAACACTTTGAATGGAGAGATTCCAAGTGGTGGCCCTTTCAGACACTTCACTATAGAGTCTTTCAAGGGTAATGGTGCATTGTGCCAAACTAATTCAAGCTTCCATAGCATCCCAATTTGTCCTGTTGTTTCCAGTCATAAATCAAAGGGGAAGAAGGTTGCATTTTCACTATTTGTTCTTATCGGGGTTATTGCGCTTGTCACTATAGTAACATTGACGTTTATCTGTGTAAGATGCAAAAGAAGAGTTAAGACGATGAATGGAATTGTTGAATTGGTGTCTACAGTACCACAAAGAATTTCCTATTACGAAATCTTGTGGGCAACAGAACAGTTCAATGAGAGTAATTTACTAGGTGTTGGAAGTTACGGTTCAGTTTACAAAGGAACTCTTAGAGATGGAAATGTGGTCGCTGTGAAGGTGTTTAGCCAGCACTCAGAAGCTGCTTTCGAGAGCTTTGATGTCGAATGTGAAGTATTACGTAACATCCGCCACAGGAATCTTACCAAAGTCATCAGCAGTTGCTCTAACGAAGATTTCAAGGCTTTAGTACTCGAGTACATGCCCAACGGAAATCTTGAGAAATGGTTATATTCTCATAACTATTTCTTGGATGTGAGGCAAAGATTGGACATAATGATCGACGTAGCATCTGCATTGGAATATCTTCACCATGGTTGTTCAGCACCCATTGTTCACTGCGACTTGAAGCCTAGTAATGTGTTGTTAGATGAGGATATGATTGCCCATGTTACTGATTTTGGGATATCTAAACTTTTAGGGGATGAGGAGAGCATGGTGCTAACCAACACCCTCGCCACACTCGGGTACGTCGCTCCAGGTGAACATTTATTCTATTTTCATATGCCATATTAAATTTCAGGTCAATTTAATCACGTATTTTATTGATGTATTGCAATTCTCACTCTTACAGAGTACGGTTTGGAAGGGCTAGTTTCAACAAGATGTGATGTATATAGTTATGGTGTGATGCTGATGGAAACCTTTACAAGAAAAAGGCCAAGTGATGATATGTTCGGTGGAGATTTGACTTTGATGTGTTGGGTTGCAAACTTGCTTCCACATTCACCTAATCGAGTTGTAGATCCGAACTTATTCATGAATATTGATGTGTTTGAAGTAAATGCAGTAATATCTCGAAAATTTTATGTAGCTAAAATGCGTATAGTCGGAAATATAAATTATTTTAATGAAAATTACAAAAAATATCCCAATTTATTTTCAAAATTAACCAAAGAATCATATGATTTAATATAAATTGAATAATTTTGAAAATAATGGTGAAGAGAATTAAGAATTTAGTAACATTGAGGTAAATCAGAGGGATATATATATACCCAAAATTAGGATGCAAACAGATAACTGAATTAATTATTATTTTTGAAATGGACATTGGAAATTGCATACCTGCAAATTAATCGAGGCCCATTGTCAACCAAAAGGCGGCAACCTTATGGCATCCAGAATATGCTCCCTTTGATATTTTGACCAGCAGTCCAACATTGTCCTTTAATCATGATTTTTTTGTGAACCCGACAACTAAAATACCACATAATTATCAAATTAGTTTTGCGTTTTAACCAGAAGACTGCCCGACGGCTTTTCAATGATATTAACCAGAAGATGAAAATGAAAAGGCATAAAGATTGCCAAGCTTACCTTCAGCAGTTATGCCAAGCTTTTTACGCAATGAAAAAGAAACAAGAACAAATAGTCGGTTTTTGTGGAAGACATCTTCTTTCATGATGATTTCATTAGACTCATATAGTTTCAAATTAAGTCAAACAAGTCCGCCACCCAATTCACGCATTCCATCAAACAGTAGTATTCTTTCATCTGTAAAAATTGGAGGTTCTATTCTTTCATCAAACGGCTACATAAAATTGGGAATTTGATTTATCTGTCTCTATCACATAACAGACTGGAAGGTTCTATCCCCGTGTCGGTGGGAAGCATGATAAGTTTGTCAGCTCTAGATCTCTCTTACAATAGCCTTTCTGGTCCAATCCCAAAGTCGTTGGAGAAACTTAAACACTTTAACTACTTCAACGCCTCTTTCAATGATTTGAGTGGAGAAATTCCTGTTGATGGTCCATTCAAAAACTTCACTATGGAGTCTTTCAAAGAAAATAAAGCATTATGTGGAATTCTTAGGTTTCATGTCCCTCTTTGCCCTGTTGTTCCCAGTCACAAATCAAGGAGAAAGAAGGTGGAATTTACTTTATTTATTCTTGCTGGCATGGTTGCGCTTATCATGATTGTCTCTTTGGCCTTTATTTTCCTAAGAAGAAGAAGAAATGGTAAGACAACTAGCAAAATTGATGAGCAGGTGCATTCTACTGTGCCAGAAATAATTTCTTATTACGAAATATTGCAATCAACTGAACAGTTCAATGAAAGTAATTTGCTAGGCGTTGGGAGTTTCGGTTCTGTTTATAGAGGAATTCTCAGAGATGGGAAGGTTATTGCTGTGAAGGTGTTTAATCTACAAAATGAAACTGCTTTCAGGAGTTTTGATGTCGAATGCAACGTACTACGTAACATTCGTCACAGAAACCTGACAAAAGTTATAAGCAGCTGCTCCAATAAAGATTTCAGGGCATTAGTACTTGAATATATGCCCATGGGAAACCTTGAAAAATGGTTGTATTCCCACAATTATTGCTTGGATGTCATGCAAAGGTTGAACATGATGATTGATGTCGCGTGTGCATTGGAATATCTTCATCATGGCTATTCAACCCCCGTTGTTCACTGTTATAGATGTCAACTTACTCACAAATCTTGATGATGAACATTGTGATAAGATGATGCACTGTGTATTCTCCGTATTGGGACTCTTTCTTATCGAAGCTGGTGTAGATTGCAGAAGCATATAAGAGTATTATCTATTGATTCTAAGAATACCCGGATAAATACACAAACGTGATTGACGTTTAATTCCGTTGATTCATTATGAATACCGGAAGAACAACGATTAACACAAGAAAAAGGGATAAAACCCAATATAATTCCTATTTCATTCAAATCTCCCCATTACAATTCCTAAAATGGACTATATATATTAGTCTCGTAAAATTGACTAACACAATAAATGAAAAGACTAAATTAAATAACTAATAAATAAAAGGATCTAAAAACTAGATGGATTAATGAGTAGGCATTCAAACTTCTCCATCAATACTAACTCATCATCTTCATCAGAAGCCCAAATAAAGAAGAAGCCGAATCCAACTATTTAACTAAGAAGCCCAATCTATTTGCTGGAACTTAGCCCAATTAATACAGGAAATATCGGAAATTTTCAATCAAGAAATATCCAACGGTTGCGAGATATTGTACGGTTCTGAGATTGCCGTTGCGGATTTAAACCCATGCTGCAGTAGACCCATATGGGTATATAGCGTATTTGAATCAATCAGTGGCTTACAAAGGCTTACAAGGATTTTAATGAATGTATGAAAGAGTAATTTATTAAAGGGATTATATATTGGCGGAGAGCAAGTAATTCTGGATTATTTGACAAAATTAATATTAAAGTTAAAACTTTTTAGTGAAATTCTTCTGTATTGTACTCCCTCCGTCCTGTTTTAAATTGTTCATTCACTGATTGACTCGTATTTTAGGTGGATCTATTTTAGGCGGAGAGCGAGTTGTTTATTAATATTTGAAATGATAATTTTTTTTTTAAGGTGGGTCTATTCTACACTTCTTTAAAAATCACTTTATCATTTTATATACTAATAAATAACTCGCTCTAAAACACGAGTGAAATAATGAATGAACAATCTAAAACAGGATGGAAGGAGTAGTACTTATAATCAAAAGTTCTAATATTTAAATCTAACGACATGAATTAAATTAACTTCATTAATGCATTAAATTAGCAAATAAATAAAGAGTTGTAATTGAATAATAAAATTCTACTACCATTTTTCCTTAAAAAACAAATGGTGGCAGAAAGTTGGGAAAGGTCAACCGGAAGTCATGGCGTAATCATTGAACAAAATATCATTGAAAATTGAAAATGATCGTTGAAGCGACATTGTGAAACCTAAATTTTAAAATGACAATCAAAGAGGAAGATAATAATGAAGTGGGAAATTTGATTGAATAGTATCGTCAATGGCGTAGGTAGGAAAAATTCTTCGCCATTTATTTTTATTCAGCCGACAGAATTGAATTGATTTATTTTTAACATTTTGGGTGGGCCATTGGGGGTGTTTCGATTTCAGCTTGTGCTGGGTGGGTTTTGATTTTAGGCGGTAGCTTTTATTTTCAGTTTTTATAAAAGCTACTAGTATTTTACACCGCCATACTCGTATCATTTACAATATTATATACTCCATAAATTATGAATTTCTAGATCTTCAATTTAATCCGAAAAATATTTTCATCACCCAAATATCAAGTCAATGTTCAATTCAAGTGAAGGACGTCTAATGTATGTCACACAAAATCCTCTTTTAATATAATAATACTATATATAATATTTATTTTATTTTTGTAAATTAATATTAAATTGTCAATTCATTATATATAAGATAAAGTTTAGTGTGTTGAAACTTTATATATATTTTACATTTTTTAAAAATTATATGTAATGTTTGTCAACATGAATAATGTTCACTTGTAGTAAGACATTTTATGATATAATAAATTAAAAAATATATATAATATTAAGTAAATTGAATATTTAAAGAAGAAAAGAAAATTAATTTAAAAAAAAACATTGGTCTTAAATCTACTTAAACAAAATTCATCTAAAAATCAATTATTTAATGAAATAGATAGCAAAAAAGCTACTCCCTCCATCCCAACATTACTTGTACACTTGCCTTATTAGAACGTTCCCAACATTACTTAAACACTCCCAAAATGGAAACAAATATAATATTAATACACTCACAACACCCTTATTTTATTCCACTCAAATCCATTAAAATCCACTTTACTTGGTTTGCGTGCAATTTTCAGTGTTCGGTCATCTTGGGACTGAGGGAGTATTACATAAATCAAATAATATTGTGTCATGAGAACGAAAATTATATTTTAAATTTATTAGGTTGATTAGAAAATTTTATATTGATATTTTTCTCAATTTAATAATTTATCATATCCGTTTTGTAAATTTAAAATTTATTTGTTTAATTTTATACAAAATAATTGAATAAGACCATTAAAAAATTAATTCAAAATATATTCACATTAAATAGTGGTTTACTTAATTAATCAGAGAATATGGTGTGACACTTGAAAAAATACAATGGTAAGACCTTGAAATCTCAAGTACGGATCACAATGTAACTACATCATATCATGTTGATATTACTGTATTGCCTCCTTTTCAAAAATGCCCGTCGTAATCAAATTTTAACTCTTATTTATGAAAGAATACAGCTAAAGAATTAATTATTATATAATTTAGTTTGTTAAGCACATATGAAAGAATTTGTTTAGTGAAATGTTTCTGTTATGTTTTGATTTCATTAATTCAATCATTTATTTTTCATTTCTTTAATTTTAATTTCATTTCCTTTATTTTTGTCTGTCTTAAATTTTTGTCTCCCTAAGTCTTGCAGCTATGTAATACAGGTGTGTGAAACGGAGAGATGTGGTCTTGGAAACTGGAAATTCGTGGACTTTTGAAGTCTACGTTTATGAATTAATAGAGAAAGATCATATCTGCATGATGATGGTCTAAGTATTATACATAAATATTTTAGATTCTTTTGAGGTGTTCTAGATATATGTACTTTAAATTTAATATTAAGAATCAACCCATGATTTGGGTTGAAATCAATTTTAATTGTGTATGTTTTTATTATTTTGTCCTTTTTGTATCCATTTTGATTTTTTTGATCAAAATTGAAAATGTTTAAGCATACAAAACTAAAATTAAATAAAAAAATAGATCAAAATTTAAAAAGTAAAATATACATGATCAAAATTTGAATAGGTCTTCGGTGAACCTTGTTCATCGTATGAAATTTATATCAATATATTTATAGACTATATAATACAATAACACTTATCAACGGATATCATTACATTTGTAAACTAAGATCATACCATTAAATGTTATAGTCTATAGGTACTACTTTATAAGAGTAGTGGTATCAATTTATAAGTGTAATTATATCAATTTCATAACATGAACAAGATTCACAAGAGAGTTTGTGCAAAAATTTTATTCTTGTATATTTTTACTTTTTATATTATGGTTCAAAAGGACCAAAATTAAAAAGAAAGTGCAAATTTACAGGACTAAAATTGAACACGACCTAAGTTAACATATAGTTCTTTATATAATTTTTTGTATTTTAAGTGTCTTTTAAATATTCTTCCGATGGTTTATTTGTTGGCCAAGCAAAGTATGCCCATAACATACTTGAACGGGCTGAGTTATTGGATGCCAAGCCTATTTCAACACCATTGGTGGCATGAGAGTCTTTACTTAGTGACGGCTCCCCGTTTTGTGATTCCACATTGTACAGGTCTCTTGTTGAAACTCTCCAATATTTGACTATTACTCGTCCTGATCTCTCCTATGCAGTTAACTTTCGGTCAGTCAATTTCTTCACTCGCCCACGGATGATTATTTTTTTGGCAGTAAAAGGGATACTTCGTTATGTCAAGGGCACTGTGCACTACGGGCTCTCATTTAAAGGGAATTCTGATTTCTCCATCTTGGGCTACTCGGATGCTGACTGGGCCCGTTGCATTGAGACCCTCGTTCCATATATGGGTACTCTATCTTTATTGGGGGGAATCTCGTTTCTTGGAGTGTCAAGAAACAACCGACTGTTGCTCGTTCTAGTTGCGAGTCCGAGTATCGTGCTATGTCTAATGCAGCAGCGGAACTGGTCCGGGTCACGAACATACTTCATGAAATTTGTTCCCTTCCGTCGTCTCGACCAGTTCTTTTATGTGATAACAAGAGTGCTATTTTTCTGAGTCAGAATCCGGTGGCACACAAATGGGCCAAGCACATTGATCTTGATTATCATTTTGTTCGTGAACTTGTTTCCAGGGTAAGCTAGCCACTCGTTTCGTCCCCTCTCATCTCCAGCTAGCTGATATTTTCACGAAGAGTTTACCCCGTTCGACCTTCAAATTTCTACGTTCCAAGCTTTGTGTTTGTCTTCACCCCACACAACGCTTGACGGGGGTAATAAGGCTAAATGGTTAATACCATTTGACCGTATATTTTTGTATATATTCTTTGATTGTATTTCCTTATATATCCCTAATTAATTGTGAGATATATGTTGTATCTTTTGTAATCTTGGATCATTAATAACAGTTTTCTCATCACCATATTCGACGGTGATTCCCAAATTCTCTCTCATGTCCCCCAAATCTTCTCACACCCCTCCCATTTAGTTCCTTCAGCAGCATATACCAAGTATTTCAGCTGCTTGCTTTTTCTCATTTGATGGACCGTGGATTTGGACCAAATAAATGGCTGATTAAGAGTTATTGGGCCTCATCTTTGAATTTCGCGCATTGGGCCGAGTGCTATTTTTCCTGCAGCGCAACCATTTTGTTTCATTCATAACTCCAGCTCTCGAACTGTATAAGATATCCTGAATAACTCATTAAATATCCTGAATAAGATATAACTGTAAATTTAAGTATGACAAAATTCTTGATTTCTCGTTATGTGGCAGAGTGATAATACTCTATTTTAAATTCTTTTAATTTGACTCAATCCACTTCTGGATGCTAAATGTGTGTTATATTTCCAAATTCTTTATAAAATAGATGAAGGGTAAACTATTATACTTCACTTTAAAAAAAAAATATATCATTACTATTAAGAATTAATGACCAATAATGACCAAGATCTAATCTATTAATTACATATTAATGATCAATAATGACCAAGATCAAATACAAATACTAATAAACAACTAACTCGCTAAAACACGAGCTAAATAGTAAATGGACAATCTAAAAACGACGGAGAAAGTATTAAATAAAGTTAAAAAAATGAAAGGTCTGGACATTAGTGGAGATCTGAAATACTAGCAACCCTGAAATGGACTGGAAACCAAATGCGTTGTTTTACCAATATACAATCATATTAAAAAGGCTGTCAACAATGTGGTGCGATTACTTTTCACAAGTTTTCTTTGGAAATGATTTAGAGAAAGACTCGGAGTCTGCTGAAAACAGAATTTTCTGCACTTAATTTAGTTAGTGGTTATACATTATGTAATCTTCAAACTGAAAATGAACAATAAAACCAAGCACCGACTGTTGATTAGTATTATTGAATATATGCCTATTAAATTAGCACAAACTCTCTCATGAAAAAATTTCATCGTATGAAATTAATATCATTACACTGATAAACTATCGTGCTACGATATTATTTTACAGGTATAATACACTACAAAAAAATAATGTACGTGTGAACAAGTTTAACGGGAGATTTACCTGCAAATCATATAAATCTTATATACCACTTCTCACATTTATTCCATTATATGAAAAATTAATTTTTAGGTAATACTGTCAATATTTGCAATTTAACATGTAGCAATAAAAAAATATTATGTTTTGGATTTTAAATTGTTTATATACTTCATCTAAAATACTACGCATACATGTATGTTCCCAATATAAATCAATTAAGAGTATATTAAACAATTCACACTTGTTTTTAAACAAAAAAAAAACAAATATAAAGAAATAAGTGTATTTATGTACTCCAATCCCTTATATTGGAAAATAATAGTACGGCAAATAAAAGGGAAAATTACAACCCAATACTAGATTTTCTAGTCCAATAGCACTTAGGTATAATTTTTAATTCAAATTACAATCCAATGAAAAGGGGATTTTTTTTTTCCTTTTTGGCCGTAACTTGAATTGTGTTTTAAAAACAATAATTTTACATGTTTAAAAATATATGATAATATGTTTTAAAATTTAAGAATGTAGGGCATTATATGCTTTAAAATGTGTAAATGTGACAATCAAGTCCGAATAAGTTAAATTGGGTCGAAATGTCGCGTGAGTTGCACGATTGTCCTACATTTACAGATTTAGGAACTTGCGAATGTAGGATACTATATTTTCAGCCCGTAAATTTATAGTTTTTGAAAACATAGTGTCTCAAAAAGTCTAGAGCAAAGTGATAAATGTAAAAGTTGCTCGAAATAAATATTCTATATTAGCTTAATTAATATGTACTTAAATTAATAAAATAACTAATAATGTTAAAAAATATACGGTCAGTTGACTTGCATGGACCTCGTTCTTATTCCAAATATAGAGCAAGGATTACTCTGGACCATATGATTTTTTTAATCAATTATATAATTTCCATAAAAAAGACAATAAAGAACTCAGCTTCTTCTCCTATGATGTGGAAATATTTTGGAGACGACTTCGGAGTCTCCTCTAATTTCAAAGTTGTACAACTATTGTCTTATTATGGGATTTAAATAAAAAAAGGTCCCGTAGCTTTGCACCTTTATTGAAACGGTCCCGTATATATCACATGTTTCAATATAGTCCCGTATGTTTTCAATTTGTGTCGATTTAGTCCCAAATCGCCGGAGACCGGTAAAACGACGTCGTTTTTGGAACGTGTGATACACGCTCCCCTAATTTGGGACTAAATCGGCGCGTGATACAGTGTTTCCCGATCAAAATTAGGGGCGCGTGTATCACACGCGCCAAAAACGACGTCGTTTTGGGGTAGTTTGACCGGTCTCTGGCGACTTGGGACTAAATCGGCACAAATTGAAAACATACAGGACTAAATTGAAACATGTGATATATACGGGACCTTTTCAATAAAGGTGCAAAGTTACGGGACCATTTTGATTTAAATCCCGTCTCATTATTGATGTGATTGTTACGTTGTCATCAAAATAGAACAACCGCTTCCTCACTAATTGAATGGTAATTACATTTTTTTTTAATAATTCGATGTCCTACTTAAAGACCGATTAATTCGGCCATTCGAGGGACCAGAATCCACCAGTAGTTATATAGTATCTAATAACTTTTCATAAGAGTATTATCTAGCCTAAACTCCATAAGATATAAGACGTGGGGATAGTCCAAGTGCTCATGAGTTCGAGTCACCTGGGGTCCATATGGGAAATTAATCATAAGAGAAAAAAGACAAGGTCTCATATGCACTTGGTGCACAGACTTTAGATCCGTGCACTCACTTTGATCCTGCCCATTTTTTTATTGTGGATCCTCATTTTCGCTAATGGCAAGGTCTCATTATTTTAATGGGTCACTCCTATACCCGAGTGCACGGTGCACTTGGTGCACAGGAGACCCACTCGAGAAAAAAAGAAACTCCGCAAGTCACAACCAAAAACTTTACAACCTTGACTAATCATATTGTTGTCCTTTTGTGTAAAAATTATTTACACCTTCTGGAATTCCTCTATATATTGTTTCTATTACCAGCAACTACGTACCATCACAGCATTTGCAGCTAGCCATGGCCAAAACTTGCTATTTTGTTTTTGCATATGCACTACTCCTACTACTACTAGTAATATCCTTCCAAATCTCAGCTTGTCTAGCCAAAACAATCATTTTCCTATATATGATATGATGTGCCTTTTCTTGTTTCTTTTATTTACTTGTGGAATATTTTGTACAAGACTTGAGAGTCTCCGCTAGCTACAAAGTTTTACAACTGGGAGCGGCCCTACATTCTTATTCTTCAAAAGTATAGTTTAATTGTTCAAAAAGTATTTGACATCACTGATATGAATATTAATTGAAGAAAATATATAGCCACAAACTTTAGAATGATGACTTATCCTATTCTACGTGGCATCAAAAATGATTCAAGCATGCCTTTTGATAGATATATATATTCCTCTACATATTATTAGAAACTCACCCTACTATAATAGCATCACAGCATTTGCAGCTAGTTATGGCCAAAACTTGCTATTTCTTTTTTTCATATGCACTACTTTTACTACCAGCTTGTCTAGCCCAAACATCTACCACCGATAACAACTTCACTGGTGCTATGCCATCAGCTATATTTAACATATCCACCTTGCGAACACTGTCTTTGGCGTACAATGAACTGAATGGTAGTCTACCAACTGACATGTGCCCCAATCTTCCATTTATTCAACTGATTAGACTAAGTGTCAATCAGCTGAGCGGCGAAATTCCATCAAATCTATCTCAGTGTCAACAACTGCGGTTGGTGTCCTTATCTTACAATTCTTTCAGTGGGCAGATACCCGCTGCATTCGGGAGATTAACATCTCTTCAAATTTTATATCTCGGGGGAAACTATTTAAATGGTAGAGTTTACTATCCTTTCGAGCTTCATTTAATATTAGTCATGTGACGACAAACTTCATAAAAAAATTAACATTTTGTAACTGCAGGTGTTATACCAAAGGAGTTGGGCAATCTTCACAACTTGGTTGAGCTTGCTATCGAACAAAATCAAATTACTGGTGCACTACCAAGACATATATGGAGCAATATGTCTTCCTTGCAGGTTTTAAGTTTGTGGAGCAATAAACTGAGTGGGGAACTCTCAGGAGATATTGGAAGTCTTGCAATGCTAAATTACTTGAATCTCTCGGAAAACAACTTCACAGGTCCGTTTCTCTGTATTAAAAAAACTGTTTGTTTGTGGAGAAATTAATAGCTGACTCAATTGTTTGAATTCCTAAATCTATCAAGAATTGAATCATCTTTCGAATTAATCTTGAGAAAAAAAGTTTTTGTCAAAAAAACATTAACTTTTCAATTTTGGTCCCATAACTATCTTGATTGTCCAATTTTTGTCCCATTTTTGCCCAAAAACATAATTTTTTGTCTTTTTTTCATCATATACAAGTCACATGCCGGTTAAAATTGAGGTTTTCGGAGCTCGTAATTGACGTGGACGTTAAAAATTCATTTTTTCCGCACTTGGGAGAAATTTTATTGTTCTTTCTAATTTTTTAGGAAAATGAACTTTTCTTTTAACCATCAGTGTCCACATCAGATACGAGCTCGAAAACTCGCATTTCTAACAGATATGTGACTTGCGCATGACTAAAAGTGATAGAATTTTCTATCTTTCGATAAAAATGGGACCAGAATTGGACAATCGAGATAGTTAGGGGACCAAAATTGGATAATTAAATTTTTGGGACAAAAATAAATTACAGGAAAGTTATGGGACCAAATAACTTTTTTTCTCATTAATCTTTAAGGCTCCATTTGGATGGATGAATTTGGAAATCCATGGATTTCACATATAAATTATACTCTCCAATGGATTTACAAATACTTAGATGAGAGTTTAGGAAAGAGAGTGAAGGGGGAGAGATGAGGGGACTTCACAAATGACTAGGTTTTGATGAGGATTTGAAATTCCTCCATTTTAAACTAGCTTATCAAATCTAAGTATTTATAAATCCATTGGAGATTGATAATTTGTGTGTGAAATCCATGAATTTCAAATTCGTCCATCCAAATGGAGCCTAAGGTACCAATATACCTGATGACGTATATCATTTATTATGCAGGTGCCATACCACAGGAAATTGGAAATCTTACAATGCTAAAAGCTCTAGTTCTCATTGAAAATGGCTTCACAGGTCCGTTTTCTCAGTCATTATTATTATTATTATTATTATTATTATTATTATTATTATTATTATTATTATTATTATTATTATTGTTGTTATTATTATTATTATTCCCTTAGGAATTAATTAGATGCTAGTTGATCATTTTGTAATCATGGCAGGTGTTATACCAAGTGAAATTGGCAGACTTCACCAACTTGAGGCACTTAGATTACGCTATAATGCTTTCACCGGTTCAATTCCACATGAGATCTTTAACATCTCAACTCTTCAATATCTTCAACTTGCTTTCAATGATTTATCTGGCACTCTTCCAGCCCATCTTTGCACCGGCTCACCCATTCTTGAATGGATTACACTTGAAAATAACTCTATTACTGGAGAAATACCCCACTCAATTTCTAATTGTGCTTATCTCAAAACTCTCGATCTCGGATCCAACAGATTAATGGGTGTTGTACCTCACTTTCTTAGCAACCTGAGTCTCCTTGAAAACCTAAGCCTGGAAGACAATAATCTAAGAATTGAGTCAACTTCTTCAGAATTGAGCTTCATAACTTCCTTAACAAATTGCACATCTTTAAAGTATTTGTTGATTAATGATAATCCTCTAGACGGTATCATTCCACCTTCCATTGGGAATTTATCTTCCACTCTCCAAATATTCTCTGCCTCCAATTGCAAAATTAAGGGCAGCATTCCTGATGATATCCATAATTTATGGAACTTGACGTCACTTTATCTTAGCAACAATGAGTTGTCTGGTATTATTCCATCTACTTTCAGATATTTAAATAAGATTCAAGGTTTAGATCTACATAACAACAATCTGGGAGGTCCCATTCCAGAGGGTCTGTATGACCTACGCAACCTGTATGAAATTGATTTAGGTCATAACCAACTTTCTGGTCTCATTCCTGAATGTATAGGGAACCTCATATCTTTAGGATATCTTTCCCTAGATTCTAACAATCTCACTTCAAGCATACCATCAAGTTTGTGGAGCCTCAAGGATTTGTTGAGTCTTGATCTGTCCTCAAATTCCCTAAGTGGGTTCTTACCTCCAGAGATGGGCAATTTAGTGGCAGCAAACTCTATCAATCTGTCAATGAATAACCTGTCTGAGTCCATCCCAAAAACGATTGGTAATTTACAGAGATTGGTTAATCTGTCGTTCGCGCATAATAGATTGGAAGGTTCTATTCCTGTGTCCATGGGGAGCATGGTCAGTTTGGTAACTCTAGACTTGTCCAACAACAATCTCTCTGGTTCAATCCCAAAGCCTTTGGAAAAACTTCAACACCTCGACTATTTTAATGTGTCTTTCAACACTTTGAATGGAGAGATTCCAAGTGGTGGCCCTTTCAGACACTTCACTATAGAGTCTTTCAAGGGTAATGGTGCATTGTGCCAAACTAATTCAAGCTTCCATAGCATCCCAATTTGTCCTGTTGTTTCCAGTCATAAATCAAAGGGGAAGAAGGTTGCATTTTCACTATTTGTTCTTATCGGGGTTATTGCGCTTGTCACTATAGTAACATTGACGTTTATCTGTGTAAGATGCAAAAGAAGAGTTAAGACGATGAATGGAATTGTTGAATTGGTGTCTCTAAATTACCACAAAAGAATTTCCTATTACGAAATCTTGTGGGCAACAGAACAGTTCAATGAGAGTAATTTACTAGGTGTTGGAAGTTACGGTTCAGTTTACAAAGGAACTCTTAGAGATGGAAATGTGGTCGCTGTGAAGGTGTTTAGCCAGCACTCAGAAGCTGCTTTCGAGAGCTTTGATGTCGAATGTGAAGTATTACGTAACATCCGCCACAGGAATCTTACCAAAGTCATCAGCAGTTGCTCTACGAAGATTTCAAGGCTTTAGTACTCGAAAGTACATGTCCAACGGAAATCTTGAGAAATGGTTATATTCTCATAATTATTTCTTGGATGTGAGGCAAAGAATGGACATAATGATCGATGTAGCATCTGCATTGGAATATCTTCATCATGGCTATTCAACACCCATTGTTCACTGCGACTTGAAGCCTAGTAATGTGTTGTTAGATGAGGAGATGATTGCCCATGTTACTGATTTTGGGATATCTAAACTTTTAGGGGACGAGGAGAGCACGGTGCTAACCAACACCCTCGCCACACTAGGGTATATTTCTCCAGGTGAACATTTATTCTATTTTCATATATCATTTTAAATTTTAGGTTAATTTAATTTAATCCGTCTTTTATTGATGCATTGCAATTTTCACTCTTCTGATGCGGTTTGGAAGGCTTAGTTTCAACAAGATGTGATGTATATAGTTATGGTGTGATGTTGATGGAAACCTTTACAAGAAAAAGGCCAAGTGATGATATGTTCGGTGGAGATTTGACTTTGAAGAGTTGGGTTGCAAACTTGCTTCCACATTCACGGATCGGATTGTAGATCCGAACTTATTCATGAATCTTGATGATGAACACGGTGACAAGATTTTGCAGTGTGTATCATCCATATTAATGTTGGCTTTGAAGTGCTCAACAGAATCCCCTGGAGAGAGGATAAACATGAAAGAAGCTCTAGCAGAGCTACAGAAAATCAAACGTCGATTTTTCAGTAACACTTGAAATACAATGGTAAGACCTTGATTGTTTTTCTGCTTGATCAAAAATTGAAAGGTCTGACATAATTATAGTCTCACAGTGATGCAATTAAGTTTGGTTTTCTCTGCTTTAGTTTTCTTGTTTCTCTTGTGTAATTTACACATTCTTTTGAATTTTTTTCCAGTAATTGATTCTATTAAGTGATGTTTCTTGTTGTTTTATAAACAGTTAATTTCATCCTTCTGGTGAATATTTTCAACATGTCGCCTGTGATGATTAAAATATTTGCCTACGTAGTGTGATTGTGAATTGAACCCTATTAAACCAATATTCATTTCTGTTCATACTTTTATGGTGCCAACGACTTCAACTCGTGGCCTTGTCTTACAATTCTTCCAGTGGGCAGATACACTACAAAAAAGACGCGTTTTAACGACGGACATTAGCGACGGTTAACCAGGCCGTCTCTAATAGCAACGGTTTTGCCGACGGTTTTAGTCAAACCGTCAAAATCAAAACATTTAGCGACGGATTGTAAAACCGTTGGCGTCATCGACGGTTTACCGACGGTCCATCGACGGAGAGTCCGAATAAACATCATTAGCGACGGTATTCACAAAACCGTCGCTATACTTTGCAGAAAACGAAGAGATACGCCCATTGGGAGGAGATCCGCCCGTTGGGAGGCGGTGGCATTAATTTTGATAGAATTTAGTGACGGACTTAGCAACGGTTTTTTGAAAACCGTCGCTAAATCCAAATCTATAAATACACGGCCAGCCTGCCCATTTGTTTCATCAACCAAATCAGAAAGCAATACAAACAAGCCTCGTTCATCTGTATTCTTCGATATTCACGGTACTACTTTAATTATTTTTTTGTATATTTATTTATATTTAATTTTATTTTATATAATATAATTAATATATATGAATTTTATATTTTATTTAGATGGCTGACGTTCCTGCTTCATCCAGAATGCCTACTTTCTTAATCAATATTGTTAATGGAGCGTAAGTGTTGTTGTTTTATACGATAATAATTATATAATTAATTAATTTAATACAATAATTATTAATTCTGTATTTATTTTTTAATGTGTTATAGTATTGTACCTGGTCACGAGCTCTCCTGTATAGCTAACGACGTCATTATGCGGGTGGGAATTGCTATCAACGCTGATCGTTGGACAAATGTGTCAACTGATCAGCGTCAATTGTATTTTGAGGAGTTTAAGGTATAAGATGTACTTAAAATATTTTATTTTAATATATATTGTTAAAATTAATTTAATTAATTATTGTATTATTTTCGAAATATAGAAACAAACTACGTGGAGTCCCGAGCTTGAGACCGATCAAGTTTACAAGGCATTTTGTAAAGTTGCTCGACCGCGTTACCAAGACATAATGTACAGGTGGCGTACACAGCGGAGGGAAGACGGAGTGGATTTATCAGAAGAAATTAGGCACGAAGTTTGGGAGTCACTTGTAGCTGTTTGGAGGGCAATTCCCTAAAATGTTATTTTAATTATGTTATGAACAATTTTTAATTTATGTTTTTGTTTTTAATTTTTAATTATCATTGAACAATTTTAATTTATGTTTTTTTTTTTAAAAAAATTGTGTATTTAGCGACGGATTTAGCGACGGTTATTTGAAATTCCGTCGCTATTAACGACGGATGTATCCGTCGCTTGACCGTCGCTAGTTCCATCGCTAAAATTTAAGAAAAACCAGGCAGCTCAGTCTGCAGAAATGTCGAAAACAAACAAAAACTTTCGAAAATCAACACCAAATTTTGTGTAGATAGAAGCGAAAATCGTTTTTTGAAGTGCATATTGTGTAGAGGAAATATATCTACTCCTTGAGGACGATTTTACAGTACGTTTTTACATTTCTACCATTTAAAAATATATATAGTGTAATGTAAATATATAATTGATAAGTTTGGTATTGGCATATATTTTATTGATAGTTTATGTTAAATGAATGTTGTGATCATAGCTAGATGAATATTGGGTAGATAGTTTATGTTAAATGAATGTATTTGATGTTATTTGATAGAAGAATATATTTGGATATTTACATATACAAACGAAACTCTGTCAAATTTTTTGTATGTTATTTGATAAAAGAATATATTTGGATATTTACATATACAAACGAAACTTTGTCAATTTTTTTGTAGAATTAACATGTTTATAATGATTTGAAACAAATGGAATATCTGAATCGTCAGTGACGGAAGTATAAATATGAAGTTCTTGAATGAAGTTAATAACTTCATTCAATTTGCAATTAATCATGGTGCAACAAATTCAGAAGGTCGTATAAGATGTCCGTGTAGTGCAAACAAATGTCAAAACAAGTCATACTGAGAGACTGTGGATGTTCAGACACATATCATCATGAATGGTTTTGTTCCATATTACTACAATTGGACACGTCATGGTGAAGAGCGGTGGAATGTTGATTTCAATGACCTTGAAGTGTATTATAATACACGCGATGATCATGGATTCGATGATCCTGGAGTACAGTTCGAGCCACCTGTAGTGGATACACCGGATATGTATCATACGATGATCAGGGAAGCTGGTGGGATTCAAGATGAGGCTATGGAGGAGGAACCAAATGAGGAAGCAACTAATTTTTACAGAATACTCAAAGCAGCTGACGAAGATCTGTATGATGGATGTCAAACTCACTCTCTGTTGTCATTCAATGCTCGACTCATGGCTATCAAGGCTGAGAACAAGCTTTCTCAAAGAGCCTATAACCAGATTAGTAAGTTGATCAATGAGATATGTCCTCCCGGTAATAAGGTGCCTATTACAGAATATCAAGCCAAAAATTTGTTGAAGAGTATGGGTCTACCAGTAGAGAGTATTGATTGTTGTATCAATAACTGCATGTTATTCTGGGGTAACGAAGAAGACGTGAATCTAGATAAGTGCAGTACAAAGTACCGCGACATAACTGGACTGACGGTCGAGGGAAGAAGAAAATGAAGAGGAAAGTTGCAAATAAAATAATGAATTACCTCCCGATCATTCCTCGTCTTCAGAGACTGTATCAATCTAGTGCCACAGCCAAAGATATGACATGGCATCATACAGAGAGTGATCCTCATACCTTAGAGATGAGACACCCTGCTGACTTGATGGCCTGGAAACATCTTGACGAGGTATTTCCTATTTTTTTTGACGAACCTAGGAACGTTCGGTTAGGTCTCAGCACTGATGGTTTTTTTCCATTTGGAATGCACGGTAAGCAGTATTCGTTATGGCCGATTATATTGACTCCTTATAATCTACCTCTGTGGATGTGCATGAAGCCCCAAACGATGTTTCTCACGGTATTGGTACCTGGTCCAAAGAATCCAAAGGACAAACTAGATGTTTTCCTTCAGTCCCTGATAAGAGACTTAATACATCTGTGGGATAATGGAGTGCTGACATACGATGTATCGAGAAAGCAAAACTTCACGATGAGGGTTGCTCTGCTCTGGACGATCAGTGACTATCCTTCGTACTCCATGTTGTCCGGATGGAGGACGACTGGGAAACAATCATGTCCTTACTGCATGGAGGATTCTGACGCTTTCAGTCAACCGCTTAGCAGAAAAGTTTCATGGTTTGATAACCATCAAAAGTTTTTACCAGAAGATCATCCTTTTCGAAAGAATAAAAAGGATTTTATCAAGAACACAGTCGTTAAAAAAAAGGGTTTGAAAAAGAGATCGGGTATTTTTATATTAGTTGTTTTAAATTAATTAATATATTTCTATCTACATATGATAAATTAATTAACTTATAACTCTTTGCATTCATGCAAGTAAAACGTTGTTAAATCAAATTAATCAGAAGGGATTGAGGAAAACAACAGAAGAACATGCGGAGGAGCATAATAAAATGGTACCGGGTGGTTGGAAGAAGAAGAGCATTTTCTGGGACTTGCCTCTTTGAGCTCACTTTTGATTGGCACAACTTAGATGTGATGCACATCGAAAAGAATGTGTTCGATAACTTGTTCCACACAATCATGAACAAAGAGGGCAAGACAAATGACACTGCAAAGTCGCGTGATGAGCTGAACGAGATATGCAAACGTGATCACTTGAAGAGGGATGAACGTACCGGAAGGTAAGCCAATTACACACTTGATAAGAGACAGAAAGTGACTTTGTGTAATTGGATTGAAGATCGAGATTTTCGGATGACTATGTCTCCAATCGAAGTCGTTGTGTAAACACATCAAGCGGAAGGTGTCGGGATGAAAAGTCACGATTGTCACGTGTTTATGCAACGACTGTTGCCCCTCGCATTTCGAGAATTCCTACCGAACAATATCTGGAGGGCTGTAACTGAGTTGAGTTTATTCTTCAAAGATTTAACGTCTACAATGATTACGTGGGACGACATGGTCTGTTTGGAGAAAGACATTTCAGTTATTTTATGCAAGTTGAGGCGATTTTCCCTCCAAGCTTCTTTGATTCGATGGAGCACTTGCGGTGCACTTAGCATATGAAGCCAAAATTATCGGTCGGTGCAATGGTGGATGTGTCCATTTGAGAGGTAAACCTTCACTTCACAACTATTTATACAAATATTAATATATTTATGTTTTGATCTTATAATTTTTTTTTATTATATATCTATAGGTATCTACATAACTTGAAGCTCAATGCTAAACAAAAGGCAAAAGTTGAAGCTTCAATTGTTAATGCCTACTTGTGTGAGGACGTTACAACATATTGTTCTTACTATTTCGAGGATCATGTTAGAACAATGTTGAGAAACGAGCCTCGTAATTCTGACAGTAGAGGCAATGCACAATGTTGTTTGATGATATTGAGGGTATGTTGTCCGTGTTTAAGTTTTCAGGTCTATGTTTGGGTAAGACAAATGAACGGCCATAGTTGAACCGACAAGAGATTGAAGCTGCACATAAATATGTGTTATTCAATTGTGAGGAAGTCCAACCGTACATTGAGTAAGTATTTCATTTACGTATCATTTACATAATTAGAATATTAGTTTATTATATAATAGTTGATTAATATAATATATTGCTTTCAATTAGGATCTTGACTAAAGAGCTACACCATATAGATCCAAACATCTCAGATGCACAAGTAGGTGAATATATTACTCGTGGTTTTGCAGAGTGGTTCTAAACCGTTGTTTATTAATAAATTCATATTAAATATTTACAATTATATATTTAACCTCAAATCATCGTGTCACGGGGCTATAATGGTGGAATTGTGAACCCATTCATGTGGGATCTCAGTAGAGGACCACTACGTGTGGTCAACACGTACCAAGGATATTATGTAAATGGTTACAAATTTCATACAGTGGATTATGCATCGACCAAATCTACTGTGAACAGTGGTGTTTGCATTAACAATGCAATGTTCGATGGAGAAAGCCGTGACTACTTCGGACACCTGCAAGAAGTCGTTGAAGTAGGATATCATGGGTTCCCTGAGAAGACTGTTGTGTTGTTCAAGTGCGATTGGTATGATCCATCTGCTTCAAGAACAATGATTCATCCCGAATACAAATTGGTCGATGCTCATAGAAGAAGAAGATATTCGGGGTATGATCCGTTTGTGTTTGCTACTCAGGTATCCCAAGTATACTACTACACGTATCCAGGTTCGAGAGCAAATAATGAATGGATGGCTGTTTGCAAAGTAAAGGCGAGATCACTGGTGCAAGTTCCTAAACCGGATTCAACTGTCGTAGTTGACGACGCTCCGTTCCAAACGAAAACAGTTGCCACTCAAACTGAAGTGCATACAGGAGATTTCAATCTTTTCGTAGACTTAACAGCTGCAAATCCAGATTTGATAGAGATTGACAGCGGCGGGGAAGGGAATGAAGATGGTGAGGAAGAGGAGAATGAAGATGGTGAGGAGGAAGTGGAGGACGAAGAGGAGGAGGATGAGGAGGACGAGGAGGAGGAGAAGGAGGATGATAATACAGATGGGGGCAACGATGAGGATGACGAATAATAATTATATTGTATTTCATTTGTAATATTTCATGTTGACAACGCTCTATTATGATATTACAAGTTATTTTATAATTTTGTTCTAAACATAATTTATTTTTTGGTAATTATCCAATATAAATTTAAAAAACTATATAAAAATGTAATTGAATCATTAATTAATTAAGATAATCGAAAAAAAAATTAATTGTAAATTAATATAGAATTAATTTTATTAAAAATAAGTTAAAAAAATATGATTTTAGTTTAATTAATTTAATTATAAATTATAAATATAAATTATTATATTAAAATGTAATTGAATTATTAAATAAGATAATTGAAATAAAAAATTTAAAAAAAAATTAATTGTAAATTAATATAGAATTAATTTTATTAAAAATAAATTAAAAAAAAAATCGATTTTAATTTAATTAATTTAATTATAAGTTATAAATAAAAAATATAAATTATTATATTAAAAATATAATTGAATTATTAAATAAGATAATTGAAATAAAGAATTTTAAAAAAAAATTGAAAAAAAATGAATTTTAGGACATATACAATTAAATTCATGAAATAAACGCAAAAAAAGCAAGCCTTGGGAAGAAATTGATCCCTCGCCGGGCGCCCAAGGTCCCGTGTTCGGTCCCCCACGGGAGCGAATATATGCCTCATTTAATTAGGAGGCTTGGTGACTTATATATCAGATGCTTGGTGGTTAGGTTTGAGATGGTCCGTGGCTCGGGTGGTTCGGTGCCCACCCGGGCGCCCTCCGGGCCCGGTTCGAACCACCGTGTTCGAACCACCGTGAGCCATTTTTTTTCCGAAAATTCCCGATTTAGCGACGGTTTTAGAGACGGCAATTACCGTCGCTAAGACCGACGGAGAATTACCGTCGCAAATGTCGACGGTATAAACCGTCGCTAATAACGACGGATTTTCGTCGTTGTTTACGACGGAGTTATGATGTCATAACCGTCGACAATATAGCGACGCTTTTTCCACCGGGATCCGGGTCCACTTTTCCGTCGAGAAAACCGTCGCTATATTTCGACGGTTAATAACCGTCGATAAGTAGAGACGGATTTACTGCCGTCGTTAGTAACGATGGTCTTGGAAAAAACCGTCGCTATATTTTAGCGACCCTCGTTTCTCCGACGGTCAAAAAATCGTCGCTGAAACCGTCGCTACAGTATGTAGCGACGGAATAATGTCACCGTCTTTTTTGTAGTGATACCCACTGCATGCATTCGGGAGATTAACATCTCTTCAAATTTTAAGTCTTGAGAATAACTTTTTATATAGTACAGTTTTCTCTATTTTAACGCCATATTCTTTCTTTGATATTAGTGTGCACAATCAAAGGAGATGGACAGTCTTCAGAACTTGATTGAATCATATTGCATGCGCACTGCCCCTCAATATTTCCTTGGAAAGTTTATATCTATGGGGGAATAAACTGAGTGGGAAGCTCTTAAGAAATGTTGGAAATCTTACAATGCTAAAATACTTGGAACTAGTAGAAAACAACTTCACAGGTCCATTTTCTCAGTTATTATTACTATTATTATTATTCTCCTAGATGCTTTCAAGGGTAATGATGCACTGTGCGAAACCAATGAAGAATTCAAGGCGTTAGTACTGGAGTACATGCCCAACGCAAACCTTGAGAAATGATTATATTCTCATAACTATTTCTTGGATGTAAGGCAAAGATTGGATATAATGATATCTGCATTGGAATATATTCACCATGGCTATTCAGCACCCATTGTTCACTGCGACTTGAAGCCTAATAATATGTTGTTAGATGAGGAGATAATTGCCCATGTTACTGATTTTGGGATATCTAAACTCTTAGGGGATGAGGAGAGCACAATGCTAACCAACACCCTCGCCACACTCGGGTACATCGCTCTAGGTGAACATTTATTCTATTTTCATATATCATATTATTGGAATTTATAGGCACGTAAACACGTAATATATGCGCAGCGGAATTAAACAGTTCACCAACAACGAACATATAATTGCATAAACGATTACGAATAAACATAACAAGAAATCTTACAGTAATTCAAGAGCAGATTTCTCAACTATGGTATCCACGTAATCCCCGTTCACAGATTTGCACAGATTTGCCAGTTTTGAATCCCGAGATGAATTTGCTAGGAAAATTCTTACTCTAGATTTTATGGAGAAAATATGAACAATTGTATTATGAATTCCCAAGAGCTCATATATATAGGAGAGGCCCAGCTTAAATCTTAAGCTAACCTGATTGGGAAATAAAATCCCTAATCTTTATTTAAATAAATCTCTTAGATTTATTTCCTACATATAAAATCCCTACGGATTTAATTCACATATATGTAAAATCTCTACGATTTATTTTCATATATATATATATATATATATATATATATATTAAATCCTACAATAATATTCCATATATTATTGTTGGGAATTCCTATTTAATTAAATCCAATTTAATTAAATATTAATAATAATTAATTTCAAATTAATTCATTATTAATCAATTCTCCATAAATTAAATATTAAATTTAATTTAACATCTAATCAACCAACTATAATCTGTAAAAGGGAACTACTTGTTGTGTGACCCATAGGCCCTCATATATCGAGTGATTAGTCAAACTAACGGTCTTAATTGAACCCTAGATAATAAATCAGACATTCTCAATATATGAGGTACGTTGCGAGAAACGTGCAACTACCTGTACCTGTAAATGGGCTATTACGATTTCCTCCTTTCATTCACGAATACTCGATTAGTCTTGAATATGATGAAGTGTCTATTCAAATAAATTAATCACTTTTATCTTCAATCACTAATTGATCACTTATGTCACACTTGGCCACAAAGTCCAAGTTGAAGTGCATTGGCCAATGACTTTGCTCCAATTATGATGAGAAGGTGAGTATTCTCTCTAAATCAACTTTGAGGAATGAATCTTATTCTTGGCTCAACTACCACACACATGCACTTCGTGATGAACCCAATCCAAGTCATATCTACCCATGGAAGGGTGCAAGCGTCGGTTATGGTCAAAGTTCACCACTCCACACATGTCGTGCGTATTGACCTCAAGTCAAAAGAGTATCGCATCGCTCCCACTAACCGAGACACTCGTAGACACATATAGTGGAACTACATCAAACGGTTTCTCGGATGAGTATACCAATACCCTCTAAGGTATTTGTGTTGGGATTATACTGGAAAGTATGCTTTTTAC